>CM017797.1:42660725-43260725 GCA_008086715.1 Sitobion miscanthi
CTCCTAATTCCTATTCACTCAGTCTCTAGTTACCTACAAGTCATTGTACTTGATTATCGGTGAAAATATTTAAATATCGTTGAGCGAATTCCCTACTCGAAAGAATTACTTAAAAAAATATCATACCTGACCAATTTTCTAATTTTTTAACACGACTTTATTGATAGCCGGAATAGTGTTATACCAGTATAATTACAATACAAATATTGAAAGTTTTCAGGCAATACATCCCCTGATCAATTAACAATAATAAAAAGAAACCTACCGAAAAATAAGAAAATACATACCCCGTGACCGAATCAAAATCTGCTACGAAACTGTAGTAAACGTATATACTTCTACGTTACCGAGTTAACAGATTTTCCGTGACAATAAATATTTAATTCAAGTCTTAAGAGTAAATTTAAGCCCCAAAATAATATGAAAACAAACTTACGCATAAACATCGACTCTTCCAGTAAAACCTAGCTGTACTGCAGCACACGCTGTCGCCGAAGAAACAGCTATCTTCATCCGTCAACATCTCGCTAATTGAAACTTATCTAGTATAGAATACTAGTATCTTTATGCTCTGTTATATATTCTGGTTTTCTATTTCAGGGGTAAAAATACATTTTTTTTTTTTGATTTTGAATATGAAAGTTGTGAGATGATCGATATGAATTTCGTGAGAAATCTAGAGGTACTAGAAAACTGAGACGAGTGTGTTGAATGAAATAAATTAAAAAATTGATTGACACAAAAATCGCTTTAAAATTAATTTAATGAACCTTATTAGATCATTTAAATTTTCCAGAACAAGTCCCCAGTTGTCGGTCGCATGTCAATTTTAACCATATACTAGACCACAAGTTTATAGACATTCTATGATGCATTCTCCTGCCGGTTGCCCTAGACACTGTTGGAGAGATTAAATTTCTTTAGTAATTAAATTACGGTACGAATTATAATAGTTACGTAGGTACTTGTCCAATACTCGACTATCAGAATTTAAAATAAAGAATGTGATATACCTAGGTAACCTATCGATCGATTCTAAAACAGAAACTTAACCTAGGTACAAATAATATCACAATATCAAATAGTGAAAATTTGAAGAAAATATCCTATAGGTATATCCTGTTAAACTCCCAAAATAAAACGTACGTTTGAGGTGTTCTCTTAAAACCCAAATGTTTAATGCCCGTACCCCGTACGCATAGAAAATGTATGTTTCATATTTAACGAAAACCAAAACTAGCCATATCACACACTTCTTATTCACACATTCTCTAGTTACCTACAAGTCATCTTACTTGATTATAGGTGAAATTATTGAGCCGACTTCCTACGCAAAAGAATTACTATAAAAAATGTCATACCTGACCAATTTTCTAACTTTATCTCGACTTTATTGATAGGCCAGAATAGTGTTATACCAGTTTACAATACAAATATTGAACATTTTCGGGCAATACATCCCCTGATAAATTAACAATAATAAAAAGAAACCTACCGAAAAATAAGAAAATACATACCCCGTGACCGAACCAAAATCTGCTACGAATCTTAGTCTTTGAAACACTGAAACATTCACTCGTTTCAGTCTGCTTATGGTATATTATTCCCAGTTGGTAAATTTTCACTGATGAATACCATTTCTGAAATAACACGCATTTTGCAGTAAAATGTTATATAGTATTCTTATGACGTATATGCGTTACAGATACCAATAAATAATGTTAATTTTTAATATACGGAGTTTGTATTTTTAAATGTTGTATTCAAGGATTTATTAGTTTTATACCTAACGAAAATCACATTTATTCACAAGTCAGTTATCAACTAGAACTCGTTCTACCGGCAAAATATTGTGCTCTTTGATATTTTTTTAATTTGTATTTAAATAGTTTATACACGGATTTATTTCTATTGCTAATTATAGTAGGTGTAGTAAAATTCAATAATTTACAAATATTATACCAATAATTTAATAACAACTTTTGAAGTATTACTAAGTATGAACTATAGTAAACAAGAGATAAATAGGATTACAATGCATTACAATTATGTAATGTACTTTTATGTAAAAATAAACAAAAATCATAATAATTGTTTTTTTTTAAGTGACATAAGAACACTCATGTTCTTGTTTTACACTATTAAAGGACCATCATAAAATATTAAAATCTAAAATAATAATTATGGTAAAATACTAAAATATATAATTGTAAAATATGGGTGTATAATGTATACAAAATATAAAGATTAATAACATTATATTGTTATAAATACTTCGCGCAAACCTAAGGTGTTACCCGGCGAATAGTATGGGCAAATGAGGTACGGGTATTGAACCGGTCGTGGTAAAACGAAGACAGCGTTTGGATTGTTCGAACTGGCGTATAATTTATTATTTATTATACATTGCGCCTTTGGTAGGTAGTAACGTATATGCTTCTACGTTACCGAGTTAACAGATTTTTCGTGGCAATAAATATTTAATTCAAGTCTAAAAATTTAATTTAAGCCCCAAAATAATATGAAAACAAACTTACGCGTAAACATCGACTCTTCCGGTGAAACCTAGCTGTACTGCAACACACGCTGCCGCCGAAGAAACAGTTATCCTCATCCGTATTGAGACTAGAAACAATGGAAATATTTTATGAAAATAACCTAAACGTTACAAAACGTGAAAGTTCATGTTATATTATGATATTATACTGCTTAACGAACTGTCCGTCAATTGTTGGCTTATTTTATTTTTTTGTTCACTGAAATTATTAGAATAGTGAATCGTCTCCGCTGAATGTCGGCAATTGGCGATTGCCATGGATGACATAAATATATTATAATATGATAAATCCATGGAACTTATCCTCAGTGTGTACAGGATGTCTCACCGACATCTGACAAATGCCATAATACTTTTGCTATAAACAAAATGTTCAAGTTTTTTTTTATATATAATTCATTGTCACTCGCGCTACACGTATAATAAACAAAAAATTATTTTTATTTTTTATGACTGAAAATAAAAAATTTTAAATTTGATTTAAATATTTTTAGATTAATTCAAAATAGCCAATTTGTGAATCTGATTAAAATATAATAAAATAACTTAATAATATAATATAATAACTTTTTTAATATATTATTTTTGGGAATTTGCTGACGTGAGTATATTTCTTAAATTGTTTACTTATCACATAATATTAACAATTTTTGTCATACGTTTAAGTAGCATATAATTTATTTTTTTGTCAGATATTTCTGTTACATCCTGTATAATATGGTCTATTGATATAATATCATATGTTCTTTACAGAAAACTTTGAGATCTGTAATATATTCTGGTTTTCTATTTCAGGGGGGTTGTTCTGGAAAAGCGAAATCGATGAAAAAAATTGAAATAAGATAAAAATGCATATTTTTATGGTTTTGAATATGAAAGCTCTGAGATGATCGATATGAATTCCGTGAGAAATCTAGAGGTACTAGAAAACTAAGATGAGCGTGTTGAATGAAATAAACTAAAAATTTATTTTCACAACAAACAATCGCTTAAAAATTAGTTTAATTCAAATAATGAGATGAACATTATTAAATCATTTAAATTTTTCAGATCAAGCCCGCTTGATCGCATGCCAATTTTAACCATATACATACTAGACCTCAAGTTTATAGATATTCTATATAATGCATTTTTCCTGCCGGTGGCCCTAGACACTGTTGGGGAAGTTTTTATTTCTTTAGTAATTAAATTACGATACGAATAATTATAAGTTACGTAGGTATACTGTCCAATACTCGATTACCGGAATTTAAATTAAGGAATGTGATATACCTAGGTAACCTATCGATCTATTATAAAACAGAAACTTAACCTAGGTACAAATAATATCACAATATCAAATAGTGAACATTTGAAGAAAATATCCTATACTAACCTGACAAGACGTCTCAAAAAAAATTGGCCTAGAGACCTACTCAACGCTTAACGCATACCTTTTAAGGAAACCAATTCAAATTAATTTATTTTAAGCTCAGGTGCCTCTAATGTGAAGCTCCTTCATGCCATTCATTGTCTTTTTTAATCTTATGCTAAACCTTTTACTTATTGTGCCCCCTAGTACAGATTGTAAATATTCATTTAAATAAACGTTTTTAAAAAAAAAAAAAAGGTATATCCCGTAAAACCCCCAAAATAAAACGTGCATTTGAGGTATTCTCTTAAAACCCAAATGTTTAATGCCCGTAGTCCGTATGGATAGAACATTTATGTTTCACATAAGACATGTTAGACTATGTGTAATAATGTGACACATAAATTCACTATGCATACGGACATAATAGTGGTGGATTCATTTAAACGAAAACTAAAATTATCGTGACGGAACGGAATTACGAAGAACGTATAAGACAAAAATAATCGTCACCGAGTGGTAGGTATAAACTGCTATGTTCCTACTTACAAATCATATTAAATAACATTAATCATTATGTATTTTCTTATTTTAATGGGTAGGTATAAATACCTACCTTCCTACTTATAAAAGCATTACCTAATCATTGATTTTAAATTTTAAAAATGATTCGACTATAACAATGAATTAGCTGTAGGTAGATTATTATAATTTAAAGTTTTTTCATAATATCCTAATTTTTGTGCACCTATAACAACTGGATTTTTTAAAACTATTCTACGTCTGGCGGGTATATAAGTTTGTCCGACAATAAATATTTACATTAGGTCTACCGCGTCAAAAGAGTAGAAGGGCAAAACTTACGTAATTATTTATTCTTTCATTGAAACGCGTTCCCTTCGAGTGTATTATAATACTGTCTTGTGTCAGAGCTGTGCATCTCCGACAAGGAAAATCCGCACGCCTTCATATCTCCGATCCAAAAGTTCAGTCTGGAAGTATTGAGATTAATGACATTTGTAAAAATAGGTACCTAGCTTAATAACCAGAATGGAACGAAATATGTTAGTACGTATTGGAATCGCTGTTCGTCTCGGACGATTGTCATTTGCCATAGATTATTTGTAATTATAACCTCACCGCCCTAACCGATGGATGATAAATATTTTCACATTATCTTTAAAAAACATTTATTTGTTTCTACTAGACGCAAATGCAGTAAATGTAATTTAAATTTATAATAGATAACGGTTTGTTACTTGGTAACCATTTATTTATTACTTGGTTTATTAACAAATTCTAATTTATATAAAATAATAAATAAATAAAAATAGTTTTATTAATCCCAATATTTAAAAATAATGTTTCGGATAAAATAGAAAAAAAAAATTTAAGAAATACCTATTAATTAATATTAAATTACAAAATAACCAAATAAATTTTTTATTTATTAAAGACGCCACACACTGCAGCGGTGGTGGTAAAATTCTTTTGTCTTGGCAGTGCCGCCGCGGTGGCGGTAAAATTGTGTCCGGACTCATTTTGCCGTCACCGCTGCAGTGTGCAGGGACCTTTACTATGCACTAAATCAATGGTGTCTGAAATTATAAAAAAAACACCGCTTTTTTAACTTATCAATACTACTTTCTGGATGTTTTTTTTTAATTAACTTGTATGTGTACAAAATTACAAAATCATTGAAAAACCACATTCAAATCTTATATAATCGTAAATTTAGTAAAATTCATTTTTCGTGTTTTTTTTTAAACATTTTCACGCTTTTTTTAATAGCACTATCCAATATTTTTTTATAAGCAAATAAAAAAAATCAAATGTTTAAAAGCATATTTATTTTTAAATTTAGCTTGGCCCTAAATCGTTTTATAAAGTGGATATTAGTTTTGTGTAAATTAAAGTAAAACTAAAATTTTCCGATAAAAACCGTTTCCGAAGGAAGTGGTTACCGGTAATCTTGAAGAATTAAAACCGCTTCCAAACCGATAATGCGTAATCACATTTTTAGGAATCATTTTGGTAACCGGTAATCAATTATGTTATACCACAGAATAATTTATTATATGCCAATACGCTTACCTGTCATTACGCGTTTGAATGTTCGACCGTTCGACGAAAAGATAAGATTATTTTCAACCTGTATTATACAATATACGTCTATACTCTATACTACGGCAATGGTAATCGTAACGACATTATTTGGGTTTATACCGAAGTGGTGGAAAGATTTGATTTTTTATTACATTTCAAAAATTTTGAAGCGGACATAATTTTGAAAAATTTACAGATGCTGTATAAAGATGATTTGGATGACAATTATCTAACTAAGGTACCGCACTACAAAGAGTATGAAATTTTCAACTTCTAACAGTTTATTGATGAAAAACTGGAGCAAACATTTCCTAATGTTTTCATAGCTCTTAGAATTTTTCTTTCTATGGCAGTACCTATTTACAACTGCACCGCTGAAAGGTCATTTTCCGTGCTAAAAAGAATAAAAATGTATTACGAGCCAATTTACTGGAAGAAAAACTCAACGCTTTGTCCATACTGTGATACTGTGTATTGAGAATCGCATCACCAACGAACTAGACTTTGACCACTTGATAAAATATTTTTCCCAATTTTTAAACTCGAAAAGAACTGCATTAAATCATTCGTACTATTTATTTATAAATTGTAACTTGTGAGATTATATGTAATACAATATTTGGATTAAAGTGTCAATTAATAATTATTCAACAATAATACCTTTGAACCATTTCTCACTCCCGGGACGGCTATAATCAATTACTCATCACTCTTCGATGATAGCCCATTAAAATTATGATCTTTGGACAGTATTAGAAAAAGGGGGTGGTAAGCACTGAGCGTGCCTCAGGACGTCGAGGTGGGTAATCCGCCACTGACGTAAATCTATAAATATTTTGTAAAATATAGCACTATTTTTGTTATTTTTTTGGAAATTTTTCCGTTGATGTGTGTAAATGTCAGTTTGTATTTAATACATGTGTAAATATGAAAATATTGGGATGAGCTTTCGCAAATTGAGAATTTAATTTTGAGTGGAAAGACTCGCAGCTATTAACTAGTACCTAATAAACACTGCCGCTCGGATTGGTAATGACCAGCCTCCTTATATGTGATATTTTGTGTGTGTGTGCGTGTGTAATTATAATTGTATCTAATCTAGCATTTCATTTATTGTCTTAATTCTAAATGTTATTAATTAACGTTATTATGAATAAATCGATGTGAACTATAGTAATTTACTGTAATGAATATCATTTATATCTTAATTTAATTCTATTCTTTAAATTTAAATGTCGTTCGATAAGAAAGTATAATTGAATATGATATACATATTATATGTATATCATTACATTTATAAACGGAACCACAGAAGTAAAAACGAATAATATACATAGTATATATAATATTTATAGTATAAATAGTATAATAGTAGGTATATTACTATACATTTTTAATTTATTGGTATAAGATTAATGATTATAAAGTATTTAAGTATACGAATATAAGATGGAATCAGAAGATTTTAATAATTGCACACACTAAGTACAAACCATCACAAGGCTGAAGGTATAAAAAATTATGACGAATAACGGCATATTAACGACTAAAATATGATTTAAGTTAATTGATATTTTAGAATTTTTTCCATGTGTAATAAGTATAATAATAATACTAAAAAATCGTATCTTCTAGTTAGATTCATTTACGAAAGTGTAAAATTTCTTTAACATTTTCAGTAAAATAATAAAATTTTTATGAATAGGTAATTAATAAGAATATTTTATTATACGTCCTAAAAACCAGCTGTTACATATATAATATAAAGTAGGTATACATTTTAGATTCTGAGTGAACCGATGAATGTATTGATTTTATAATGATGTGTGTTTTTTTTTTTTTTTTTTTTTTATTTTTGTGTCTGTCATCACCTTTTAGGACAGTAAAAATGCTTGGATTTTCTTCAACAGTAACTTTTCTGATAGGAAAGTGAATCTAGTTGGTACTTTGGGGGGTCAAAAGTAAAAATTTCCCAGTAGTTTTCAAAAGCGTCGTGAAAAACAAAAGAAAAATTAAGGAAAAATGGGAATTTTTACGCAAAATCTGTTTTCGAGAAAATCAATTTTGGTTTTTGGCGCAACTCAAAAAAAAAATGACCGTTGATACTTGAAAATTTAACCGAATGTTTATATTAGCGTATTCTATACACGATAAAATTTTGAAAATAATTTGACTCTTTTTGAGTTGTTTACGGACATTGCCAGTTTTCAATTTTTTTAGTTTTTTTTTTCTATAAATATCAATAAAATTATATTTGCTGTGTAAAAAAGCGTGAAAATTTAATGCAAGGCTCCTGATATTGTTAAAATAGCAGTTGAAAAATATTAAAAATACATAGGCACAATTTTTTTTTATAAGCATTTAAAGTTCGAATTTTGACAAAATTTATCAAATTTAAAATTTAATAATTATTTTGTAGTTGAAAATTTACAAAAATGTTCCACGTAAATAGGTTTTATATAAATTATTTTACTCACAATAATATCATCCAATATACTTGGTAATAATATTACCATAGGCTGACTGACCGTTTTCGCTCAGAATCGTTTTTCTAATACAATTTTTCTTTCTATATTTTGAAAATTGTATCTTGTATAGAAAATGCGAATATAAACAACCGGTGAAAATTTCATAATGTACATACGTTCATTCGTTTTAGAGTTACACCAAAAACCAAAATCGATTTTGTTGAAATAGGATTTTGCGTAAAAATTCCTGTTTTTCCTTGATTTTTATGTGTATTTTCCCGGTGCTTTTGAAAACTTGAGAATTTTAAAATTTGACTTCCCGAATGCACCAATTAGATTCTAAAATCTAAGCAGTTTCACTGCCCCAATTTTACTTCTACAAAACGTGTGCGCACGTACTCGAAAAAACACACGTCGTTGTAAAACAATTCATCGTTCCGCCCAGTGAATGTAAAAAGACTTTACCTAAAAGTATAAGACGAGCGCAAATGCAATTCGAAATACGAACCCTCGTTAAAATAATATTATAATATAGATACCTAACCGTAGGCATAAGTACGTATCGATAATAATGATTGGGAAAATAAGCCGTTAAATGAACGACGCGGTCGTACTCGCGCTGGCTAGCAATAAACGACAACGTAACCGTCGTCTGGGCAATGTTTGTATTTTTCGGTGACTGCTTAGACCGAAATTGTTTTTTATAACTCACTTACAATTTTGTCTCCAACAGTATTAGATACTTGTTTCATACTATACCGAAAAAAACACTGTAAATAACATAATATGGCCATGTCGAACATCGATATAGACGCAATCCTGAAGGAAATGATTTACAAGCTTGTTGACGAGTTTACCGTCAACGAGGCAAACGATGCACAGCATTTCGATCACGACGAAAATCGAGAGCACATTGATGTAGATATAGATGACTTCGTGAACACCCTTTTGGGTGAGATAGTCGAAATTTAATTTTGTAATTTTAAGAACCGGGACCGTAACCGGTACCGAATTTTAATTTTTTTAAAGAATCGAATTGGAACCGAAACCGAAAAAATCATAAAGGTTCCAAGCCCTGGTTATAACTTACAACTATGTAAAATTTGAATTTTTGCTTTTGTCCCCCCCCCCACCATAAGAAATTTCTAAATATACCCCTGCATATTATATAGTGCACTATGAGTCGAACTGGATACTATTATATGCAAGGCTGGGCAAGTTAATGATATTTTTTAACTGAGTTAAGTTAGGTTAAACTAAAATCTAAATCAAGTTAATAGTTAAAAGTTAATTCAAAATGTTTTATCAATTGAATTAAGTTAAAAGTTAACCAAAATTTAATATTAACTTTTTAACTCAAGTTAAGTTACTTAAAAAAAAATTTCCTGTTTTCATCTAGGTAAAATTAAAACAATCGGTACCTAAAATTGTTCATATTATTAGACCAAAGAACTATTATTATTTTATTCTCCAAAAGCATTCGGTAACAGTCCACACATTTATTAGCATACTTTTAAAATGAGTACTATCAATTTGCGCGTCCACGCCGTCGGAAATCAGAATGCTGGTTATCGGCGAAAACGTCGAATTAATAATAAATTATCCAAAAATAAACGCGGTATTACTAAGAACCGTAGACTGTCCACGCTACCTTCTATACAATTATTAATTCGTAATAAGTATAATAATAATAATACATATATAAAATAGTTTATAATAATAGGAATATAATTGGCGACAATGGCGAAAAATAACGGGCATTGATAATATTCGTAATTTAATTGTATTATAGGTATTTATATTTTACACGAATATGAAAACATATTCCATAATAATTAAAATTGAAATTAACTTAACTTGTTTGAAATTTTGAATGTAAAATTAACTCAAGTTAATTTAAAGTTAATTCAAACACTCCTTAAGCTAATAATCATAAAAAAAATTAACTTATTAAGTTAAAAAGTTAAATTAACTTAACTTTAACTTATAAACTCGTTAATACCCAACCTTGATTATATGAGTATAAGACCTGACGATGATTCAGATGAATGCATCTGAATTTATCAATCGTACACTTATTTAAGATCGGCACTACAATTTCATATATATGTTTACAATTTATTATTTCTGCACCTACTGTTATTTATTTGATAATATTAACTTAAAGGTAGGTATCTAAAATCTAAATAATATTGCAATATGTTTAAATTAAATAATGATACTAGATTATGCAGAGAGAATCTGTTAACCATGGAATACCTATATTCTTGTGATTGGACGATGATAAATTTAAAATTTAAAACGTTATTAATTTATTATTATTAACCTAACCATGCAGATTAATGATGCTAATAAAATATCGATGAAAGTTTCAACGCAAAAAATAGTCAAATTACACCTATTTGCTTACGTATGTATTCATACATTCCTTAAGGTGCCCGGTGCCGATGCCATTTTGTCCTCAAAAATACACTCTGTAGGAATAACGATACCATCTTGTAGAATCAACCAAATTTCATAATTTTTTTTAATTGTTAGAGGGAAATATTCTACAGCCCGCATCGATTTCTGTTTTTCAATATTTTATTTTTAAACTTTATAATAAGTCTAAAAAAATACAAGATAAAAAGCATTTTTTTACAAATTTTTAATACAATTATTTAAAATAAAATACGAAATCAGAGATCGTGCGGGCTGTAGGAAGTTACCTTCTTTCAGATAAAAAAATAGACATCAAAATCCGACAATTCTACAAAGCTTGAGAGTTATTCCCGTAAAGTAATTTTTTTTCTCGATATAATACACCCTATCAACTTCCCCTAAATAGGTATTGGGTAGTAGATTAGTGGAAAAGTCTTAAAACTGAGGTGGCAACTAAAATATAAAATTTTATGGAATTGTAGAAAATTTGAGAAACTGGCACCGGGACCCGTAACAGCTAACATATCAAGAATAAAATACTAAGTTTGAACCAATGTTTTAGTATTTCTACAATTCAACGCAATTTCAGGTTTTGATGACAACCTACAACATTTTATCTGTCATGGTAAAAAAATAGAAAGGCACTCTACAGTCTACATAAAAAAGATAATCAACTACTTCTTATGATGTTAAGACGAGATACACAGACAATTGTATTTTAAGTGGTAAATAAAAAACCGCAAATTATTAGTAAGAAAACAAGCATACGTGAATGTAAAACATTTAAAATTTTAACGTCATTTAATAAACTTAGTAATTACTAATTATTAAATTTTGTATAAATTACTAATATAAGCAAAAAGTTTACTATTTATACTATTTGATTCATGAAACATATTGTTGAATAGAAAATATTATTTAATAGACAGTAGACACTAACTATATACTGGATGTGGATATGACCACCTAATAGAATTAAAAAACTTATTATTTTATAATAATTTAAAAATCAATATAATTATTATTAACCGTACAATATATAATTCAATAAGTTATCTTGATAAAGCTTAATAATTTGGGTATGATACATCAATATGTGGCAATTTATAATCCACTCATATCTACAGTAAACTTGAATTGCTTCAAAGAAGGCAGTTAATAAAAAAAAACTTCTTACTTAATAACTATTTACTATATTGGTGGTATAACTACAGCCCATTCAATCAATAAAAATAAATATTTTTTGTTTAAATAGCATATATAGGTAAATACTTATCAAATAATTATATTTTTGAACAATAAGAAAGATCTATAAGATAATATAAAAAAAAAAGTCCCAAAAATTAAAAGTTTCAACAAGTTCTGTAATATAATACACGTAGGTAGAAGTTACACTGCAGTTTATTATTTCATCTAGATTCATAGATACCATGCAAATGTAACTGTAGCTTTTATGACCTTTTACAGATTTTAAATTAATGAAATAAGGTTTAAAAATATTTTCGTAAAAAACACATGTTTATAATATATAGTTAATGAGGTTTAATTATTAATAAAAACTTAAAAATAATGAGTTTTAGTAACCACCGTTTTAACCTCTCAATTTTCATATGATGAAATAAAATTATATTTTAATTTAACGTGCATTCAGTTCATTGACAATGGATTATTTGTCTTCCTCGCTCAATCTTCTCGACTGCTTAGATTTACTTGTCAGCGTTTTGTAAATAGACATGGCCTATATTATATAAAACAACACTTTGTTCTAATTAAACTATGCTTGACAATCATATAATTATTCAAATATAGCAAACATAATTTACCTGTGTCACCATTGATGAAACATCTGAAGTATTACTAGGGATAATAACTGTATTTGTAGATTTAGCTAATTTTCCAAAAGCTTCTACGTATGATTCAGCTACTTTCAGAGATGCAGCATTATAACCATCCTAAAATGAAAAAAAATCTTTTAGAATCTACAGAAAATAAGTCTATTGTTTAATGATTTTTAGATAGTAATTTTTTTTTTTCATCTTAATTATTAATTAGTATTGATTGCAAATATTATTTTACTCATAATATGTAATTTATTATTAAAGTGTTTAAAAAAAAGATTAGGAGTACTTAAACTTAACTGTTTGTTTAAGAGCATCAGCTATCAATCGTATTCCTTTGGCTTTCGCTTCAGCTACTGCTAATAAAGCATTGGCTTCTCCCTGCGCTCTATTTATTTGCTCTTGTTGGTCAGCCTCTACAGTGAATGTTTTAAAAAAAGATTTAATACCCACTAAGAACCTACAGATTTCAATAAGTTACCTGAAGCTAAAATTGTTGATTGTCTTTTTCCCTCAGCTACATTTATGTCAGCTTCACGAATACCTTCAGAATCTAGAATAGCTGCACGTTTTTTCCTCTCAGCTTCCACTTGCATCTGCATAGCTTCTTGTACTCTATTAGGAAGTTTTATATCACCTAAATTAAATAAAAACAATAATTTACATATAATTATAAAAAAATAAAAACTAATTAGACTGAGAACAAAAATCTTACGAATTTCATAACGGAAACATACTAGTCCCCATGATGCACTTGCTTTATTAAGGCTTTCAACAATTGCAAAGTTTAAATTTTCTCGTTCTCGAAAAACTTTGTCTAAAGATATTTTTCCTAATTCTGACCTATTACATAAAAATATTAGCTTTAATAAATAATAGTATAAAATTTAAAAATAACAATAAAAAAACATTTAAATAAAGACTTGTGCTGGTATATTACATTTAAACATGGTCAAATAACCAAATATTTTAGTTTGTTTTCAATTTTTTACTACAAACACATTTTATTTGAAAAAAACTGTTACGGGTTGTTATCTTATGATAAACTAGATCAAGTCTAATACAATTTTCATTAATATGATATAATTAACTGATTCAATTTAGATTTATAAATTTTGTTACCTCATTGTGGTTTGAGCCAATTGAGTAATTGCAAACTCTGGATCTTCAACTCCATAACTTGCTAAATAAGGATCATTGACTCTTAAATATAATACACCATCAATATTAAGTGTTACATTATCTGAAATATAAATTATAAAATTAATATTTTTAAATTAATTATAAGATTTAACTTTATTCTGACCTAAAGTTACAGCAGTTTGTTTGGGAATATCAATGGCTAATTCCTTTAAACTCTGAACATAACCAATGCGATCTAAGAAAGGTATCAAAAAATTTAAACCTGGTTCTAAAATTCGATTAAATTTACCCATTCTTTCAACAATCCATGCCTATAACAAAGTATTATATTATTATATTAAATGTTACACAAAAAAGTTTGAGAATAAAATGTAAAGGGGTACCTACTTAATACTTCAAAATATACATACTTATAAAATATATTTAATTAGTATAAATTATGGTTGCTACTCGTTGCAGAAAATAAATTATCATTGGTTTTGGACTTATAAAACGTTCTTACAAGATCCAAATTTGTTGGTTTAAGAACATATGTGTGTTCAAATATAGTTCAACCATTCAGAATTTTATAACTAATTATATGTACGCTAAATTCATTTTAGTATTAATGTCAGGTAGGTACCTAAGTCGTTTATAAAATATATTTGATAAAAATAGAAGAGCAGAACCCAGACTAATTACTAGAAAACAATTATTCTCGATATTTCGTAAATACAATTTTATTTTTATATTCTTAGTGTTCCTGGATGAAAATATTAAATATTATGGTAACCTTACTATGAATAGATTAATAAAAAAAATGATAGCTGTATATTTATGGATGTTAAAACTATTATTATATTAATATGAAGTCTAGCCTCTTGTTGTGGAACAAATAGAATTCCAGTGTTGAATGGATTACTACTTTTAAACCTCGCCAATGCAATTGATGACAGGATAGATGGTTCTCTCGATAACAGTCTTTGATGCTGTAAATAAAAACAAAATCATGAAGTAGTAGCCGTGAGTTATATCAATAATCAATATAATATACAAAAACTAAATATTTTATGGTTTAACAACAATTGAAATTGTTTGAATAAACGTAAAAATTATAAAACAAATCATATAGTACTACCGAATGTTACCTTTGCAATAGTTGTGAATCGCATCGGATTTAGTTTACAAACGAACATGATTTCAGGTTATTTAAAAATAATTGCAGTCAATATTAAAGATAAATATTATTAGATAATGAGCGTTGACTGTTGATCGAAATAATTATTAATAACGTGCGAAACTGTGAAATGAAACCGAATTTGTATTTAGTAAATACTAAATATTAAATAGTAAATAGTTAATAGTTTTACTATTTTTCAAAGTTATCTTGTGAAATGCCCGAATCGAATGTGGAAACAAATAATAATTATTGATAAAAATAAATTAAAAAGCCGCATTATCTGTGTTATGTTATCGGTTTGGTCAGTGTTAGTAACATGGAGTACCTATCAAAATCATGATCATAATTCATAAAAATATTACTACCTATTTTAATCACAACATCGAACATTCATCAACACATTAAAAACATACTTATAAAATAATATATTATTATGAATATTGTATAACTATTACAGAATAATTTAATATCTATCAGTATTCAATAAATTAAAAAAACGTATATGGTCTTATTATTCTGACGCGGTTCACGTTGTTCCGCCAGTTGGTCATAGTGGAAAACGTGATAGTTATCATCGGCGACGCGGTCCACACTCCACGGATAAAAGCGATAAACAAAAATTTGTAATATTGACATATTATTGTCTTTTTTCGTTTTCTATTGCTTATTAGTTCTGTTTATTATAAAATCGTACGGTCGTGTATAGTAACGATTAACGAAAACAACCGCAATAGCATTGTTTTGTTTTTGTTAGTGGCGTACCGCACAGCCATGCCGAAATACTATTGTGATTATTGCGATACGTACCTGACGCACGATTCGCCGTCGGTGAGGAAGACTCACTGCCAGGGTCGCAAGCACAAGGATAACGTCAAATTTTACTATCAGAAGTGGATGGAGGAACAGGCACAGAACCTGATTGATGCCACAACTGCTGCATATAAAGCTGGCAAGATCGGCATGAAGGGAGTGTGTATACCGCCACCGAACATGGGCCAATCGGCACCACAAATGTCTATGCCACCGGGTTCGATCATGCCACCAGGACAGATGCCCATGGGCGCACCGCCAATGATGTCCATGCCGCCAATGATGCGACCACCTATGGGACAGATGCCGATGGGTGCACCGCCACCAATGATGCCCCCGATGCCACCCAATATGAGACCGCCTATGATGAGCAATCCACCTCCTAATGTCCAAGCTCAATAATTAATTAAGTAAGCATTGGTTCATTCTCAACAAAACCAATATTAAATCTTATGAATTATATACCAAACTGTTCTTATATATATATATGTCATGAATAAAATATTGTATTACATACCTAGTATAAATAATACAAATGTCTGGCGTTGTTTTTATGTTATTTAGCAATTATTTCCAATACCTTAAATCAATTCTTACAGTGTTTAGTTTTCCCTTATCATAAATATTATAATTTTAAACTTATGTTATACCTATCTACCTATAAATAAATATTATTTTAAAAACAAATCTCACAATTGACTAATTATTGTGCGCTTCAAAACAAAGAATGTGCATTATAATTTATAATGAGTAAAATATGTTAAAATATGCAAAGATCTAAAGATTATAAAGAAAAATATTTATAAGAACTCATTTTAAATTGTTCTCTAATATCTTTTCAATGAAGAACTTATTCATTTAGGTCAACATATACAATTAAATATTATTGAATACTTACCAAAAAATAGATTTCCATATTTATAAATATAAATAATATGAATCCGCTTAATCGGGACACTAAGAGTACGGTGGTCTATTTGTTCCCATTATCCGACTGTCCCTATAAACCAAATACATTTGCTAATTCGTTCCGATTAAACGGTTGTCCTCTTTATGTGGTACCCCAATTAAATGGATTCTACCGTACCTAAATGACCTATTCAGATTTAAAATATGAGTCTTAAAAAAAAGTCCTACGGAAGGTTTTGGTCTAATTATATATTTTTTATCATTAAAAGTTATCAATTAATATCTATTCATAATATGTACAGTTAGTAATTTTGACCACATGTAAACTGTAAATAAATTACTGGAATAATAGAATTGGGAAAGAACTCAGTTGTGTTGTAGATTAATATTCAATTTAGTATTCAGTAGTAGATCTCTAGGCTTGGTCTTTTTAAGATGTCTTTGTGGGTATACTCATCATGCATGAGGTTAGTCGATTAATTAGTAGGTAGGTCACAATCAATAATTCAAATTAATGGCAATGAACAATTTATTTTATTTCAGGTACACAAACTTGTTGGTTCGCATAACTATAACATGACTATCATTAAATTTTAAATGATGTATATTTTCATCAATACCTACATAATAAAATAAGTAGGTATTCAATATTAATTAATAACTGTATTCATACTAAAATATGTATTATGTGTAGATTATGGACTACAAGTAGTCAAGTAGACATCTTCAACTTGGATGTTCCGAGTTTGATTATCGCCTATCTTTATGACTGCTTGAGTAAAATATTATTTCTTAATGTACATTTGTAATAGTACCAATTATATTAATTTTTTTATAATGTTTTGTATTAATTATAAATTATTTGTAATTGCAATACTGGTACCTATATGGCTATATTAGTTTTTAGTATTCTATAATTAAAAAAAAAAATGTTAAATTCATATTTTACTATTTTGTTGCATTTTCTTGATCTAACCATCTCAAAATTAACAAAAAATATTTAAATTAAATGGAACTACCAAAAATAATTGTGCGGTTATGTACTGGTGTAAATCTCAGGGTTGCTAAGGGCGCTTAGCACCCTGCATTTAATGCTTGCACCCTGAATCTCATGATAATTTTAAATAATAATTAAAAATCTTGAACACATGCCACTATCATGGGTCAAGATAAACTATCGGACATATCAATTATCTATATAGAAAGAGATATAGGTAGATGTAGGTAGGTAGTAGGTACTTATTCCTTAATAAGTGTCCACTGTAATTTCATATTTTTAGTATTATTACACCGAAACTTCCATATGACGAATTTCCAATTAACAAAATGTTTAACTAAATGTTTTTGAGAACCAAATGTATTATGTATTTTGTTTTATTTTACTAAATTTTCTATACCTGATACAAATTTTTTTGCCCTTAAGACCATGATGACTATCTATATTGTATATTATAATATAATTATTATTATTATACGTTATATTATAACTTAAAAACACATAAATTGTAATGATTATGGCTGTGAATTTAATGCAGTGATAAACCTAAGAATTATGCATTTTAAATCTCAATAAATTCACTTTCAAATGCACTATAGGTACATATTTCCTGAAAAATTAATTCAAAATATAAAATGTACCTTATACACATTTGTCAATCTTTATTAAGAAAAAAAAACTATATTTTAACAATTAACGAAAATGTATGCCAAAAATTAAAAAATAATTCATGAAATATGAACAAAAAGTTTTTAATAAATGGGATTTGGAAAAATACCGAAAAAGGCATTACAGAATGAAAAATTGACAAATAAATGGTAAAAAAAGAACTAAAATTTAAAAAAGATTTTAAATTGATTTTGCTTGTTACCTATAATTCTAACCTATATAATAAGATATTTCTTACATAAGCTAAAAAGAATGAATTTTCCTACAAATTCACAGCCCTTTACAATATTGATTTAAATCTTTAATTAGAAATATCAAATGTAATGGATATAAGGAGGAGTATAAATATACTTAAGAGTGTGAAGAGCAATGCTCCTCAGTCCTCACGTCACCGCTTTGCTTCCTCAAAAATGTGTTGGGTGCTTAAGTCCCCCCCTCCCCGTATATTTTTGAGTGATTTAACCTCTGCGGTTAAGCCTATAATATTTTAATAGGTTATAATTTATTATTGTAGGTACTGTCAAAACTCACATGGTGACAATAAATTGATTCCCGACTATAATAAATAGTACCTATACTGATTATACCTGTTACAAAATCTGTTTAGGTTAGGATAATATTATCACTTAGTATAATAAGTCAATAAATATAGAAAATATGGTTTCGGTGCAAGTACGTTTATACGACAGAGGTTAAGACTCTAAGGGTTCAAGTGGTTCAACGAAGATCACAAAAATTAAATTTGGCAATACAAATAAAGCAGTATCAAGTGGCTGAGTTAAACATTTTAATACATTTTATAAATACATAATTATTTTGAATAGGTTATTCAAATACAAAACGGTGAACTAAAAATTTTGAAAAAATAAAAATATGTTACTAAAAAAATAAGCAGAAAGTGGCTATTATAAACATCTTATAAGTAGGTAAATTATATTTAAATACGTACAGGTTAAAATACTAAAGCAAAAAGTTTTGAAAAATTCAGAAAAATGTTAGGCGTTGCAGAAAGAAGCGCTGCAAAGAAGCTATAATAAACATTTTTTTTAAGTAAGTACAAGGTTTTTAAATACATGCAGGGACAAATACAAAAATTGAATAAAAAATTAAATGAAATATTATGTTTGTACCTACAGTAAAAAAGGGAAACAAATTGAAAAAAAACACACATCGGAAGGAGACACGATAAACCAGTAGGGGTGCATAGGATGTGATGAAGTAGGTGTGGTATGCATTTGTAGTGTCACTGGTCACCTCTGTATCGTTTTCGCTGGCGATCGAGTGTCGAGACCGCGTGATGACGACCATGATGGCCAGCGGGACAGACCGCAACGTTCGAAGGCCTTGAGCCGGGCCTAGTGGCCACGACTCTAACGAGCGCGTACGGCGGAGACACAATAGTCACGTATTGAGTGGATAAGCTAGATTCAGTGCTGGCCGCTGGAGAATCTGTGGCGAGCGGCCGATATGGGATTACAGCGTGGCGAAAAGGCAATAGTCAGCTGACCGCACCGCGGTTCAGAACTCAGTAGTCTTATCCCTGGTGGTATCCCTTCGGCCACGTATTCGTCCAATGACCGCTGCCGGACCCTGAAACGTTTGAGTGTTTCCGTGGCTCCGGCGCCGCTGAGTCATCCCCGTTTCACATTGTCTCATCTAGACCACTCACCCGGAGCCAAATCCTCCGCCGGTGCCGTCGCATAACGAGTCGCGCCATTGTCGTTGGAATCGTTGCCCGCGTCAGTACCGCTAACCGCAGTGTCGTCGGCCTTCGCCACCGTCCGTCGGTCGGCGCGACCGAACCGCAGCCAGAAGGTCCTGCGCGTCATCGGCGGCCGAGCGCGCTACGTCCGCGAACCCGTCGCGCCGTGAGTGTTTGGAGAACGTGCGTAGATGACATACGCCGGGTACCGTCCGTGCTCTTCCACGTATCATCCTTTACGGCTTTACGTCGCTGTTGTCATCCAGTCCGATGTCTTCGGCTAAGGATTATTTGAACTTCAGGAGTGGTAGTAGATGCTTTCGCCTCGACAAAATCTGCGGATAACGAGTTTGACGCGTCACCACGCCGCCGAAAATGGGTTCCGACGGAATGGAACGCGTTGCACGGATCGCGTTGCTCCCGGATCAAGCCGGCTAACCAATAATTCACCGAAAATGTTGAATACTTCAGCTCCCTTAGCCGGCATTGTCCTCTTCGTCTACGTCCTGCACCGCGTCGTCCAGCGGTCCGTCCTCAGTAGTCGCAGTGGATTCGGCTGGCTGCGACCCTACTGACGGCGCGTCGCCACTATCGACGACGCATCACCGCAAACAACCGATATGATTCGACGACTTCTTTGGCGACGACAGCTTCCTGCTGGTCACGAAAGTCGTTTTCATCGGAATTCGACCATTACCTGATTCGATAAAATCGCCGAATACGTTTTGTACTATTTCGTTTATTTGCTCTTCGATGTTGAAAATAAATTGGTTGATTGTAGCCATTTTGAAGTTTGAACTTTGTGCGAATACGACGTGTAGACCAAGTGAAACACAGAATAATTGCAATCGAAAAACACCCAGATGTTTGTTATTAGCCAGCGAGTATGTTCATGGTTCTTGGATTGGCCAGCATTATTATATAGGAGTAATAGGATTTCGGACGTTTTAATTTGTATTATTATGATGTACCCGTTTTACCCATATGGGTGATCTATTTTTGTATACATAACATTTTACTTCTTATAATAAATTATTATTTGGCTACATAATATGGCTTTTTCCAATAAAAAAAGTTTTTTTTAATTATTTTACATTTATTACGAAGTCGAGCAAGCTCACAAAGTAGTATGATCATTGCTATGTTTAGTTTAATAAAACTTATATAATATTTTCAAAAGCGTAGTTAAGTGTATTAAGTGTATTTAATACGATGTCACGATGATTTGAAGGGATGAGTTTATATTATTTGGTCACATACGTGTAGGCCACACCTGCAGCATGGCCATGGAGATATTCGTGCCTTACTTGCAGAACTCCGCCATTACGGTCAAGCACATAGATAGATATTTTATACTTCATAACTTTACATTAATAATAACAGAGCCTAGATAATATATAATGGTAATATATATATAAGCTCCACAAAAAATAATTTTCATTTTCATTTAGTGAGATAGATCTCCGAAATCAGAGAGCAGATTTCGTTGTTTGGGGTCTTGTGAGATTTTCATTGGTTAGGAGAAGTGCAGTGAAGATTTTCAGAATTTTATCTTTAATATTTAATTCACTACAGAACATAAAAAAAAAATTAAAACATATTTTATTGGGCGTTTTTTTTTATGTTTTTCAGCTTTATAGCTTTGTACTAAACTAATGATTGGAGATAAAGTTCTGAAAATCTTCACTGCATATCTCATAACCAATGTGAATCTAAAAAGACCCCAAACAATAAAATCCATTCTCCAGTTTTGGAAATCTACCTCACTAAATGAAAATCTAGCGAAAAATAACTCTTTTTTATCTGTGAAAGATTAAATAATTTTTTTTTAAAAATTTCGATTCCACATTTAGTATCTAACTAATAATTCTTTTTTAATGAGTTATCAACCAACTTTCTAGCTATCATAGTTTAGAAGAAAAGTTAAAAAATAGATATTTTGGGACTGTCCACGACGACGTTTTTATGAATTTAAGTGGTAATACCGCTTGAGTGTGAAATTAAATCCCTCCCATTAATATTTTATATTATAGCTAGGTGAATTACCCACCTACTTGTCATCACTGAGTTACATATTTATTATTTTCCTATTTAACACAAATTCTTGAAGTTTTCAAAATTCAGACACTTTTCATTTCAATTACCATACTTACTTGATTAAAAATCAAGAAAGTAAAAAACTATGGTGAATTGCACTTTTATATAATATATTCTATAGGGTGATTGTTTACATGCTCATTACTTACCCTATTTGTATGCTTAAATATTGTGGTATAATATAATACTCTGTGTAGTACTTACCTACTGTAATGATGTAGGTACTAATCTTTAAAAGGAATTAAAGCTTAACTTTGATTTTAACACATTAATTATATTTTTGAAATTTTCTTGATTATTAGTTTTGACTAAAGAAATTCTTTAGAAACTATATTTGATGTCTTTCCTTCAGGTACTAAAATTACCAAACTACTAGAAAAACGTACCCTAGAAGCGCCAATGAAAAGTTTCACCCGTTGAAGTATACATAATAATATACAATATAGATAAACTAATGATAAACGATCTCCATAAACGAAATAATAATATTATTATAAACGTTTAGAAATCGTAGATATTTTATTCGCGATTTAACACCAACAAATTTAAATATAATATATGGGTATATAATTAAATTATTCACAGATAGTTTTTAACGAATTACGTTACAAAACAATAACACGAGTTTAATGTTCGCACTTAATATTATCAGTAGCCAGTAGGTGGCGTACTAGCTCGCGTAAGTAATAATAGGCCACTATGTATGTATTATACGTGTCTAAAAATTAAATATTACATTTTTATGAACAATTATGTAATAATAATTATAAATGTAAAATGTGTATGTTTTTATATAGGTACCTATTGGTTATTTATGTGATGTGTAATATATAAAACAAGTTTTAAAATATTGATTATGATAAATTGATAACATGAGATATTTTGTAAAAAAAAAAGGTATTCGAAAGAAAATTAGCAGGGGGCTCTAAAAGTCTCCCATCTGGGGTACGTGATCAACAAAAGTTTAAGAACCGTTGGTAGAATCAGTAATAATAAGTATCGATACAAATTTCTTAAAATATTATACTACGACTTGATGATTCTTATTTTGAACAAAAACGTTAAATTGTTTATTTACTGCAGAAGAAATCATTTTCATCAGGCACTTTAATATAGTCCTTATATTAGAGGTGGGTCGAACTGTTCGAAGTTCAAAGTCGAATCTAGTTTTAAAAAAATCAAACTTGAACAAAAAGTTCAAAATTCAACACGTATTAGAGCACTTCATATCTAAATTTCGAACGAAAAATGTTTATTGTTTTATATTTTGGTTTGACATAAAACTAAAAAGGTTCAAAAGTTGATTCGTAATTTAATTCAAAAGGTCGGTTCAAATTCAGTTCGTCATTAACCAATATGTTTGCTATACAGATCAGTTCGATGTTGAACAAAATATCGTTTGTTTCGATTTCGACATCACATTGAATAATTGTTCGGTTCAACATATCACATATCCTATTAATTATGATTGAAAAGTTCGGTTCGACACACTATTAAAAGGTTCGGTTCAAGACCATATTTTTGAGTTCGACCCACCTCTAGTCCCTAGCTGTTAGTCCCTCTATAGTCATTGTTAAAATAAATTAAGTTAGTTAGTATTGTGCCATGCTGCAGATACTTTAAAAATAATAAATAGTCAACAATTATGAATAAACAATAAGCTTCACATTACTATGAAAAAAATATTATGCACAATGTTATTAAATAAATATATCTATATATAATTTTTGTTTTGTATAAAATAAATCGTGTCTGAAGATATAATAAATAATCGTTTTTGTTTAGTAGTTGTTGCCTTGTTGGTAAGAGGACAATTTATAATATATGTTAGACTTTAGTGAATGTCATTAGTGGATGACTTCTCACCTCAAGTGTAGCCTGTTATAATTAACTCTTACCGTATAAGCTTATTGTGCCCCTAAGGTAAAGATTGTTTATTTCAAATAAAAAAAATAAAAAAAATGTTAGACTGTTATTATACAATAATATTAAAATATAGTGTTTTTCACCCAACAATAGTCTTCAGTCTTTACTCTTTACTATAGCGCAATTGAGGTGCCGAACTTCGGTTATTACAAACAATATAGGTACATGGTAATGATATGGTGTATAATGTATATAGGTATTAATCATATGTCAGTACTCAGTAGACAGTAAATCTTATTTTGTCTAGTACACGATATTTGACGCTCTATAAAATAATTGTTGTGTTAAAAATAGATAAAAAAAATTATAATTTATTATATATATAAATTGTTTGGGTCAAACATTTGTTCTGCTTCGAGGGTTTTACAGGGTATTCACAGTCTTGCAGTACATAAGAAACCGCTATTTCTGTTAAAAATATATACGCATAAACCTATTATGTATTTAATGAAACTAACATAACTCAACCTTCATAAGTATAAAACCTCACAAACGGTGAGATTAATATTCAATATTGTTCCTCTATGTCCTATAGTAAAGTAGGACCTACTTACTGTTTCAATACTTACCTATACATATACCTACTAGCTACTAGACAAGGTATATTATTAGGATGACAGCCAGACAGCAACAGCTTTGATGCATATAAACTTAAAATCACTTAAGACCATTCATATTTCTAGTTGTCCACTACTACATTGTTGCACATTATTGTGTTCGATAGGACGTAGTAGCAGACGATCTTAAGGCCCTGGGGCCTGGGGGTGCATGAATGGAAGGAAATTGTTCAAGACCCAGAGAGCTGGAGGGATGTAGTGATGGCGACCAGTGAAGAAGAAGAAGGAGTTAGTCCATAGGTAGGTAAATGTTGATGGTCAATATCTAAATCCTTTCATAAATTCATAACCATACCAATATCGTTGATGATGAAAATTCGAAGATATTTACATTATCAATAAACTATTAAAAAACGATGACATGAGTTGATAAATTCATGTAAGTATCTAATAATAGTGAAATAATTGATTTAAAAAAGGTTAAGGAAGGTAATCAATATTTACTTACTTAAAAAAAATATATTTAACTTAAGTTTTATTAAATAATATTTCTCGAAATGTGTAGTTTTCATTTAGTAGTTGTTAGAATGTTACACAGGTAGTTAATTTGACTACTTATTAAAATAGTACATTTATTGATTTTTAAAAACTGTTTTGAGGATTAATTTTTATTTATTTATAGGTACCTATTGGGTTTATATATGATATTTCCGATTTAAAATGATCAAAATGTATTTAATATTGAAATATATCTATGCAGGTAGATAGGGACTCGTACTACTGTACTATACATTTATCCTATTATCCATTTGGTAATAAAACAATTCAAAATCAATTTTTTTATAATTATCATATATTTGCAAACAAATAACAAATAAGTAATAACATTTCGAAGCTTCAAAGGTCTGCAGTATTGCAGTAAGTAATTAAAACATTTTCGCATTTTTATTTTATATTTTCATTCATTAGGTAGGTATTCTCTTAACTCTGAATAAATTAAAATATAATAAACATTAAACTGCATATAGGTACAATGTATCAGTATTTTGTAGATATAGCATTTATTATAACATCGTGAGCAACCATGTTAATTTGATCACGAATATTAATTATTCTTAAATCTTAACACTAGGTCGGGTTTATAAAATCAAAAAAACAAACAAAGTCGTTTAAGTACATAAAATAATATATTAATAATTATAATTTGTTCCACAGATGAGTTTACTAAATATTCGAGTCGTTATAATATATTTATACCTAGGAAGTAGGAAGTTTATTTTATAACGTATGCAAATAATTACACGTCGTGATTATATTAAAGGCATACACAACCCGAAAAAAAAAAAATTATTTTATTATCGATTTTGATGTTTCACACTGTGAAAAAAAATGTTGCGAAAACAGAATTTGAAAAAACAAACTATTTATAGAGTTACGGGTGAACTACGAATACACTGTGACGTCATTGCGTCGGCCGTTCCCGAGCGGTACTGGCGCGCGGTGACAAACGCATTACAATATCATTATTATTTATTATTATCGTCCATAATAGAATCGTTTATCATAGACCGTCGTTATTTTGTTGCAGTGGTTAATTTCATTTTTATTTGCTGTGATTTAATTTCATGTAATATAGTACCTAATGAAATATAATACTTAATAATAAATTTACATTATAAAACTCACTACTTTAAAAATTATAATAATGTCTCTAATACCATTCAATTTTGATCCTGATGCGGAAGGTATAGACCGTTATTTACAAGAAGATGATGACAATTTTGTGGCTGTTAATTATGAAGGTCGATTAAATAATTCCAATTGGTGTTCTTGTGGATACTGTAAAGGTATGCAAAGTGATATCGAGTGTTTATGCTGCAATGAGTTACCAAATTTAGAAAAAATACGAGAACAAGAAGGCAAATGTATTACTTTACATCAATCGTTTTCAAAACTAATATTGGATAAGGAAATACTGAACATGACTAGACACAATGTAATGTTAAAAACTAAAAACAATATTAATAAAAAAAATTGGGTCAACATTATCCAGAAAACAAAACGTGGAGATTCATTTGTTATAAACAGTATACGTCTTGGGTCAATTCTTGGATTGCTATGGGAAAAGGAAATCGAGTGGTTTTGCCTTCATGTGTTGTTAGAAAAATAAGGGAAGAATATCCAGAACAAAACGGAATATACGTAGGATTCAAAAATTCAAAAAAATTACCTGCTTAATCAAGTTGTATTACAAAAAATATTATTAATTCGTCAATAAAAATTGTATGCATAACAAAAATATAATTATTTTAAACAAGTGTAATAATTTTTAATTTTTTTTTTCCTTACAATATTGTAATTTATGAACTATTATATAATACATTTATTATGTTACTTTGTTAGTATAACACAATTTAAATACACAAAATCGTTATTTAATATACATTAAAAATATATTCAATTAATATTTTAGAAAACGTGAATGATGAGAATTTTGCATTATTTCCAATGCAGGTCGATCAGTAGGTGCGATGTTTTTAGGCAGAGTTACATTGAGTGGTGTTTTCAATGGTGACATTTCGACTCCGTTTAAATGATCCAGTATTGAATTAATTATTTCATCTCTCCAATTATTTGTACTTTTTTCATACGCATTTTTAGTTACCCATTTTCCAGTAGGTTTAGAAAACAAATAATTTAAACCTATTTTTTCTTATTTAAATTAGAATTATGATCAATTATAGCAATGATAGATTTTATGTACATCGCTTTAAAAGAAAAATGAACACGTTTTGGAACATATTTTAATCTTAAGTTATGGTAAGACTCTAATCTTCCTGTATGAACATAATTTTTTGTTTGCTTTAAATCTGTCAAAAACTTTTTGTTGCAAATTATTTCTTTCATTAGTTCATAAGGTTTAGAATCAGGAAGTAACCATAGTTTTTGTTTTTTTGTACTCATCACTTAACGGTGGATGTTCACACACTTTTTATTACTCCATCCTCTTCCCATTCGTGAACGTTTTTAATATGTTTCAATATAGATGTAAATTTTGTGACTAATACTTCAGAATCACCATTGCATGTTTGTGCCGACCACCATAAATGATTACTTATGGATTGTTTCCATGCCAAAACTTCTTCGTATTTTTTATTAATTGTTTAAATTTTTTCATTAGGCTTTTAGATAAATGCCATAAATCAAATTCGTGAGTGATTTCTGGGTACATGTTTTTAACAAATGTCTTATTCCTACATGACGGTCGGTTAACAATAAATCAATTTTGCATTTATCGATATTTATCAATTTATCAATTAATTGTTTACAAGCATTTTTTTCTAAATCTCCCGGCATCATTTTTTTTTGAATTAATTGAAAATCTACGATACATCCAGAATTAATGTCCATAAAAGTGTAAGTGCAATATTTGGCACAAAACCCAGGTGAATCGTACTGACCATCTCCAGCAATCCATAACTGTCCACTTTCCTTGACATAATTTATCTGTTCTGTTCTCTTTTTCTCCCATATTTTTTCGATAAGAGGGTAAGTATATTTATTCATAATTTTATCGTATGTTGTTCTACTAAACATTACAAGTTTTAAACTTGAACAAAATACTTTAAATGTAGCAAATAAAGTACCTGATAAAAGTATAGATGTAGCAATATGTACATGACCTTCAGAAAATTGTTTATTAACGGGCTGTGAAAACCATTTTGATGAGTGACCTTCGATACATTCTGATTTTACACATATTGTTGCACACCAATTGCGTACCATTTTTTATTTATTATTTTACTTTTGCAAATATTACAAATCGTAAACAGTGTTAGTAATGAATCGATAAATACTAGACAATATTTTACATCAGCATTTTCGACATTTTCAATTTCTTCTATACAGTCTTCCTCTTCTTTTTCACACTCATAATCCGGATCGTCATAAAAATCATCTGTAAATGACACGTTTTCTTCTTGTTCACTTAAATTATCCTCCGTAAAACTTAGCTCTTCCTCATTTTCATTATGTCCATAATGTTCATTTGAATCAGTATTTGATTTTTTAGCAATTAAACTCTCAACCATATCTTTTTTTTCTTGTTTTTTTATTCTTTCAGAACGAGATTTTTTAGTTACTGTATTACCATCGCTATTTTTATCATTATTTAATACAAATATTGTTGGTACCGTACCTGATTTTAAACGGGGTGCTCTTAACTTGTATTTGTCTCCTATAACTTTTGTTTTAGAATATCTGAGTCATCAAATCTAGACTTGTGAAGTGACGGGAACATATTACAGAATTATTGGTTGGTTTAAAATGTTTGCGCTTACAAAATTGGTCCATTTATTAAAACGAACAGGTGAATTATCGCGATTAGGAAATCTATGCGTTCCTTTATTATTGCTACAACCAAATACACTACAATACGGCATTATTTTCTTCGTAATTAAAATGTAATGTAAACTGTATATTATAATTTTTAAAGTAAAATCTATACATAATATTGTACACAAATAATGAATATAATATATTATTGTACTGATGACACACAAAAAAAAAATAATACACGATCCACTAGTGCACTACATACTACGAAAGTGAATACTGACGAATTTGAAAAACAAAAACAGATATTATCATTAAGTATTGAAATAATGTTATATTCATAATTTATAAATAATCAAAATATTTATAGAAATTAAAAATATATCTTTATTCGGTGTTCAACGATATTATTATTGTTACGCGTTTGTTGCCGCGCGCCAGTACCGCTCGGGAACGGCCGACGCAATGACGTCACAGTGTATTCGTAGTTCACCCGTAACTCTATAAATAGTTTGTTTTTTCAAATTCTGTTTTCGCAACATTTTTTTTCACAGTGTGAAACATCAAAATCGATAATAAAATAATTTTTTTTTTTTTGGGTTGTGTATGCCTTTAAGTGTTTGGCTATTTTGCGTACCTAGACAATAACGTCCGACGTCTGTAGTTTATCTTAAAATAATTTAGTTACACTGTAAAATAATGAATGAGTGGGTATAGTGAACGTTATCTCTGCGACATTTGTAAATATGAATACATTTTTGTTTATAAAAAAAAAAAAAAAATGAAATAAATAAATAATATTACCAACATTAATAAAAATTAAATAATATCAAATCGCCGTTATTTCGAATCATTCTCGAACTCGAACTCGTAGATTTGTAAAGACTAGACGCATACGAATATAATACATTAATACAATAATACGCAATGTTACTAACTAGTTATGTGTGTAGGTACTTATACAATATATATATATACAGTATCTAAATAAAATACAATGGTCCTTTATATACCATAGGTAGATTAAATAATACTAAATTATACCTACGTGTGATTTAATTTATGTTTATATTTACAAATTGATAAAAGATATATAAAAAAGTACAGAAAGCGTTATTCACATAAGAAAAACGAAAATAAAATGTTGGCCTTGGCCCTGGCCCGTTTAGATATAATTACACGCGTAAAGTCGTCTTCTTATTGTTTCATAGATGACTTCCTCTGCAGAAGGCCGTAAAAGGATACAACAATATTATATAACCGCTGCAGACCATTCAAAAGGATTACAATATAACTGCTGCGTAATATGTCAGCGTCAGACAGACGTGCAGTAAAGTAATTACGTCGCCAAAGACCGGTCAAAGGGACGTTTCTAGAGCGGAACATGTTGGCGCGGTGGTGGCCTGCAGGCCTTTGAGCGTGCGGCTGACGAGCGCCGCGGACCTAGGGACGATCGAGGTCCCGTGACAGTCCTCTTCTTCGCGACAGTCTTCCTGTATGGTCGAAGCGAGCACGTTCGATTTGCGGAACGATGAGGCCGACGGCGTTCGCCTGAAGTGGCCCGCGCCGGCCGACAGCAGCTGAGGCGCCGGAGCGGGGCCGGCCCTCGGCGGCGGCGGCGGTTGCTGGAGCCGGACCACGGCCGATTGCTGCGCGCGCCTACCGCCCGCCATGTTGGTCTGCAACAAGAGCCGCTTGAAATCGTACCGTGCGGCCGACCGGTCGTCACCGCGCGGCCGGTATCGGTCCGACTGACGCTCCGGCGGTCGCCGCACCACTGCGGCGGCCTGCGGTTGCGTTCGAAGCTGTGTCGCTTGTACCGCGGTAGTGGTGACCTGCGCCGTCGCCACCGGTTGTTGGCCGAGCAACCGTTTTTTCGACTCGTGAATGGCCGCGTATAGGTCCATGGCCGACCGCCCGGACGCTGGACGCACGAACGGCTGCTGCACCGCGGGTGTTCGGTGTCTGTCACCGGGAGGAGACTGGATAGCGGGTGTTCGGTGTCTGTCACCGGGAGGAGACTGGATAGCGGGTGTCCGGTGTCTGTCACCGGGAGGAGACTGGATAGCGGGTGTCCGGTGTTGCTGCAGGTCGTTCGTTTGTGGACGTCCAGTCGGGCTCGCCCGGCAGTCTCGTATCGGCGATATGTTGTTGCTGCTCATGTCGATTCGGCCGGCGCTCCGATCGTTCTTCACCGGCGTGGACGCCGAAACGTTCCGTTCGCGGCCACTGTTGTCGCCGTTGACCGACGTCGAAGCGAGCGGTGTATCACGGCTCGTATCTAAAACGTGCACACGGAAAATCGGATGTTACACACGCTGTGAAAGTTTAAGGTTAAGGTTGAATAGGTACCTAATAAGTATCGTTTACCTCTGCACCTATATGGGCGAAGATGTTGAAAGCATAGTGTATTGTGTTTCTATAGTGCGACGGCTGGGACATCGATGGCCGATTTTCATGTCTAGAGTGGGCGGGGCTAGAGATCTAGAGAAGGGATAGGGGAAGGAGAGAGTTTTGGTCTGACTATTTCAGCTCGTGTCATTTTCTACATATTATACGAATACCATGTGGTATAATATACAATCATATTGTAAATAATTTGCGACCATAATACATATGGATCGAGGACTTTATAAACATTTTTTTCAAATTGTATTTAAGGCTTGGCTTTTTTTACTGTATACAACTTTTTATTTGTACAGTGTATAAAAGAAGTATATATGCAGTAAATACTAAATTAAAGTGTTAAGGCAATACCAATAGATAGTGACACAGATTGCTCGATGGGCGTAAGTGTGAAAACTGTTCATCTACAGCGCTTCATATTATTTAAATATGTTTTTTTTTGGTTTAATTTATTCAAGAACGTTGCTTTGCTATTTTCCTCCAAGGATCCTCAGTGGATTGTTAAAATTAAGATTGAATACATGATGTGTACGAGATTATAAGGGTCATTTTTTTTGGATTGGAGACGTGGAGTTTAGAGTGGAATTTTTGTATAGGTGTCGAGATGTTCATTAATTAACTGTTGGTACATGTATGTAAATCCTTATGAAGTGCACTATATTCGTCAATATCACGGGCTCCAGTTATTTTCCAAGAAATAGTATGTACTAGAAATCTTGTATAGTAGGTATTATATTGGGGGACTTGTGTTGACCCCAAATTTGAAATACCATTCGACCAAATGGGGGATGATTGTTTTATACTTTATATATATTTGCTGCGGGTCGTTCGTTTGTGGACGTCCAGTCGGGCTCGCCCGGCAGTCTCGTATCGGCGATATGTTGTTGCTGCTCATGTCGATTCGGCCGGCGCTCCGATCGTTCTTCACCGGCGTGGACGCCGAAACGTTCCGTTCGCGGCCACTGTTGTCGCCGTTCACCGACGTCGAAGCGAGCGGTGTACCACGGCTCGTATCTAAAACGTGCACACGGAAAATCGGATGTTACACATGCTGTGAAAGTTTAAGGTTAAGGTTGAATAGGTACCTAATAAGTATCGTTTACCTCTGCACCTATATGGGCGAAGGATGTTGGAAAGCATAGTGTATTGTGTTTCTATAGTGCGACGGCTGGGACATCGATGGCCGATTTCCATGTCTAGAGTGGGCGGGGCTAGAGATCTAGAGAAGGGATAGGGGAAGGAGAGAGTTTTGGTCTGACTATTTCAGCTCGTGTCATTTTCTACATATTATACTAATACCATGTGGTATAATATACAATAATATTGTAAATAATTTGCGACCATAATACATATGGATCGAGGACTTTATAAACATTTTTTTCAAATTGTATTTAAGGCTTGGCTTTTTTTACTGTATACAACTTTTTATTTATACAGTGTATAAAAGAAGTATATATGCAGTAAATACTAAATTAAAGTGTTAAGGCAATACCAATAGACAGTGACACAGATTGCTCGATGGGCGTGAGTGTGAAAACTGTTCATCTACAGCGCTTCATATTATTTAAATATGTTTTTTTTTGGTTTAATTATTCAAGAACGTTGCTTTGCTATTTTCCTCCAAGGATCCTCAGTGGATTGTTAAAATTAAGATTGAATACATGATGTGTACGAGATTATGAGGGGCATTTTGTTGGATTAGAGACGTGGAGTTTAGAGTGGAATTTTGTATAGGTGTCGAGATGTTCATTAATTAACTGTTGGTACATGTATGTAAATCCTTATGAAGTGCACTATATTGGTCATATATCACGGGGCTCCAGTTATTTTTCCAAGAAATAGTATGTACTAGAAATCTTGTATAGTAGGTATTATATTGGGGGACTTGTGTTGACCCCAAATTTGAATACCATTCGACGAAATGGGGGATATGATTGTTTTATACTTTATATATATTAAAATTTATTGAATACGAGAGTAGTGGTTGGAAGAGATGTAAACGTGTATTACATTATTTTCTTTTGTTTTTGGTATGTTGAGGCCCAAGTAAGTTTACTGTGTAGATGGGCTCCCAAGTGTTTAGTTCCATTTTTAATTTTGATAGCTAAGGGTTTTCGTATCTACTAAGGGTGAAATTTATTTGGACCTACTTACTTTCATTTAACTTGATTTCCCAATTATTAAACCAATTAGAATGGTTTAAGTGACATTTTAGGCTGCTCTGTTTAGTTTTAAGACTTACTTTGGTCTTTGAGGGGAACATTGGTGTAAATATTGTCAAGGAATACACTTGTGAAATGTTTTTTTTCTTCAAATGAATTAATAATTTGGTATGTTTTCTTGTTTGGCTGATTGGGAAAATTAATTTGTCCTTAAATTCCTAGTGTCGGTAATAGGCTTATTGCACGGTAAGTGGTTACTAGGTGTTTCGGTTTATCTTTGAAATTAATATTATGATTACGAGTTTCCATATTGGGGAAAAGTAGAATAGCTTAAGTAAGTATTTAATTGTAAATGCATGTGAGCGAAAGAAAGGTTTTTCTGTTGAATAATTTTAATAATTTCATATTTATTATACCACATCTTGGTGATTTTTTTTTATGTAGTTCGGTAATATAAAAAATAAGTGGCGCTGTAATTTTTTATCGAGTGTTTTCGTATCTTATATCCCGTATTCAGGAAAGCATTTATGATTCATCGTCCTTGTCATAAATACAATAAATCCAATTGTATACGCTGAGTCGTTCGGGGGAAAAAACCACTTTTCACGGTTTACCGTACTTGGTACACGAGTGTGTACCTAATAATTGAATATTGCTTTTAATGCATTATGATGTTCGGTGCGGGCGATTCTTTCGGCTTTCGGTGCGGGTATTTTATAATTTATCTAAATAATATTATACACCTACGCGGGCGTTCAACGGGAAACATGGGCACAAGTGTACCGGTTAACTGCGCGCGTATAGAAGAGTGCAGGAAGGCTAAATTAGAAAGTAGAAGTTTGCGTACAACCATTATGTTGTATTGTACGCAGACAAAACACTGAGCGAGTCGATCTCAACAAGATTATTGGTAGGTATATAAAAAACCTTTATACCTAATAGTATTTTTTCTATTAAGTCTTCGTCAGTTTTTCACTATTAAATATAACCAACATTAATAAAGTTAGGCAAAGTCTGGGACGTGAATTTTATCGGATTTATAAGCCATCAACATCCCATGATTTTAAACCATTATGTTGTATTGTACAGACAAAACACCAAGCGAGTCGATCTCAACAAGATTATAGGAATAAAAAAAACATTTATACCTGATAGTATTTTTTCAAGACTTTTTTCTTGGGTTCGTCTGTTTTTCATTATCAAGTATAACTAACAATAATAAAGTTAGTTAAATATTCAAGGACGTGAATTTTCTCGGATTTATAAAATATGAGCCATCAATATCCCAGGATTTTGGTCTAGAAAATTTGTAAATTCTTGAATTTAATTTTGAGCATCACAATATTAAAATATGACGACAAACAGTGATTTAAACGACATGAATTTTCTTAGCGGTTCTTATACATTCAAATAAGTATTCAATACATTTTTAGTTAAATTAAATTATCTTTTGGATAGTGGATTAAACACACTTCATGTAGTTATGATTAAAATGTATTTAAAATGTAAAGATAATAGACAAATTTATATGATTGCATCGAATTAATTATTTTTTTTATAAAACTCTTAAGTAAACATTTTAGTCGTATACGTATCATGTTAAACAAATGTAATTATCATCATTTATCATATTAGTTATTCACCAATACATATACTTATACTATTTTGTGTTTCCCATATAAATCGAATAATTTTCAAACTTTCTAGACACTGTGTTATATAATATACAATAGTTTGTGTGTACTATACACAATAATATACTACAGGGCAGTAATTGATACGTGACTGTCTTACCTTATTTCGTTAATCTAGTTTGTTAATAATCTTCAAATACCATTAAACTACCAGTGCAAAAATTGGAATTTTTGGTAGCCAACAAAACAAAAAAAAAAAGACTAGTTTAAAATATGTAAACCCAAGCGATTTGTGATGAGTATATTATAAGCTTAAATAAACGTGTGAAAAATATACATATACCTGTGTGATTACTGATTTGTGTGGATTAATAAAATGTACAATACACCGTAGCCATGTGAGACTCACAATATTATATAAAGTATAAAATCAAGTCATCTCAACAACGTTCGACAGTAAATAAATAAATAAATAAAAACCGTTACTCAAATAACATAAATAAAATCCGTTTAATTAGTATAAAAAGTGCATGCAAATCCAAAATAATATATTTACAATAAATTTTCTATACAGTCTACTCACAATCATTATTGCACTCGAGGTATATCATAGCATATTAAATAATATAAAAAAGTATTAAGTAATAATTTCTACAAATGCAAAATTATTTACCTACGCAAACTTAATCTAATGCCTACTAGCATAAATACAAAAACAATCTTTTACATTGGATAGTTCACTGTTGGAGATTTAAAAAATACTCATGTTATAAATATTATTATGTCGAAAACTAGCAATAAAATATGAGGTTATATTGGTTAACTGCAAGTACCTTATTCATGTATACCTATATAACTTTAAATTGTCCTTAGCAAAACGAATTTTAAATAATTAGGCGTATCTGTGTTTGTAGTTTGTATTATTGGAAGGTTATATTTTGTCCTAAATTTATCAATACCTACTTACTTTGTATAGACAATATAGACTACAGAATATATAAGTAAGTACTAATATAGTACCGTACTTACGCAAGAAGTTATTTTGGGAATATGATTTTTTTTTATCAAAAGATATTATACCCTTAAACATCTAAGATTTCAGGAAGTGATGTCTAACCTCAAAATCCTCCCTTCGCGTGAATATTATTGGTATTGAGTTTAATTATAATAAACGAGACCAATCGAATAATTAATACAATTTTAAATGAAATTCGTTAGTATATTGATGTTTAAAAAAGATTTCCGTTCAAGTAAGTATCCCAGAACATTCACAAAAAATTATTAAGCTATAATGACTTAGGTAAATGATTTTTTGTAAACATTTTTAAACGTAGGCATATTGTATACCTATTTTTTTTGGAAAAAGGACAATTTATTAGTGTAAAGTAGTAATATAAGGCGTGGCTATTCATAATTTTAATATATGATTAATCTGTTATTTAAAAAAAAGTGAAACAATAAATGTTATTAATAATAAATGGAAGTCTGGAAACTAAAATAACTAACTAACAACGCGTGAGAATAGCTTTTTTATAATTTAAAATAAAATACGAGTATATAATAATATTATCCTTTATTGTATTATTCAATTTTTATTTTTATTTAAGAGTGTCTGAGTGTGCTATAATATTACCTACCGTCTGAAATATTAAAAAAAATGTCAAGAAATTATAAATAAAATTCTACGTTGAAGAGATAGTCGAATTTATGCAAATAATATCATTCAAACTTCAGCGATTTCGCAAAGAAAAGCTAATAAAGAAACTTTAATATTAATAACTATACTTAGGTATATTATGTATGTGAATTATATATTATTATTTATTAGCTTCAATACAGTGTACCCAACTTTAACGCATAGTAGGTATCGAAAATTGTATTATTTAATATAGTAGTCATAGGATATAAATAATGAATATATAGGACCGTTATGCTAAAATACATTGAAATATTATATTAGAAATAAAGCTTATATTATTTATTTACAATTCATATGAGTAATAAATAAACCTATTTCACTAAAAGTATATTGAGATTGTTACAGTATATATCACAGATTTTTATCTGTGTGTGTATAATTTAATGTTGTACCGTAAATAATTTTAATATAAAACAATTAGTATAATATATGTATATTGTATACATTTAGTAATAATAGCACCGTTATCTTGTTCAATCCAGTCGAGAAATGGTAGAGTTAAATTATAATTATTTCATTTAGGTTAAGTAAAGAAATAATCATAAACGATGCTGTATACGAAGGAAGGTACCTTGTACTACCTACTGGCTACTACCTACTTAACGTTTTTCTAAATAATTTTTCAGGAAAAAATAAAAAACATCCTAATCAAGTCTAAAATATTATGAAACATTTTTTAACAAAACAAAATAACTAACCAAAAATTAATAATATGTTATTTCCGAGGTAAATAATGTAGATCATGTACAATCTCATCAAATAACTTTAAAAAAATGTTTGTATATTTTAATTAGGCATTTATAAGATTATGCAATGCTTTGTATTTATGTCCACTATTATTTTACATTTTCAAGAAACCAAACGTACTTGCTTGAATATCGTGTAGCGTTTGGACGTTTAACAAACATGTCTTATCTATATACTTACATTCTATGTGCAACATACATAAATATAATATTATATACAAATTTTTATATACAAAACCCAAAAGTTCATGCAATTCACACCAAAACAGTCAATAATTAGTATAAATAAAATAATAAATGTAGGAACATAATTTAATTGTGTCTTTTCAATAATTAGTTAAAGATTAATATTATTGTAACATTCGTTTTGTTATAGGTATTCATGGCAATATAATCATATAAATTATTCTGGTTAATATAATACACCGATACCATGGGAGGAAAAAAAAATTTACAAATTCGACCGATTCGGGTCGACGGATTATAATAGACGTCTCCTCTGTTTTGGTTAGCGAAAAAAAAAAATCACTTTTCCAAGGCGTCACCGACTAATTGATTACTTACGGTGATATAATATTATAATTTATTATGCTATGGGTAGGTGGTGTGCACGAACGCAAAACTAAATACAAACAATAATCGGTGACGACAAGGAATAATATTATTATATAAAACTATATATACATCCACTAAAATACGGTGCGCAATATAATATTATTATATGGTCAAAGTGTGCACTATACTCGCATAATAATAAATTATAATAATATAATAGTCAGTGTGGCCACGCCGAAGTGTGTGTGTGTGTGTGTGTGTGTGCGTGTGAGATTGAGCGTGTCTACCAGATATCCGTCCTGTCCGTAAAATGATTACCTTGAGTGGTCTCGCTGCGGGCCTTTTGCAGCGCCATCAGCATGTTCGGGGACTTGGCGTGCTGCAGCCGGGGACTGGTGGCGTTGGCCTGCCTGTAACTGTCGCTGCGCTTCACCACGGACTTGATCTCGTCCAGGCTCGTTTCCAGGCACTCGGTGGGGTCTTGCATCCGGACGTACGCGCCCCGCACCACCTCCTTGGGCGACAGACTCCGCCGGGTGGGCGATATCAGCGGCGACACGGGCTTGCCGGTGGCGTCGGCCGGACCCCGGCCGCCGTCCGGCAACACGACCACCCGGACGGGGCGGCCCGATGTCGGCCGAGCGCCGTGGCCACCGTCAGCGGTAGGCCCGCGGTCGTCTTGCACGAGCGCCTCTGGCCCGGCGAACACGGCAGCGGTATGGGCACCAGCGGTTTCAATTGGACGGCGGCCGGTGCATTACGTTCGGCTTGGAGTTTCGGCTTGGCAGCGACGATGTGTACGGCGGAGCTTAGCACGCCGACGCCGTTCGGCTGTTTGGTCACCGGTCGGACGTTCAACGGAGAACGGGGTATGACCTGAACATAGACAAATCAATCAATAAAAACCGTTATCAGTATGTGGTTAGGTACAATATGGTGATATATTATTATGGTATACGCTAACTGATGTAATCTATAGACTGTGTGTACCTATACGCAATATTAATATTACAGACGGAACATCATCCCAATAACTGGGTATATTCGACTTGCGGGCAGGTCGTCTCCCCGACAGGTTTTGGTGGGTCCAAAATCGAGTCGATGTGAAAAATCGGGTGTGACAATATTGCTATTTTTATTTCGATAACAGAGACTTAACGGTATAGTCATGAAAATGAAAGATAACTACTTTTTGGAAAACGTCTCGTAGGCTTTGTTTGGAATATTTATTAATCATTTGTTTACGAAAAAAAACCATATACGAGTAAATTAAATATCTCAAAATGTATTCAACCGATTGACTGGGAGATGTCTTCAATATTGTTATATTTTGTTTTTACGATATAAATATTTCGTCTCTAAAATCGAACTAGAAACAGCTGTGTTGATTCGTGTTTGCGATTTCGTACCGACGACGAAACAATACACCAACAAACGAGTAAGCTGTATAATGACACCGCGGGACCCTACCGGTACGGGGCGTGACTTTGAATTAAAATTTAAGTTTACCTACTTAAATAATTCTAATCGTACTAAGATCGCGTCAAAATCCACCGGTGTGACGTATCCCCTCGACGAACCTAGACGTATATAAACGTTGTATTTAAACACGAGAGAATCTATACCGCGTACGGTAGCTCAGAAACACATTAATCCAATTATAAGTTTTCGGTACGAGTTCTACCTTAAACGACGTGCGCTGACTTTTCGTCTAAATTAATGATTATAACTATATACTAAATAATAAGCCCCCTGCGACATCCGTGTGACATGTTATTAATATTTAATATACCGTCGTACACGGACGACACGTCGGAAATTTTTCGATGCGTACTTGTGACAAAACGCTGTTGTACTGGTCGTTGACGGGCAGCAATCGGACGTTGGCGTTCACGCACGGACCCGGCTCGAACGTATTGGTCGTGTGCGTCTTCTTCCGGCGCTTCAAGCTGTCTGACGTATATATGACTCGGCCCTCAGCGTTCAACGTCACTCGGGCGCCCGCCGGCCTCTGCCGCTCGGACGTGCCCACGGCGGGCAGCTCGTCCAGGTGCACGAATCCCTTGCACGTGGCCAGTTCCGGGGGCTCGACGGTAGCCTTTACCGGTTCGGGTATCGCGTAGTGCGCCAGCGTGACGTACTCGCCGTAATCGTCCATGTCCGGCACGATCGCCCTCATGGCGGCGGTGCACGTCTTCAGACTCACCTCGTCGTCGCTCATCGGCGGCGTGATGACGCACATGGACGGTATGCGGCTGGTGTTGATGGTGGTCTTGACCCGGAGCCTCTCCACCCGGTCGACGCCCTCCAGGTCGGAACACTCGGACATTTCCAGGTCGACGGAGGGGTTCGTCACCGAGTCCACCGGCGAACTGCACGTGTTGTGCCCGCTGTCCGGCGAGTCGCCGCCGCCGTGTTCCAGGCACGGTCTAGGCTTGACGTCGATCATCAGTCCTTCCTCCTTGTACCTGGTCACGTTCTCCTTGGTCAGCCGGGACGGAGCCGTTTTCGATTTGTCGTACGACGCCATCGAGGAGTCCTTCGGGCCGTGCGCGTTGTTTCGGTCGGGCAGCGAGCCGCCGTAAGAGAGGTCCGCCGACCGTTCCGACAACTTACTGCCACCCCTCTCCGGCACGTTCGGCGGCGACACCATCAGGGACGTGCACACGGTACCGGCCGAACTCGCCGTGGTCGACGTACTGCCCCGACCGAACACGTCGTACTCGCTCTCTGCAGACGATGACTGGAAACTGGGCGTAAGCGCCGACGTGGAGTGCAACGCGGACATCGGCTGCGGCGGATCCTCCTCCCGGAGCGTCTTCAGACCGCTGTCCACGTGGAAAGACGTGTAGTAGCCCTCGGTATCACACGAATACGTGGAACCGGTTTCGCCTTCGTCGCTGGTCACCGAACTTCCACCATGGTACGTCGGCTTCGTGCTTCCACTGCAACTGCTAACGCTAGACCTGAAAACACACGTGTGCAGGTCGTATTATAGGTAGGTATATTACAATAATTTTATAATCGTTGAAAATTTAAATACAATACATCGTATGTTATTATTATTGTTATTAATTTGTATGCTATGTATTATTTTGCGATTTAAAATACTTACCGATTATCGTATTTTTATTACAGCACTATTTATCTAAGCTAATCGTTATTATTATTATTATTATTATATTAATTTGTCGTATTTTTAATTATTTACTTTGACCACTGCTCGACATCTCATTCTCTTTTATGATTTCACAAAATTATACAATTGTTATATTCATAGAACCATTCATATTGGTGGTACTCGGTTGTGATTTAAGTTTTTAATTAATATTTTTCCGTGTTATTTTTTACATTTATGTGTACATCTGAAGAATATTATATGTATTAATATAATAGGTATGTTTTGAATATAGTATAACATAAAATTATATGCAGATAGAAGTTCAACTAAGAACCAATTCTAAAACGAAGTATTTTATAGATAATATAATATTTAAATAGTAAGTATCAGATATAAATAAAATGTCTTGTTTTATTATTAATATATTCATTATTTTTTTTTATCGAGTCTATTTAAGTTTAGATTAGTTATTCACAACCTAGGGCTTATGACCACCTTAGAGTGCACCGATTAGTTTTTTTGTGGCATCAACTGGTTAGTCGTGACAACCTATGTATAGTGTATATGTATATGTATATGTATACTATGTACCTATTTTACCTAAATAAGAAAATTTTTCTGGTGTCACAAAATAATGTAAAATCTAATTTTTGGCGTTGGTCACTTTAAAGAGGTTAAGAACTTAGGAATCACTGGTTTAGATAATAATATAGACTTATTTGGTTTGTACTCTTTGAACGTACATTATTACTTATTACGATTCGTAAAAATACTAATTAATATAAATTAGGTACAAATAATACATTAACAATGAGTTCAAAAAATCCTGATAATTTTTTCATTATAGAATATAACACAGTTACTATAATGACTGATAACATTTAAAAAAAGTGTATCCACATTTTTCCTCTTCACATAAATCTTTTTTTTTGTATTAGAAATATATGAACAATATAATGGGGTGTCTTATCTCCAGTCTATGTATACATTAAATGTACTGACATTTAAAAATATAATAGTGTTATATGAATGTGTCTGGTTAAGTTAAATTGTTTGTATACTAATCGAATATATTGTGCTCTTAGTTTTATTTAAAACGTATACATGTTTTCGTGCAGTTCTTATAAGTGTTATTTTAACATTTTAAATTAAATATTTAAAAAAAACATAACAATTATTTATATTATTTATTGAATTATTTACGTACCTATATATAATGTTTATATTTAAGATTGAAACCTAACCCTGTAAGGATGTTAAAAACTAGTTCTTAATTATTTTTAATATAAGTGTTATTTTTAATATCTACATGATTTTAAAAAAGTTTACTTGTTGATATTTTTGACATTAATAGATATTTAAAAAAAATATACAAATATTTATGACTTCTAATTTATATAGTTCCAGTACTGTTTAATTCATGAGATAATGAAATTATGTATTGAATAAATTTATCATACCTTGGTATGTGACTAGTCGAAGTAGACTGTCCACTCTCTGAACTTGCTGACCAATTTCCAGATGAAGAATGCACTGGTTCTTCCTTATCCCATTTTCTTCTTGCCAACCCAACTCGTCCTTTGTCTCTGAGCTTCACTGCTGCCGACGATGCCGGTTCTGTGTTTTTAAGTTGTTTAAATCTCATTCTTCCCCAATCTTTCAACAAATCAAGATTTGACCTTTTCTCGGTCACCACAACGGTCGTGCTGCTGGACACGATGTCATCAGAGTCTTTATTACTATCAGATAGTGAACTAAAAATAAAAATAAACACGTTATTTAGAGGTTCAACAATTCGATTGAACCCAGTTATAGTATACCCAATAACGGCTTCTAATTCTTTTTGATCGGTTCCAGCAATCGTATTCCTCCTCTTGCCTCTAGGTCTTTTGCTCTTTCGTCGTCTAACAGACGTTTCATATTCAACGTTCTGCAGAGATCTCCTAAGCGCGCTCATACGGTTAAAACTCCGGCCGGATACGTCAACTTCGACTATTTGCGGCGGGAATCTAAAAAAAAATATATATATTATGTTTGTGTGAAATGAAACGAAAACCAATAATGATCGAAAATGTGTACGAGTAAGATAATAGGATAATCCCTATCGTGTTATTGGAACATAAAATATTATCACTTACTTATGTGCGATGACCTGCTGCTGTTCTTCGGGCGATGGCAGCTTGTGGTCAATTTGATCTTCTGAAACCGGACTCGGATCTCTAGGTATCCTTGATGAACAATCAGGAGCTACGGTTATATCTCCGAGAACTTCTTCCGATGTCCATGGACGGAGATTGGTGATGGCCGCAGGCTGTGATGTATAGATGAAATCAATGTTAAATTAAATACAATTATGACATGGACGTATCGTCCTCTATAGTTAATAATTAAATGTAAGTATATTACAATATTATATAAATTATATGAGGGGACATCTTTCGTTTTAGCATTGTTACGTTTAACGTTTCTACGTACAATGCTAACATTTAAAAAATATTTTTAAACAAGCATAATTTATTATTTTAAACATTTCGAATGATTATTGTTGTTTATAATAATAAAATACCAAAGTGTTTTATGTGGGTACTTAAAGTATATCTAACGGCATGCACATGGTTGGTGTCCGAATCGAATGAATATATTGTTTTGTACATCTAACAACACAAATGCAACCTTGACCGGTACAATTGAGAATAGTCTGTAACGTTTGTCTTCTAATGAAACACTGTATGAGTATTCAGATGATTCAAGGGCAGGTTCGAGTACAATAAAACTTTCTCGTTGTAGTATGAGAATTTTATTTTCAAAATTATAAGCCTACCTAATTCAAAATTTCTATTTTTTACTGTACCTGTATTACTTTTGACGTGTAAAAAAAATAAAAAGTTTAATAAAGGTAACATAGGAACTAGGACAATGATTTGTTTATACATGCTTTTTATAGTGAACTAATTTAATTCAATTAATACACTGGAATACATTATAACGTAAATAAATCACAATTCACCAGCTGGTATTAAAAATAAATAGGTAACTACTCTAGCTAGGTACTCTTATTTGTAACTTCAATATACAAAATATATTATATGTTTAGGCACTTAACATAATATTATCCATTTTTAATTGCTCATGCTTCATTTATGTAATTTTTTAGTTTTTAAAATTTATATCAAAAATCATTAAAATTTGCTGCAATGAGTTCAATTTATATACATTTATCGAATTTTTTATAAAAATCAGTGAATAAAAAAATTATACACAGAACAATGGATGGAATAAATTGTTATTCTTATAATGTAATACAATGTTGAGTTTTGTGAATCGATTGGATTATTGCAACCACCCATGCTCAACACACCTGTTGCATCCGGTTTTAATTAATCTCTTCCTCTTACAAAAGTTTATAATTTTTTTTTGTACTAACTGTAGTGCGTGTACCAAAACAGTTAGCGTCATAAAACACATTTAATATCCGTTGAATAATTAAATTCACACAGGCCTCATCGTCATTTCAACAGTTCAGACCCTTTATTGCTGTATATGATAATATACATATATAAATATAATATTTTTTTATTATCTATATATATTATATATATATTTGTATATTGTATATACGTGATCTGGTAGAATTCAAGAAAAATGTCATTTTATTTGTTTATATTAACGCTCAAAATATTAATAACTGTGCCGAAAACTCGCATAGGATGTTGGAATAACGGTCGTATTCCGTGCTATGAATTTTGATCTTATCATTAATATCGAAACGACCATTACCAACGTACAAGTATTTTGTAGGTATGCGTGTTTGAAAGTTACTAATGTGCGTAATATAAAATGATTTTATTGCGGTTAAATCGAACTGAGATAAAACGTTTATGTCGTTATAGATGGTTTGTATAATTTGTATAATAAAATCATTATTGTATTAATGGATGTCGACGTTTTATTTTTTTTAGTACTTATATTATTATTTCAGAATACCTATCGTATAGACGTACAATTTTATACTACGTTTAGTTATTGTTGTGATTGAATATATAATATTTATAAATTATAAATAAACAAACGTTTAAAGTATTAAAACCACCAGAACTATTATCCTAACATGAAAATAATAAGAATAATATTAAATAACGGACCTTTCTAAGTTCTATGTCGTCGGGTAAAAGAATGTCGTCCAGTGATCGCTTCCTTCTCGATAATCGATGGACATGAGGTTTGTTGGCGTATACTTTACTCGGTACTCCGGCTTGATCGTAGAGCCTTTTAACCCAAATAGGTCTATTTTCTGCTAACAATAAATTCTTGCTCTCCACTTGCTTACTCTTAAAATGTTCTGTTTTCAGACTGAACGCTGTCAGGTCACTTTCAGCTGCAAAATAATAAAACATAATATTATAATACCAGAAACATTAGACATACGTTGGTACAACGGTGCAATATAGAATTACCACAATCATCACATTACACATGTGACCCTACCTATATAATTTAATATTTAAGGTAACAATACGTTTCTTTACCAAGGTCTGTGTTTATATGTACTGCACTAAGATGCTCTCACGAGCAAATCGATTCATGAAATGCAAATTTAAATCTAGCTATAATTATTATGATTACTGTATTAGTGCAAGTGCAATGGTTCCATTTCACCCGCGGTGTATTTCATTTGAAATCTCGTTCCATTGTAAGACACGTGCATATTACAAGTAATAGTAGGTAGGTATATTGAAAAATTGTATTTTTGTAGCACGTTCGATTTATCGTGATCACCAAGCGCCCATCTGTTTAGAGAAAATATTTCTATTTTCTATTATTTACACCATAGCTCACAAGTTGCTATATAACATAGCTACCGGTGAAAGTCTACGGGTATACATGATGTTTATGGACGTAATTAGTTTTGCATAGGTACATACGAACGGAAATCTATCTGAAATACCACATCCTACCGACAATATATTATTGTTTTCAACGTTGCAAGTTTACTTAACAGTTGATATTGAGATTTTATACTTAGTATAAATGCAATTTAATGTTTTTGTAGTAAATAATTTAAGTTGAAATAATTTAAATAATATTTAAATATATAGGTATACAATATACATATTTATTCATTCTGAAATTTAAAAATATCATTTGTTTATTTTAAATTAAATATTAAATAAAACAATTGGAGAAATAAAGTTAAGGAACTTTGCTTAGTGTTGGGCAGACTGAAATACAGTATAAGCCCTGGCCTTGAAATGGGAAGTATGAAATTCAAATAACTTTTAGGTACCTACCTTATAAATATAAACACATTGTTTTAGAAAATACATTTTATTAAATAAAATAAATATTTACTATTAAATAGTATTTGCGTAATTGTTGTAATATTAAATAATATTCATTTTTTGCTTACGTGAACTATTAGTAATTAGGCATATAAACACCTATACATTTTTTTTAAAGTGTTATAATGAATTGATATTAATAAGTGTGTTAAATTATTATTACATACCTAATTGAAATGAGTTATTTGTAACTACACAGTTTGATAAAAAAATATAGTATATCTAGTTAAAACATGCTTCTAAACTCGATATTTTTACCAATAAAGGTAAAAAATAATCTTGAAAATTATTGTTTTTAAATAAATAATTAAATTATATTAGCTATAGGTATCAATGAATAATAATAAATTATTTTTCCGAGGTCATGCTTCAGGTTTTATTTCTCATCTTTGAAATGTAGGACACACAAATAGTCTTTAATGTTAAATGTATTGCATTAAGATTAAGAGCATTTAATCATTATTCATTTTATTAACATTATAATATTATGTTCTTTAATTGTATTTATGTTTTGATTAAAAATTAATCGTTTAAATGATTATATTATGTTTTTTTTAAGACTTAAGCTAAAATAATTGTTTAAGTGTGTTTTACTTTTTAAACAATATCCATTCATTTTTGTATATACCAAAAATTGTTGAATTAATAATACATAGTTAAAAAAAGTCAGAATTTGCATTAGCCTTAAGAGTGGTTTTCATTATAAATATCTACTGGGCAAAGTGGAATAACTTCATGTACAATGTATATATTATTTTACCACACACACACACCACACACACACACACATATATATATATATATATAATAGTAATAGTTTATATTTATATAAATATCTCGACGATTTTGGTGTATATGAAACTAGTTCAAAAGACAGCTCGTGACTTGTTAATTAAATATGATATAATAATGATTTCAGGTTTTTATGCAATGCATGTGTAAGTGGTGTAACCGTGTGCAAATAAAACACAAGAACAATAATTATTATGTCACAACTTTTTTAATAAATTTGCAAACATTACTATTTGATATATTTATATAAGAATTAATTGAACCGTTTATAATACTATGAGCTGTATTTTTTCTTAATAACGCAATAAAAAAAAAAAATCCTGCAAGTGACGGGAAAAACTGATTGACATTTAATTTTGAATCAAAAACAATAAATGAATACAAAACAATTATTTTGTATTATTTGTCTAGTAGGTAGACTGTAACAATAAAACGTAGTATATTATTCGACTTGCCACAATTTAAAAAAAAAAAAACCACAAGCACTTTATTATATTATATTGCTGCATAGGTACTTTAATATATTTCATAAAGTCGTCTCAAGTAATATTTTTATAGAATCATGTCGTGTCAAGTATCGACTTTGAAACGTCATAATATAACCGAGGTTCTACACACGATTATCGCGATTGTCAAAACGTTCTATTTATTATATTATTATTACGTCGTAGGACGAGTTATCTGACACAACAGATATATTTAATTATCGCGCGTTATTATCAATCATGCGGCAGCTTATCCGAACGGGAAAGCTCGCTAACCACACGTCCGATTTCATCGGCTATTTTTGGGATTCGGAAAGGTGTACCTAAGTAGAATAACTCACGGAAACCATATGATATAGATTGTCCGATATGTATTATAATGGAATAGTCGTAAAAGTAATTTAGAGTGATTTTTAAACATTCTCAAATTGCTAATTCCTTTTATATGCTTTAGATGTTAGATCACATTTACTAAAATTATAGTGATTTTGGAATTTGTATATGAATACTTGAAGACCATGTTTTCAATTAATTAATGTATTTTATCCTCTAGTGGTACAACCTTTTTTTAAAAGCATATACCTAGTACCTACCTTCTATTTTCTTGTGAACATTTTAAAGCAGATGATTTTTTTTGTAAACGTTGACATATTGAATTATAGTTTGAACGATTATAGTTTCTGAATTATTCAATGGTAGGTAATAATAACGGTCTTCATCGATTAATAAAATATTTTAAAATAAGGTACATAAAACATAATTTGAACAAATCAGTTCTTTAATAAATATTACCGATCTAATACCTATTTAGTAAGTACATATTTTATGGTTTGCAAAACATATTATACTAGGTATATCATTACACTGCCAATGCGTCATCGTAACACGACACATTGTTTGCGTTCGACACAACCATACTATTTTTATTTATCGTTGACCGAAAAACGCAATTAATTATTATCCAGACCGGGTCCACGCGCGCTTATGCCGCATCGGCTCTTGCCCGGCGGCCGAGTCATCTCCTTTCACGTGTCTGCCGCCGCGCCGTTGGCATATATAGGTATACTACAGCGCATATTATGCTCGGCACTATAATACGACTAGAGGGTACCTACCTATATATAATAATATATATACTATTACACTATAATACTGTACTGTTGCAGCTATTACTACTGCAACTATAATATATTACACTATACGGAGCGGGTTCGGTGAACTCCTCACCGAGCCGGCCGTCGCCAGCAACAGCACACGCACAGCGGACGTATACTCGTACCTATGTGTGTGTCTATAAAAGGCATGGACCGCGTACACGTCTTACGTTATGTACTGTGTAGTTGCGGGGACTAAACGGGACCGGTCCGTCTCGGGCCGACCGGTATATACGTGTGGTTGTAGCGATATACTAGGTATATACACATAGTTGGTACAAGACGTCACAAACGCGACGGTTGACGAGAAAGACCAGAGATAGAGACAAACCACTCGGGTACGGAGAGGGACAATCTCGAGGGGGTGAGGGGGGAGAGAGACGGAGAGAGAGATAGAGAGAGACGGAGAAAGGACATGGTCGGCGGAAAGAAACGCAGTTTGTGTGTAAAACGAACGTGATGTGATTTCGAAAAATATAATGTCTACTATACGTCTTCTCTCGCCGTATATACTTAATCGTAATCCTTTTGTCGCGCGGGCACCCGAATCGTGGGAAAACGGTCCGACGCTTTCGACACACCGTGGCGATTATTAACGGGGATCTAAGTAGCTACAGGTAGGTTCTAACCTAAGAATGAAATAAATACATGCTATAATATGGTACCTGTATATACGTATAAAATATAATTGCAAAGCTGCAGGTATTGTATATTATCATAATATCTATATTTTGTTTTCTGTTTTTTATTTATGTTGTTTTTTTAGTTTTTGTTTCCCGGCGTATCTCCTACGCTAACGATATATCATGCACGACAAGTTGTTGCCGATTTACACGAATCGCGAAATCCAACACGTGTGCGCCACAATAGACGACGGCCCGAGGTCGGGCCACTTTTGGCAACGCTCGCGAGTCAAGACTATTTTTACTGCCATCGACTGACCTCGCGCAAATCAAACGCACGAAATGTAAGTCAAAAGATATATAAACAATATTATTTTTAGACTACGCTTAAAACCTCTCGGTCGGTATTGGATGGGTCAAGCTATTGTTGATACCTAGCGACTTTCGGGGCTAAAGCCGAATAACGCAAGGTATAACCAAACCTAACATAAACCGTACGGATGCCATACAAACAGTAGGAAGCTATTATTTTTTTTATGTGTGCTTTTTATTTCAAGAAGTTAGCGAATATCGAAAGGAATATAGATGTGATTGTGACTAATTCAACGGTTAGTTAAAGCATCGATACTTTTTGGGTTTGGAAAAAACCTCAACCATTTAATCTTATCTTTGTACTAATTTAAACTTATATGTTATTCAAAAAAAATTTGTTCATTTAACTGACCTATTAAGTATACCCATTACCCATATAATATAACATTGATCGACGATCAATGATATATTTGAACAATAATCATTCGTCTGTTGCGATAAATGTCACATATTAAAATAACATATATCCAAAATTAATCTGTTATTAACCTTATTACTATCGTTTATCAACACTCTTTAATACAAATTAGGTACAATATAGTGGCTTGTATGTGTGAATATTTAATAGTTATAATATCTAGGTATATTCAATTTAGATAATTAACACTATACTTGTAAAAAATTATAACCAGAATATTTTCCGAATTACTTAAAAAAATATATTATTTATGATCTGGTGTATTAAGTGTTGGTGCTTATAAATAAACAGATTAAAATAATTAACCATGTCATCCCGAGTTTTGACGTTTCTTTCGGCGCCAATGTAATTAGGGAAGTCTACTTGAGGGAAAGAAACCCATCGTAGTTTCTTTTTTATTAAAATATTTCATATTAATGTATTTATTGCTATCATGGTGCACTTATTAATTATGTATTCTTCAAAGTATAATATTTCGTATTGCTAACGGTTTACCCTTTTACGTAGTATACGCTTTAAAGTTAACCCAAACCATTAAAATAATAAATTAATAACAATAACAAAATAAATAATAATCTTTTCTTGTGAAAAATGTTTATGTTAATATCGGTCATTATGATCATGCATGGAAGTTTTATCTACCAGAACCATACAAATTATTTTCTACATTGTGTTTGATACGCCAATCCATTTTTATACATATTTATAATATTATTAGTGGCATTCTACCTTAAAATATATTATTACTGTACAATACCGTTTTTCTGTACGGATTATATTATTCTTTATATATCTAATTATAATTAGACTAATTAATTTATTCGTTTTCATATTTTTTAATATGCTATAAGATGTAAACTAAATTTGAAGCCAAATCCATTTCGTGCAGCAGACTGCAGACTTAAGATTATAATATAGTTAATACAAATATTATTGAAAGAATTAAATTTAAAAATAATCAGAGTTCATAAATGGTATCAAACATTTTAATGCCATTTTATATAGACCAAATAATTCCAACACTAATGACCACGATAAAATATATTCGATAGTGGAATGACAGTCAAGATTACGTCTGGTCTGCACTTTATTGGGGCCCATGGAGTATTTATAAAGCTAAATATGGCTCGCGCATTAAAAGAGGTTTGCACACCTGATTTATTTTATTCCAAAAAAAGCAACTTTATTTTATTTAAAAAAATACACTGCATACTGGAATGAAATTAACAAGAATAAGAATATAACTAGTACAGTTAATGTATAATTTAATGGTGACTGCAGACTGAAGACACAGTTGTGATACAGGTACCAGCTGTGTAATATATTTTAGTGTGTCAATCTTCGATAATAGATTCCATTTTTTTAAATACATTTTATTGAAGTTACCGTTTTAAAATCATGACCGCCTGCAGCATGTGCAGAGTGTATTGTATATATTTAAACAATTGACATTTGACACATATTTAATAAACGAGTTTAGTTAGAAGGTAATTATTACTATTATTAAGAGTGAGCTAAACGTGTATCGCGTATGTATTGTTTGTACTTGACTGGAATCAAAAAATAGACTACAAAAAGTAATAAGAACAATAAATTAGTATAAGTAACAACTAATAACTAATGTCTAATAACAATATAATATGGTCTATTGACAACTATATTAAATTTGTCTACGAGGATTGAACTTTGACTCCTGCAGTAGTAGTTCTGAACTAAAAACACTAAAGAGTCAAGATACCGTTTTTTAATCGAACGAACCGGCGGCGCATTCATTGGAAAATGTATATCTCATAGCTAGGTAAATAAAATATATATAATACATTTCTAAGAAACTCGTTCTTTGGACATATAACTTTATTACGTATAGTAAAATATATATATTATATTCTTTTCTAGAAAGATCGATTTTATAATAATCCACGTCAAGAATATACGATTTACGCGTTCTTCGCGTTCGTTCGCGTAATACAGTCGAGGCGTTAAAACGAGTTTAAGTATATTATACACTGGTATATATACTTGGAGACATAATCCCCGTGACATTGTTTCCCACAGGAGTGTATCAACGAGGGTTAATGAAACCAGTGCTTCGAGCCGACGAAAAGCAATATCCATAAATCGCGGTCCCCATAGGCGGGGTTTGAGTGTTTTTAGGGCTAATTGAATACCCGGTTTACGCGACTGTAAAACCTAAATGTGATACTTACACGTGTGCGCGCGCACTCGTGTATCTGTGTGTAGCATGTGCATATATACGTAAAAATGATTCACCCCCGCTGCATCTGCACCATCCATGCGGTCCATAAGATAAAATGTGAGACGGAAAAACGATCAAGGATTCCAAAAATAACGCCCCATAGAGACGTTTCACCACAGTCATCTTTCCAGACACTTTTTGACTTTTGAAACGAAATAGACCGGTATATTTAACTCGATGGATAATTATTTATACATTTTTTTTTTATTTATCAATGGAGGGACTAGAGAATATAATCGCCGCGTTATTACAATATGGTCTTAAAATATAATTATTATATTACACACTGTTATAGACTATAGTAATGTCTGAAATTTTGAAACATTCAAGAAACTTAGGTATTATATTAATTTATCTCAATAATTTTAAGTAGGTATCTATAAGCCTACATATATAGTGTATATATGTATATAACGCTAGTTAGTTTTCCAATTGTTAGCATTATGGAATTCTTTAATATCGATTGAATATTAAACCGAACTACACTCGTTAATGATGAACGATGATATACGGCTACAGTTATAAGAGCTGTTATCGATGGATAAACGAGTTTTATTATTTACGCTGAGCTATATTTTATTATTTGTTTAACATTGAAGCTGTCGATTGTTTGAAAGGTTTTGTTTAGGAGCGGAACGTTTTTTTCTCATTCAAATTGTAACAGCATTTCTTTTGAGCACGAACGAGAGTGCCAATTTGTACGTCAATTATTGTGGATATTTACATAAAATCTACAGCGACCCACGCGACTACCAATGATGGATATGAGAATAATAAATATAATGAGGATAATTTAACGACATTTGTTCGAGTGAAAACACACGTCTGTTATAGTCCTTTATACGCTGTATACTCGATGGTTCGAGTGGGCAAACACTTTAAATTCAAATTGTTTAAGACGTCTCAAGGTCTGCCCATATAATCGTACTACATATAGGTACTTATTCACATTTGACCAATGAGCATTAAACGCATGTTCACGATAGTTCGCAAGAAAAATTCGGTTTTAAATAATTGTCGTGAACGAGCACAAGACGAAACTCAAAATAAGAATTTCGTGGCGAAAACGTTACGATAAATACGCAGACGGTTGGAAGAAGGTATACTGCAATATTATGTTATCGGTAAACGGGCGGTATAAAACCAAAATGCGGTATTATTATCAACACCGGTCGTCTCTCGGAGGTGGTCGGGGGAAAAAAACGTGATTCCCATTCGATCGTGTGGGCTCTCCGCGTCCAACGCTGTTCAATAGGTATTCAACACTCTTATGTATATATATATATAAGTACATACCAATATAGGCCTGTCCCTCTATATGTATATATATATATATATATATATATAAGCAGAGTTTACCGGTCGGTCGTAAAATAACTGAGTTCCCGCTCTTCTTACACGGAACCAATTAAACGAGATTCTTGTGCTCGCGTCATCCGAAGCCGATACTACTACTATTACTACTATACTACTACTAATAATAATAAATCCGACCGAACACAATCGTCGTGGGTAAAGCAGCTTTTTGTGCCGTCCATTTTTTCCCGACGGTCGACTACGTATTTATGCGCGGTGCATCTACCATTAACCGTAAGACAAGTATGTTTAGGTATAATAATATTTTATAAGTACGGTGCGCCATATATTCCTATTTCTTACACGGTACCTATAATGATGTATAAGACTTCACCGAGGATGTAATTATTACGTGTGCCAACGCCACGGAGATGGATGGCTAATTAAGTGGCCAAAATTAAAATACGCCCACGGAGGCTGACAAATTATCGACGACCGGGTTATACGCCTAATTGAACCAAATTACATGTTATGTGCATTCTATAGTACGCGTGTCACGGGTTAATTTGCGCAATGTCATCTATACCGGAACCATGGTTACGATGCGCCGAACGAACACCGCATAATAATAACATAAACTTGCACATTATATTATTATTGTCTTTCCGTGCTCAATTTGGCTGCGCCATATTATTATGCTAACATCTTTAAAACAACCCGGCGGATGTTAGATTTTAAAGTGGTAAATAATTATGATTAATGAAGGGTGAAAGGTATAATATATAATATATTATAGGTACGTCATAATAATAGTTACACGCGAAATCTAAGTTTCCGTGAAGAGTACTTGAACAGAATTATAGCAGTACCTATATTATTGGTTAGAACCGATGCATTCGTGCAGCCGTCACGATGAGTTACATCGATATTTCAAAATACGTTGCTAGTTCCTGTTATACTTACTGAACACAACCGATTGAGTTATAGACGTTTGTGATTTTACTCCTTTATGCCGAGATTCACAAGACATAATATGTGTTGACTCCTAAATAATATTATTATTGTAAGCGCACTCGATGTTTTCTATTCAACCACGTATAAACCACAAAGTAGGCAACTTCTAGTCCGATAAATAAATATACTTGTTGACATATATTATTATTATTATTACTACCTACCACTATTGTATAGACAGTATCAGAAATACGTCCGACGTTTTACTGTTATCACGAAACATACCAATGTAAATGCAAACAAAAGAATTTCTAACTGTTTATTTTGAAAAAAAAATGTCTTCTTTTCTACAAATATTTGTCGTACATTCAAATATGCTTCGGTAATTTTTAATTTTCAAACCACCCGTATTGTTGACAATACCTGTTCCACACCCGAGTTCATTATTATTATCATTTATTTTTTTAGCACAATTTTATTTGCGAAATTACAAGAAACAAGACAACAAGTAAAAATAAGGAAATAAACAGTAAGAGAAAAGAATGGCGAAACGAATCGATCCGGGGTGCCGAGGTCTAGTGTATTCTGCACAGGAAACCGAATGATTAATAAATAAGCACACCTACAATATTATTATATATATTCTCATCGAATAGTGTAATTTACTATACCGTAATAATTGTTATATAAAAAAAATTAACAACAAATAGACGAAAATAGTGAGTTATTGTTTTTTGATGGTTCAAGAAGTTATTCCACGTTAACGGATATTATAACGATCTCAACGCACGTCGTCATAATATATAATATAATGTGATAAATATCGTCATTTTTCGATCAAAGCATGAGGTTCGCGAAAAAGAAAATACGCGATCGTCACGTGTGGTATACGTTTTTGGTTTTTCGCTGCACCCGCCCATACGCAAACACCACATATAACAATATATATAAGGGCGATTTGGTGGAGGCCTGTGGGATGTTGAGCAAACAAAAAACGTGATAATCATAATAATATTATACACGTGTGTGTGTGTGTGTGGAACGCGTGGTTTATACTTTATGAGAGCGAGGAGATATTTTGTCCATAATAATTTATTAATATTATAGAACGTCGAGCTGAGGAAAATAAGACCGCAACGATTTGTTTATTTCAATGCGTGTTTGTTCATTATGCTGTTATTTCATTATTTATTATTACTACGGGGTATAATATACGTTGATATTCCACGCGAAATATATAGGTACGAGTACGCGTATAATATATTATTATAATGCTTTATGTTTTATTACAAGTCTTATATACAACAATAAAAAATAATCTGATCAACACTAGCAGCAGCAGCAGTGACGCGTAAGTATTGTATGCGTACCTATATTATACAATAGCTATTGTGCCGTTTCAATACGATCGGGTATGCTTTAAATGCGAAAATTAAAATAGCACGGGGCCGTAAAACAGAGCAAACCGATCATTTGCGCGTATACATAAATCTATAAACTATAAGCTCTGCGCCATAATATATTATAATAATATATCTAAGAAATAGGAGGACAGAATATATTAGTGTAAAACTATAAAAAAAAATAAATATTGTTAAGTACTCGAGACAAAAACGAAAACGGAAAAAATATCAACAAAGGTGTTTCCAAGTAAAAACGTCAAGGGTATACTGTCTGACAGTCGCGAACCGCCACTAATTTCTAGACGGCGCGGCGTCACGCATTAGTCGACAGTGTCACTGCTTTTCGCCCGTGGCGCTCTATACGTCGTCGTTGTATTATTATTATTATTATTATTACACAAAGTGGAAAGTGTTGTGTGTGTGTGTGTGTGTGTGTGTGTGTGTGTGTACAAATTTTAACAGACGTCGCCGTCTATAGTTGAGCCTTGAACAGGATTTCGCACACGTCTATCTGCGGTAGAAATCACGTAATCGTAGATAAGCACAGGTCCAGGACTTTTGATTTGTCGGGAGAGGGCATCATTATAGATTATTGGGATGAAATGACACATCTTACTCCGGTCTCCTGGAATAAACGTGACTGGGTTTTTTTTATTTATTATTTTTTACAAGTCTAGTAAGTACTTACAACCAAAATCACGAGGCTGTTGGCACCCCAAATGGCCGAATCATCGCGGTCTTGTGTTCTATATTATAATATTGGGTACCGAACATTTTTCCTTCAACTTCTAGGTCGATTTATCATTATTCCTTCACTAATGCAATTTCAGTAATATTTTAAGTAGGTATATTAAGTAGTGTACTGAATTTTCTAATTAAGATTTTGGGAACTTATTGGAAGACATTGCTATATATATATATATATGGCTACCCTTGGCTCCGCACCTGGTATTTCAAAAAAAAACTATGAATTATAAATTGAATAGTTGTTGTAAAAACACTTAATGCTTGTTGAAACAATAAAATTAATAAAAAAAAACCAAACAAATATTTTGTTGTCTAGAGAACACGAAGGAAACCAAAATAAGAATACTTGGACAGTTAGACAGCTGCAGTATAGAGTCGTCACTCGTTAGTATTACAGTAACGGACTGACAAAATGCGCTTTGAATATGTAATGATAACTTTTATAATATATTATAATAGCGTGTATTGTGTATATAGTATATGCTTACTTTAATAACAAACTCGTATCGATTTCCGTGTACAACGGAACGAATTCGACGGATTTTGATTAATAACAATCAGCCTTTTATTATGTAAGATGTCTACTATTATATAAGTGTGTAGGACAACGCTCAAACATGGCAAAAACTAAGAAGCTGTTTTTTATTTATTTGTCTAGACGTCTATAGTAGGTATATACAGTATTGTACACAGTCGTACGCGTTATTGTAAAACGATTTTATTCAAAGGAGTTTGCAGGCATTCCTGGAGTGTTTCGCTGTTTTTTAAATGAAATAGCTGATGTCTCGAAAACAAATTATACAAGTTTGGATTCGTTGCGACTGCGGTTTGATATTATTTCTTCGCAGTACGTCGTTGGTACCTATACCAATAATAGTCATAAAATGTTTGAAACCACAAGATATTCATATGATCGTACTTTATATTATATATATGAATAATATAATAATTAAAACAAATTCCATTCATATTTCATTTTGTGGGTAAGACCAAAAGAAAGAGAGTCTTTCGTTTGACATACGGGCGGCATATTGTGATAAAATATGAGACAGGACAGATGGTGGGCAGCAGGAGTACGGCACGTGCTATGGTTCGGCGGCAGCGGTTCTATAATGATTTACATTTGAACATATTGTATCATAATCTTATATGACGTTAAACGGCATATGTATATATAAATATATATATGTTGTTATATCGAAAAATATCAACAAAAAAGTTAATAAAACGGGCGTGGCTCTCACCATCAGAAGATGATATAAAAATAATTTATAAGATACGTGATGGTTTTCGTTATTCATTATTCAGCGTATGTAATATTGGGCACGATTTAAAAGGAAAACAATGTTTAATGTTAAATATATGAATAAAAATTAATTTGCGATATAAAATCGTATATATACAGGGAATGATTATATTATATAAATTCAACTGAAGTACTTATACATTCGTAATTCAAGACAATATCGTATATATTAACCAGACTGAACAATTATTTTATACGATTTTAAACTTTTGGCTAATTCTGGAAAATAAGTTTTTTATATATTGTACCCACGCATTGATACAATTTTAGCGTTCTGTCAAATAAACTTTAAACTTCGCATACTTAAAACTTAAAAGCTGTAAAATAAACAATCACAACAATATATCGAACAATGCAACGGTATAAAAAAATATCATGTTCAATCATTTGCAACTTTTTAGAATTTATTCTGAATATAAACGATTATTTGCTCGAAATAACATAATTTGTATGGTTCATAAATCAACGCGTTTGAATTAACACGCGACCACAGTATATTTGAGACGACGTAACAGACATAATATTATATTATCATACCGGCGTTTACAAAATGATTTCAATCAATACTTTTATGAGAAAATTACATAATAGTATTATATTTATTAACAAAATACTGTTGATAGTTATTAATTCAAAGATATAGCAGTAATATGATTTTATGAATATAATATCATTAAATTTGATACTACAAACGAATACACTCGGGAAAACAATAATGCGTGTACCTACGTTGTGTTTAAAGGCATACTGTTTTTTAATTCTAATACTTTCCAGCGAGAACGGTTATTCATACGAAACTATATTAAATATCATAGAATACCTTATATATAATAATAACAATATTAATAGTATAAAAATATATCTGATGTCATATATTATATTGTTGGACGAGATGGAAACAGGGAACCGAATTTCCGTACAGTTTTTTTCCCTTCTGCGAGTACTTATAGATACATAGGTACTACCGTATAACTGTGCGGACGTGCCCACTCTCGATTTATGATTTTTGCGCCACTTGAATTCGCGATTATCGTGGTATGGCGATATAGTAAGTTATATATAAGTGGTGTACATGTGTTCCGCCCATACAGTATATACACACACACACACACATAGAAATAAAACCGTATTGGCAGCGAACACTCGATTTATATAAAAAAACCAAACTCCTATAACAATTCACATCACGAATTATCTCTCGTGGCCGCGCCTCCCCATCGACATCCCCGCAGTATTATAATATATAAATCGCACGCACGCTGCACAAGTGCTAGTCCCCCCCGTGATGATTTTTTTTTCGGCCCCCGAACCTCGGCCCGATCGTTACGCGTTATTGTTCTCTCGTAATGTATCGGGGCCATGCCAAACAACCCTCAAACCATGCAAAGGTGTGTACCCCCCGAACCACGGTGTACGGTATGTATATGCATAATACGTGTACACGTCACCTGGGTACTGATTTTACGATGCCATGTGTTAAGGGATGGAGGGTACTACAGCGACGATCGGTCATGAATGACGTGTCGTCGCGTGTGTGTGCGTATGAGGGAGAGAGTGTGTGTGTAAAATACGCACTTTAATACACACGTTGATCCCAATTGTATTACGATTTAATGGGCTATTGTCGCCGAGCGCATGTTATAATGATTCTGTTGTGCACCGCTCGTGTTTCGTCCCGCGTTTAATTTCATGTGTCGAATTTTCGGGCTGGACTTCCGGACGGACACGACCCTGCCCGGTCGTAAAAATTTAACTTTTTGGCGGAAACGCCACGCGTATTTCATCGCTACGGAACCTATCTGTGCAGACAAACACAGTCAGTGGCGTATATAATGTATTAATGTATACCGCGTTACGCACCCATGTCGTTGTTATAATGCGTTATATTATTATTTCATTTATAATAATATAAATCAATTCGGATAAAAGAATTTCTGCAAACTCATTTCGACCAGAACTCAATGAAAACTGGTTTTCGTGCGTGAATTTAATTTGTCACCGCGTGTGACAGTTAATATGTATCTATATCCTATATAATAATTATATCCATATACCTATATATATATATTATATATTATATGATGTGAATGTTTATGTGTTATCTCCTCCTCCACACACGCGTCGTATTTTATACGTACCTATATTATATTATAAAGTGTACAGAAATGAAAAACCACTAGATTATTTTTTTTTGTCGTTACTCGGTGAAAAATTAATTGAAAGGATTCGTAGAGAAGACATATTTTTCTCTACGTATATAATAATAATAAAAACAAAAAAAATACGTAGTGACTTAACCAAAACACGAAAATAGGCCTTCACTTTTATATCATTCGAGCAATCGCATGTGTAACTCGTACCTGGTAAAAAATCTCCAGTAGATACCAAGTATAATGTACTGGAAGATTGACAGGCACGTTAAATTTAATTAAATATAAATTATTCATAAAAATTGTATATTATATACTGTTAAAAATTCTGATAGTTTGACCGTTGGAGATTTATTTTCCTAAAGACGGAATTTTTTCTCGCAATTTCTCGTACCTATATAATATATAATAATACAATATCATGTAAGATCTGGTTTTGGTCACTCCCGTGGTAGGTAGTTTGACGAACCGTGAACCGTATACCTACGATTTAAAAAGTTTCCCGGATTAGTAGTTAGTGACACCGTGTCGTGTTGTGCCGTGTAAAAGTGTCGGATATGGCATACGCTGAACCCAGTGGTCTATTATAAGGTATATCATATATGGTATATTATTATTTTATCACACAATACCACAGTAACCAAACTATGCCGCATAATTGATTATATTTAGCTTTTAGTCGTGTGGTTACATTTTTGTACAGATAAGTGATAAAAAAAAATGATAAAATGTTATCATCAGGTACAATAGTCGTATCATTGGTATTGTATTTTGGTATAAACATAAAAAAACGCACGGCACGAAGGCACACGATCATTAAAAACACGACTCGACACGACAAGGTGTAGTGTGAAGCCCCCCCCCCCTTAACATAGTGTCATACATATTAAATATTTTATAGGAAAAATATATCAATAAACGTACAAATACATATTCGTGTACACCGGAGACGTTGTCCCGTCAGGCTATTGATAAAATATCGCACAGGAACAACAACTATATAATACGGACGTTTGTACTTTGTAGTAAAGGTACATATATTCCGTATTGCAGATACTAACACTGCAGGTGCTATGCGCACAATGTTCTGATTATTTTCAATGCAGACTCGCGGTGTGCACTCCGATTTATATTTTATCAGTGCTCGTCGGATAAACTATAAATGTACAGGCTATAGGTGTTTGGTTTTTCTTTTATACCTTATCGTATATTACCGTCTTGGATATTTTTCTGACATTACGCATTCCTGAGTGGTAATGCGTTTTGTAAAGAGTGTGTTTAGGGTGCGTATTATATAACAAAAATTGAATTTATATCTGTATAGTAAATTACGACCAACGCACACCGCGGCACATATAAAAATATAATATATATATATATATGAATCGAACGTATTTTTATATAATAATAAACACAAAAAAAACCGTTTACGTACATTGTCCGTCGGTTGGTGGGATACGATTTCGAGTCGATAGAATAAGAAAATAGTACAGTATCGCTTACGTGACCAATTATTATACTATATATATATATACATATTATATAAGCGGTGTCGTGTATAAAATGTGATCGCAGTTTTTGAAAAGACTTGGTTAGTTAAAATCTGAAGGATAAAAATGAGTACAATGGAAGTTGGTATTACAGGAAAAATAAAAACGGAGGTGTTTCTTACGACGTTATGATGTAATCTATTAAAGACTGCAGAAAATTATAGACAGGGTCTTGAGAGAAAGTATAGGTACAGCATATATATGCGATAGCTGCGCACATATAATGTGTTCCTGTGTATAGTACTTAGGTATATATATGGGTTCTACTCTATTACAACAAGTATTATTGGACGTGTCTATCACTAGTAAATGTAGACAATAATATTATGTAAAAAAAAAAAATGTACCTACATCATATTATTATTATTATTATTATTATTATAATAAAACGATTTTTCAACCTGTTGCAACATATGTACAATACAATAATGCGTTTGAAATTTATATACTTGACAAAATTGTATTTTTAAGAATTTGTTTTCTTTTTTTATATATCACGCGGTACTATACACACTACACAGTCTACTAATACGATATTTTGTATTGTTCGTTTGGTTTATAAGAGATTTTTCTAAATTAAATACTGTTGCGAACAAACACATTCGAGGCAGTTGAAATCCGATCTAGTTATTGTACGCGCACGATTTCTCAGAAGCAAAATGTACACGAATAGTGCTGACACGCACATACGCATAATATTATAATTTACCACAAATGTATGTTATAAATTCTTTAAAAATGTACTATGTATACTGTTTGCACAGTTGCACAACAATCGGTCTCGAACTTCTTCGCGTCAAACTTTGAGGCGTTTGTTTACAAATGCTTCACTTCATGATCATACTAGTCAAAGAGGTTCACGATGTCAGATCAAGAGAAATTATCCTGTCAGACGCATTTAAGTTTAAAGGACCCTACCCTCCAGCCCATATTATAGTAGCAGGTACTTAGCACGACTTCATACACACAATATTACTCATATATGAATTAAATAATGTAAATAATTAAATCAACAAATAAATTCATACTTTTGATGTACCTATAATTTTTGTTTAATTCATTGTTATAAAATGTACACATAAATACGAGGATCGGCCCAGTGGGCATTTGCCCACCTGCAGCCTATCGGTTCGGTCCGCCCCTGCTTTTCTCGGGTAGAGGAAGAAGAAGAATACGAGTTTACGAAATTCGTCGAAAATTTAAATAAACAAAACGTGACATCAATTTATACTCGTACACAGTCGCACCAAGTAGGATAATCGTACGGTCGGTATGACATTGTAAATTATAAAATTATGTAAAAAATACTAAAAATCTTCCGTGACACTATATTGAAATCGGACGGAATACACCGCGGATAACCTCAAACTGGAATACATTTAGCGACATGGTCATTGATCATTACTCTTAATAATTATGCGATCACTGCAGTACCGGGAATGCGGCGAGACGAAACTAAAATATAATATAGTACACGATATTTCGGTCGACGGAAAAAAAAAATGCACATTAATCGCGACGATTATACTCGCATTATTTCAATATTGCATACACGGGTGTACGCTATTTACGCCGCTCATCATGGTCGGCGTTTTCTATTATAATACAATATTTGTGTTACATCATATTAACGACATTTAGACCACGACCGTCGGTGTTCTTCAAAGAAACACGCGCCCGAACACAATAACGCACACGCGCACAGGAAGTGCGATAATAATATTAAAAAACGAACGCCACACGAGTCATCGCGGTGTACGTCCTATATCATAATGGTTATTCACCTTTCCGCCTTTCCACGAAGAATGCCCAGGTGTGCGTCTCTCGGGGCGGTCGGCGGCGGCGACGACGACGATGTGCCTCTAGAAGAATTTCCCTCCGACGCCTACGCGCACAATGGACGGGTTAGAAATTCTCAAGGTAAATAGAGCTAGTCGTAGAGTCCTCTTCGAAGTGGTCGTCGTCGTCGTCGTCGTCGCCGCCGCCGCCGTCGGACCTTCTCTCATACCTGTACTGCCGAGCAACCCGTGAACGACGAACGTCTTATTATTATTATTATTTTATTATTATTATTATTGTTGTTCTATTATGTACTGCGCTGAACATTATATATATATACGACCATAATAAATATATATACGACCATAATAAATATATATATAATATAATATACGAGCCGCGCACGAAACCAGTTCCTATCTTTATACATTATGGTGTACAAAGGATTCCCAAAACGCGGGGAGCCAGGTCGACGTAATCTTGAAAAACGATCGTGTGAATTTATGGTGTAATATCAGTTTGATATTGTGTGTGTGTGTGTGTGTGGGGTGGGAGGGTGAAGTAATACTACGACGCGAGATATGTGCGCCTTTACACCCTCTATCATTCGAGTCGTGGAAACGAAACGATTTCGATTTGTTGGAATTTAACGCGTCACGTTATACGAACGTAATATACCACTGCACGTCTGCATCGCAATCATTTAGAATAAACAAATGTTGCACGAGTGCTTGTTACCTAGGTACTATTTCGCAATTCAGTACGCTATACTGATTTTAATTAAACATAAAACGTTTTGTTTTTTTAATAATTTGGTAACTGTATAGTTCGCATATGCAATAAACTCAAGGGGGTATGCAAAAATGATCATCAATCGAGATGTTTGATAATTATTTCAATAAGCAAATATAATATTATATTTTGATATGATGGGTAAGCGTATATCTAAATGCATTAGTTTAATAAGAATTACATTTTTAATTATATGTCAATATATGTTGCCATCTATGAACATTTTATAGATATACTCCTGATTTTAAAAGTATGTATTATACTGTGAAATGTATATTTTATATCGTATTAAAAGACATAGGTGTATCATAATTTATGTTGGTTTTATAATTTAAAGAAATAGTTACTTGATATATACGTGGTTATATACAAACTCTGCTATAAATTACAAAAATGTCCTTTTTGAAATAAGTATTTTATCTGTTCTTAATCGATTCAATGCAATTATCTGTTCTATGATGAGCATTGATAATTAAATAAATATTAACCATGCTTTGTCATATATACGATTATTTAAAATTTTACGGCCTATGGGTATTGACTTTTGATAATTTTCTTTTAAATACCATTTGTCAACTGTAGAGTATTTATATGACCATTACTATTTAAGTAGGCACCACTATTATAGTTTTATTTATATTAATTAAATAGCTATTAAGTATTTTTAATCGATAATTAGTATGAACATTTGCTTTAGCTAAACATAATTATTGTGAACATTAAAATATTATAACTGATTAGATTTAAATGGCAATTTTTCACATACACGTATTTTTTCAATCGCTTAAATCACAATTTTTCAAAAATTGTAAATTCGTGGATAAAATATTATTCTCATGGTAAAGATTTGAAACTGTTGGTGTTTGGTTTTACAAAATTACAAAAGGCTATATATTTGACTTGTATATGCCATGTATTTATAATATACTTTTGTCCGTGGAATGAAATGATTTAAATTACATGAGAGGTTTTTTTTAGTATTTTTTTAAAAACGGTAGATGGGGTGTAAAGGATGAGGGTTATTTTCTAGTGTCTTTGTAATTAAATTGGTCTCACAATAAGTTTTGGTCTCTTTCTATATGCCCTCAACAGGAAACAACTACGGGTGTTTGGTTACAGCTGTAGCACGTTAGTGGGGATCATCTCGGAAACGGAAGCGGCGACTCCACCAGACCCATGAATGGCAACCGAACGCAAAGCGTAGTACTCGAAAAAAAATATATATCGAAATGAACCACATTACCGGAAGCAGTGAAGATGATCGAAAACCTCAGTTTAAATTCTTAACAAGTGCGTCTAGATTGCATGCAATTTACATATACATTCGTATACAATGAGGCCAACAAGTTTTTAGAGAACACCTGACCTAAAAATCAATATTTAATTGAACGCATAATACCTGTACTTGTGAAATATTTTTTAGAACTTAAATGCAATAAACTTATTTATGATTTGCATTATCGAAGAAGAGTAGGTAGTAATATTTTATCGTTTCGATGGTCTTGTGAAAATATCGTCTTTTTGTTCGGTATACATAGAGCTAATCAGCTTAAAATGTCGCAGGGCTTATAATATTTAGGAGTATTGAATACTGCAGCTTATTTAAGATTGTTTAATTGAGCATTTTGTTTTAAAATGTGTGTTGCCGATAAATTTCTGCAGTTGGCTTAGCGGAATATTGTATTATGTAGGCTGAATTACACGCAATTTGTTTCATTTAAGAAATCGGTTTATTGTTTGTCTGTATTTATCACGTAAAGAAAAATATGGGTGGTAATTTGAACGCTTAAAAACATAAAAGTATTCAATAGTTTTATTTTCATATGCTTATTATTTTTAAATACGTCTTGTAAGTTTGAAAATGTTAAGAAATTAAATCGTATATGATAACTAATAATGATATATCTTACTCCTAAAATAAACTATACACATCTAAATCATGAGTTTATGATAAGGTTTGGAAGTCATAGAAATATTCTTACGTACACAATATAATATTTTACTGTAGAATGTATTTTTTGTTTTGATGGTTATTAACTACAGTACCGAACACGGAAACGAAGCAACACATGTTGGTATTTGTTTTAACTTACACATTTTAAACCGCCCTAGGCTATGTAACGTGTAATAAATTATATGTTACATAAAAAAAAAATCGTAGGTTTTTACCAAGAATTTTTATTATGACTGAAGCATAAATTATTTTCTCTATCGTTAGTTCCCTTATCGAAATCATTTATAGAGATTATTTATGCGTGGATCTCGATGAAAGCGCATCGTAGTCAGTCATAACGATGTCACGCATTTATTGTACCCATACTATTGTCATAAAATACAGCAATTATTATGTCGATTGTAACGAAAAAAAATATACTTAATGAGACGGATTCGTGTGGGATCTCAAACAATTTTAAACATCGTGACGCTTTATCGTGCTCAGTTTAATCTGTTGTAACGGCAAAACTAATAGCATTAATATTCGAAAAATTGCAATTTTTACGATTATGTACTATTATTTCGTTCTTTGAAACGACACACCCGATGACGACGTCGTTAAGAGGGGACGATGTTGGCGACGTCTCAAACGCACCGTATCCGCGTCACCTAATATAACTCGACCAGAGTAAGTTATATTATTATTCTCGTTCGTCCGCTATACGTGGCTGTAAATCACCAGCAGCAAACCAGTCAACGATTATTATTATTAAATTATAAACAGCTGAATGTTTCACTTTTCACGGTACATCACGAACTATATAGGTACTCTGCCGGCGACTGCGGTGGCATAGCGACGGTGTTCGTACCGTTGGCACAGAGAATGCGGTCATCCTTGAAGTTCGGCAACGTCGGCGAGGGAATACCCGGGGTGGATCGGCGGGGGCGATGGGTCGGGTTTCGTGTTTCGTCAAAGAAAAAAAGAAATATATGTGTTTTCGCGGTAATTCTCACTACTCCGGGGTTCCAATCCACTCCTCCGATGGAATGTTTACGACCCGAAGACCGGTATAATATACGTACGTACGCGCGGCGATGCGGTAACCTGTCCGGAGGCGCTATCCGGCGCGATCATCACCCCCGCAGAGAGACGCTACATTAACTCGGCCTCCCAGTAGGATGGGGTATACAGGACCAGGGGTAAGCACCGCACTCCGGTTGTCGGTTGAGGTCATCCGAACACAATGAAATCGGTCGAATAAAATGGAAACGGAGAAATTTGAATTTACTACGTATAAAACTATATAATATTATATTATTGTACACACATTCTCGCTCCGGACGCGTATATTCACCTGCAGCAGTGTTTGTGTTGCAGCCGTTGTTGTTGCGTGCCGTCCGTCGTCGAACGCGGGAAAAAATGGCCGCCGAAGGTCGGTTTTCTAATGAATGGACAATGATAATTGCAATGGGATTATAGGTAAAAACGGTACACGCGTTTTTCGTGAAAAATTATTATATTATAATAATCGTTGTACCTAGGTATGTATTCAAAATAAATGATGGAATATTATGTGGGGAAATCGCAGGAAACGCAAACGAACAGTCGACGACGGTTTAATAGCGATTTATTTCGGGGACTAAATGGATCACAGATGGCAACGGCAGACGGGTTTTGTGTCTAGATTTTATACACAATATTTATCCAGCTGGCTAATGCAAAACCAAGGCTTTGTTTTTTTTATAATATATTATATTCATTACAATATTATACGGTAGACGCAATAGTCATGAAACGTTTAACATTTTAAGCGTAGCGTTTCAAGTATATATGAGTCTATGTCCATACATAATTATATTTAATAGGTACACGAAATATCAACGCGATGAAAGCTATTATACGTAAATATACGTATGGCTATTGTTCACAAAAATTATCTTTTCACTATACACTCCAAGCGAGCGTCGTTCGAAAAATAAACAAATAAATATATTTTAATTTTAATTATAATATTGTTAGTAGGCATATTTTCAAAGTGTGATATGAACATTTTGTTTGATTAACTTCCGGTAGTCATAGTTACCAAACGTAGCGGAAATAAATAATATGCCTCTTGTATTTGTTTTTTTACTTAGAATCAATGATGAACGTGCTTAACGGCAGTTTTTTTATAATCCCCTTCACAAACCTATTAACGTAGGTACCATCTCCCTTTTATGACACATTCAAAATATACTTTTATAACCACATTATCTATAGGTAAAAAATAAAACGTACATATTTCAAATACATATACATAATATATAAATACTTAGGGGATGTGTGATTAAAGGTCTTTGAATATGAATAATAAATGAGTTCTATGGTTATTTTTAAAATTATTTTCGGACGAGGGGCACATGTATGAAAACGTGCGACTGATTTCAATATTGTTTTATAATAATTATTTTGACATACAAACAATTATACGGTTTCTCGATGTATATAATATACACGTACAAAACACACGTCGTATGGCATATCTATTCTATTCATCCCTTCGATTTACACATGTTGATAGTAACTTTAGCGCTTTCCGAAAAACCTATACTAATATATTATGTATCTACCGTATATTTTTTACCCCTTGCAATGCTCGCAAAGGTTTCCCTATACATAATATACGTATTCCACTCTCAGAGGGTGACAGAGATATAGTTTACAAGTTAAAAAAAAGAAATTACATTTTTTACCAGGAATTTCGTTGAAACCCAATCATTCCGACGGTAGAGAAGAGTTGACGTTTTATACATTGTAACGTACCCTGTTCACCTATGGTTTCCCAGCATCACGAGTACGGCTTCTGCTGTCTGCCACGTGCACACACACACACACAAACACACACCCCGAAATACTCTTTTACACAGTTAACAAAATAACTCGAGGAAATGAGCTGTATACCCGAGTGCAATGCTATGTCGCACAATACCACGGTATACGACGGACGAGGTGTCGACGAACACTGTATATGTGAAACGAAAGTATGCATTTTAATTAACGTCACTCACGGGAGATGCGATTAGTCTTCGAATGAACGTCCAAGGCTAATGGCCGATAAAAAAAATAACAAGAATAATAATAATAATAATAATTATAGTAGTAGTATGGCACCACCGTCCTAATGGAGTCTGGCGTAGACAATTGTAGTTGTGTTATGCATTCATACAGTACTGTAATCTCGTCAAGATTAAAAGTCGAAAACCACTGTCACCCAAAATTCCTACCCCGTTGGCGTCATTGTCTGGTTTTTGTTTTACACCCGGTTTTACATTAGTATTTAACGGCCCACATTAGGCTACATAATATATCATTGAACTTTATAAAATTCGGATAAATGGATAACTGTAAGCATATGAGATAATTAATTATTCAAAATAAATTATAGAACACGGTGGAATGTCACGCACTTAAGAGCACGTCACACGTCAATTCATTATCTACCTCTGTCAAGGCATGAAAAACGTCCTTTTTGTGAGACCAACACTTTGGACCCCAGGCAAATTAATCCATTATACAATTATTACGTTTTAGTATCTGTATCGTAGCTTTGGATTTCATTCTTAGATTTTCATTTTATACTTTTATAGCAACATTTTTACAACACGTTCATAAAAAAACTATAACTATTACGTTCGAAATGTATTTATTTTAAAATGTTTATAGAGCGTAACAGTTTTTGCTACAAAAACAACGAATATAGTTTTGAAATAATTCCTATTAATTATTAATAAGTAGGTACTAAGTTATATAGAAGCACAAGAATCGCTAACATTAAGAATCAAAAGTTTAAATTTTTAGTACAAAAGACACTACCTATATTTGAAGACACTATTATGATTATAATTTGTACAATATTGTACACTTAAGCATTTTGAAGTTTGTTGTAGTTTAAGAAAATGTAATTACCGGTACATTATGTCCAATAATTACGGAGGCGAATAATTTTAAATATTGAATAATAACACATACTTTTATGAATTTGCATTTCGAAAGTTCATTAAATACGATTCTTAGTGATTATGACTATGTGTGACAACTCAACAATACTTATGCTTAAAAATCAAAATTAAGATTTTGGTATAGAAAATTACAAAATCATAGGTATCTATACTAACTATAGAAAATATAAAAAGGTTATAATAACGACATAGGTACAAGGTTATAGCGATGGTGATTTTTTACGCATGGGCAAAATTACATTTTGCCGCCCCTATAATATATTGTATCATTCTTAAAGAATTGCTGCCCCTGTGGCTACTATATATGCTTGTGTCTACGTCACCTATGTCCGTCCCTGAGTACACATAATGTTGTATTGTATTTATATATTACCTATGACCTATCTATAATAGTTTGATGTATAAAATTTGCATACAACCATTTGTAGACCGTTATAAAGAATGTAATTCAAAATTGCGCTGAAAGATGTACTCAAATGCTCTTTAATGATTTCTTTTCGCATTTTACATATTATCATAAATCATGTCTGCACGGAGCTTATATTATTATAATGTGACGTTTATGCTGCTCGTGCCATATAACGTAAATGCAATACAATATCTGCACGATACGCGCGCGTGACCTACTGAAATTTGTGAGTGTGCAAAATTATTATATTTACATCTACGGACAGTGTAAAATCTGTTCACGCGGTCCGTTCCAGATTCGACTAATTATAAATTCATTTAAACGGTCATCCATCCGGTCCGTTTTGTCCGTTAAGAGTCTCCGAATTCAAAGGGTGTCGTTACTCCCTACAATACTACGTCGGTACATAGATCCGGTTTATTTATTTTTTTTTTTTTTAGTGAGCCCCATTTTCATATAATACAGCCCTGCTGTTTTTAATAACCGACACCAGCTGCACTGCTGCACACTGCTGGTTGGCATAAACCTGTAGTCGAAAATAATAAAATAATAATAATAATAATAAAATAAGGTCGGAAATATAACCGTCAGACCGTGTGCTTGCGTGTAGAATACGAACAACATATTATATTATATTATCAACAATATAATATAATATATATTTTGTGTATAGGTACATGACAATATGGCTAGTTTTTGAATTTTCAACTGTCATAGCCAGCGCTGAAACCCGTTTATAATATATTATCTTATTATCATACGATGCAATCATACGGATAACACAACAATTATTATTATCGCTGTACAACAGACGACCACGACGTAGTGTTAATTGATTGATAAAAGTAGGACCTTTATCGCTTTGGGCACCTATTCTCTTTACCATCGATATGGAAACATATAGCATGCCTTATATGTGTACCTATAATTTATATTATACAGAACGAATGTTTTCACAGCAATTTTCGACTTATATAATCTTTTGTTATTTTTGATATTAAAAAATGTAAATGTCTTAACAGTATTTTATGTTTTAAAATAAAATACGTTATATTCAGTAATATGTATTCACTAACAACCTTGGAGAATAACGTTCGTTATTAATCATAAATTGCACCTGAGAACGCACATACTCTTCACTATTCCTGACGTTACCTGTATAATTAAATAATGTACATAGTACATCTAACATAATGTTCCAACATGTATATATTTAGTTCTAATTAGTAATTATAAGTTACGACTGATATTATATCAGTGAAGCGCTTTTACTGACCGTCTCGTAATACCTATTAGTTATCGGCGCTATTACGTACAGACATATCTACTTAACCATTAATTAACTTCCGATGTTCATTCATTATAATTTATTTAACAATAAACCGTTGATTGTTAAAAAAACAAAACGATTAAAAAATAACGATGGCACGAACCATCCACTACGGAGAATCAATAAAAATTATATTATGAACACACGCGTTTCAGCCCAAGTAGGTTCATGGCGTGTGAACCCCGAAATATGTTGTTATATTATGGGGACCGGATTTTGAAACATATGTGAGTATATGGGTTTATTGCGCGCTGTAGACCGCACGTTGACGAAACAAAACAAAAAAAAAAATTAAATAAATCGAAGTGTATAATTTTGGGTCATGTCTCCTCCTCGAAACGTGCTTCGGAGCTCTCGACAGTCCCGTTTTGTTCCCGCCAAAACCATAAATATATATAAAACTGCGTAGTTACGATATTATTGTTGTTCAGTTAAAATTCTATTAAAAATAAAAACCAAATTGAGCCCACACTCCACCAGGCTAGCAGCTATGTAGATACATGAATATAGTATATTATATAAGTACATCGTATTTGTTTACACCCCCCCCCCCCACTTGATCCCGTTTAAACGCATATAGTGCAAATTTTGATTTTCATCTGACACGATAAATATATCCATCTTTAACCAGGTATACCTAAGTATCGTCTTTAAAATATAATAATATACTGCCCAGTATATGTGACTATTGACCTGAAATCAAAATTCACGACACCGACAACAGCAGTACCTACCTAATAGCCCTGTAATAAGTCAATCACTACACTGCAGGTTTGACACAGAATTTTTTTCCTGAGGGGGTTGTGTCTGAAATTGCATACTACCTACTGATACGATACTAGACGTTAGGGGAATTTTGTAGAAATACATTTTCATGAAAGAAAACATTTTTTTTTTTTTTTTGGGGGGGAGGGGGGTTGTGACCCTTAACCTCTCCTCTCCTCTGCACGTGCTACTGCTATAGGTAAAGTAAACGTTATATTGAGTATAGACGACTTTTTGGACTTACGAACTGTGACGGCTTTAGGATCGGCGTGGTCGACTAAGTGGCTGAGGGCTTGGACGCGGCGCTTGAGACCCGCCGACCTGGTGGCCACGTCGGCTAGCTGGTCACGGAGTTCGCGGAACACCTCGTCGGCGAGCGCGGCCACCGAGGCCATCTGCCGAAGTGCGTTGCTCAGTGCGAAGTTGGTGACGGCGTCCAGCTCGCGGTCCCGGACTGTTGGCACGCCGCGTTCGTCGTGCAGCTTCACCCTGCTCAGGTGGACCGGGCCCACGGCACGTTGCACGAACGGCATGGCGCGGGGGACGTAACGCGTAACGGACAGGACCACCGGTCACCGGGCACGTTGACTGACGACGACGGCTGCGGCCGGCGTCCCACAAGATTTCATCGCACTCACGGATACACGATAATATACGATGATATGACGCACGCACGTTAACACACGCAGAACACGTCCGCGACGTTCGGTGGCCGGCTGATTACTGAACCGCTGTGCCGACCGGCGGCGTGTTCGTAGTCGTGCGTGTGTGCCGTAGTGGTGTTTGTCGTTTCTACTCGTTTTGAAAATCGGCGGCGGCGGCGGCGGCGAGACGATTCAAACGGACCGGCAGGTTGGCCAACAGCGCCGAGCCGGTATTGTAAGGTATAGGTAATAAACGACTACAATAATAGGTAGTAATAATAAAAATCGCAGTTTGTTGTTGTTCACCATTGGTATAATACAACATAGGTAGTCCTACATAACATACGTACTTATTGTATTATTATGGTTAAATAAGCCGTTTTTTAGGTGGGATATATTCTGCACCCTCACGGTGAAGAGTCATCAAATGAAAAACAAAATATACTTAATTGAATATCTATGTAAAAATTAAGATTATCTTGAATTTTCGGGAACGATAATTTTGAATCTAAAGACTTCCCACCCCCTTCCACTTTATTTTCACATATTATGCCCTCACCATCACCCCCTTTTAAGGCCATTCCTCCCACCAAACACTATCATGGATATCGGCAACGCGACTATCAACCTGAAACGCCATTATAATTAACTAATAAGTAATAATATGCTATCGTCCGCAACAAGGAATACAAAAATCGTAGCACAATATAAATGTATGGTTAAGTATTTTAAATTATACATAATATTAAAGTAGTACTATGAAGTTTGAAGGCGCTTATAATAGGTGTGAATAATATTGTATGCACCCACTCGTATTTTGACGGTTTTAAAATGTTTCCCTTTTTTGGCTTAATTGTTGTCCTAACGATTTGTAATATTATTAAGAACGCCAACGCTTCATACCTACGTATGACGTACCTATGAATATACGTACGAGTCGTGTAGTAACGAATAATGTTTTTTATGACGTCGGCAATCGTAATTATCACTACAAAACTATAGGTTAACGCATTATGGACATTATTTAATTGTAATTAATAATTATTTTACGTACCAACGGTATTATGTTCTTCACAATATTCCATCCGGATATTGACATATTGTACTTCCTATTTCCGGTTAATTCCTCCAACGGTCACCGTACTAAATATTATACCTAACAAACCTAACTGGACGTCGAACATATCGCGACATCACGTACAACTAACAATTAATTTTTATTCATAGGTACCTATAAAATGCCGATTGTAAATTACTAAATGAGTGGGTATACAATTGAAAATAATCTACGATCTACATTAAAACAAAACAGTTGAATTAGCATATAAGCAATAATATAGTGAGTAATAAATTTGAGTAATTAGTAATATATTTTGACTAATCTGCAAAGCAAGCACAGTTATGAATTAATGCATAAACGTTTAATTTAAATACTAAAATATTAAGTATGATTGATTCCGAATAGGTAGGTACCTGGTGTTTAGTTTTTATTGCAGTGTTTTATCATAATACTACTACGTTATATTGTCTACATAATCGGTATCTTTTACTTAGTTCTATTTTAACGAATTTATTTTGTGAAGCATGTTGTTTAATATAATATAACTATTATAGGTAGGTACATAGGCGATATACCAGAACAATTTCATTTAAATTATTTCATTAGTGTAAATTTTTCAATCCAGTAAAAAACAAATATGGCTATCGCTTACAAGATTTTTTTATCTTCTTTATTTCTACCACATATTTTGCTTTAGTGATTGGTAAGTGCTTTTACGTCGTATCTTTAGAACTGGATATTGTCGATTCAACAATTGTATTGTTCGGTATAAGATTTTAAGGTTCTGACTTCTGAGTAGAAAGAGAGAGAGAGAAACATTAGTTTACCAATTATGTTTATTAATTATTATTGTTACCTATATAAGATCAACATTTTACTTTTGTTCTTGGAAAATTGGGTAGGTAATTTTTTTTATGGGAAATTAGAAAATATGTAATTCACATTCATGCATACTATTATTGCAGAACATTTTAATTATTTCATTTTTGGTCACCAAACGTCATTACTAAATTTAAATTATTGATGTGAAAATTGAAGCCAAATAACATAATAAACGATAAAATAAGAATTATATAGTTATTGAAAAAAGTAATTAATTAATATGTTTGGCAAAGCAATTTCTAAATATAAATAATTTTGAAATGTTGACTGATTATTTTTAATATAATTTCAGTCATGAATTGTAATTTACCAGGTAACAACTTTAATAAGAAGATTGGTTAGAGTTTAAAATATGAATGTATAATCTTGAATGATTTAAAATTTTTTTTATCATATAGGTACAATTTTTATTTTACAGTAGGTAGTTTTTAATTTTAATTTTATACATTTTAATTTTTAATTTTAAAATAATATACGTCTAATTGCATAAAAAAATCTCAAAAACCGTTAGTAAACATTTGTTTTTAGAAGAGTTAAAATATTGAAAAACGTCCAAAAAACAGTATTGTTACCAACCTTTATTGTTTTAATGTGTTGTTTTACTATTGTTTGTAAATTAAAAACAATTATACCATTTCAAGTAGAACAGCAAGTTTGTGTCAATAGGAGTAGTGAAGCGAGTCGAGTGTCCAATACCCAAATATTGTATCCTGTTCATATCTACCTATTTTTTGATTGTTTTTATTTTTTATGTACCTTACTGAAACGCATGATGCCCTACATTTTATTAGGTTAAATTGTAAATATTTATGAACAATAATTATTTTATTACTAGTACCTATTGATTTAGTAGGGTTTATACACTACCTAGTACCTTCTTACACAATCGATTTATAGATGTTTAGAATTTACTCGTAAAACGTTTTATTCATCATTATAATATTGTATACTCGAAACGTTTATAAATATTATTTTATAAATTATTTATAACTTATGTGACTTTTTCAAGTGAGCATAACACGTATAACTTTATTTTGTATGTAAACAATAAACTAATAAACCTGTATCACACTTTGAAAGTATTTGATTATTTTCACTAACTAGTCCAAATAATTGTACTATCTAAAGAGTAATAACTGATAATATCTCAATTTATTTGATTAAAATATTCATAAACCTTGATTTTTATTACTTGACACTATTATATTGTGATCGAAGTATATAAAATAATGGTAAACTGTATACCATGTATACCTGTGTACCATAAAATATAAAGGAAGTTGAAATAATAAAATACATATTTTATAAAAATAGAATATTTTGTATTATATTTTTAATTGAAAACTTCCGTTATCATATTAATACAAACCTTTAATATATCATCCTTAAACGAAAATAAATGTAATATATTAAGATCAATTGAAAACACCCTTATAATAAAATGTTTAGTAACTATACATTTATATTGGAATAGCTCACAATCATTCCGTGTTTAAATTGTAAACCAACAATTGTGTATCGTTATAATATAAAATGTATAACAAACTTACAAACTTAATATTGTATTGTTTAAATATGCATATTGTATAATAATTTATAATCTTTATGACAGCCTTAAATAATTTTCATAATTTATAAAATTATAACCAATATTTTGTCAATGTAGACAGTATAGTTATACAATCGAAGTAATATGAATTACTTTAAACTAATTTTCTTTAAGTGGTATTATTTTAGTAAAAACATTTTAATTTTAAAAATACACATGTTACATAATAAATTACAACTTTTTATGAATGTACATTTTTTATAGTGACATATTCAATTCCGAAGTCGGAGCATATTTTAGTGTTTCCAGCCGTTTCCGCAGATTATCACGCCATTCGTAGACTCTATACACAAATTTTAATGTAATACGATTGTTTACGTCTGAGTTGAAACGTAGGTATACCTTTACCTGTTTAAGCATAAAATCGCTTGATTTAATCTAAACTTTTAGGTTCTGAGCGAAGCGATGAATGTATTGGTTCCATAAATTTAATTTCAATATACGTTTGACCGAAAATTAATTTACAAACATAATATCTTAATTTTAACTAGACTTTTAGATTCTGAGCGGAACGATGAATGTATTGGATACACATAGGCGTGACTTGACGTTTATGGCTTGGGAATCCAATCAACATTTTATATCCCTTTTGGATTTTCCCTATCGCGTTCACACAAGGGGACTGATGGTTTCATGTCCCCAAAATTAATAACTTTCTGATTTTTATCAGTAATTTTGTTATACTCTAATATGATTAATGTCGAATGTAATGCCTGTCCCTAAATATGTAAGGGTGTCATAAATGTATGATACTTCACTGCGGAGATACAAAAATAGGTAAAAATTAATTTAATCAATAGGACCATTACATATTTTGTTACTTCAAAACTTCAGTATAAAGTAAGATTAATGCGATGTTACAGACTTTCTCGGGTTTTTTGTTTTGTACATTTCTAACTTATTGATTTTTCATGTAGGTACCTAAATTTATATTAAGCTAGGATAGTTATAGTAGGTACTTACTTTATACTTGTGTGTTAAAAATATGTTTTTTTACATTATAAATTATATTCATTGGTTTTTGTTTTTAATCCTTCGTGTGCATTTCGATTCCTATCTACAGAGCCAAATGAAATTTAAGTAATTTGGAATTTTTTTTATTGTCAAATACCTATTTAAATTTATTTTGTGTAGGTAATTATCTCTTGCCGTTTTTTTTACGACGGATACAATCCAATTACAAAATATTATACTGTAATTACTTATACGTAGAAAAAAATTGTTTTAAATGTTTGAAAACAGTTTAAAAACGCTTGCCAAGTCAGAGATCGGCAGTAAACTTTCTTGATTTTTAATTTTTAGAAATGTATTGACTGATATCACATCCAAGTGGTATAACAATTTAAATCCAGAAAAATGTCTGTGTGAACAGCCCTACAAAAAATAATTTTTGTTTTCATTTAGTGAGATAGATCTCCGAAAACCGTTAGTTAAAATAGTTAATTCACTACAGAACATAAAAAAAATTAAAAAAATTTTTACTGGGCGTTTTTTGATGTTTCTCAGCTTTATAGTGAATTAACGATTGGAGATAAAGTTCTGAAAATCTTCACTGCACTTCTCCTAGCCAGTGTGAATCTAACAAGATCCCAAACAACAAAATCCGTTCTCCAGTTTTGGAAATCTACCTCGCTAAATGAAAATCTAGCGAAAAATAACTCTTTTTTTTCATCTGTGAAAAATTAATTTAAAAAAAAAAAAAAAATTTTATTCCACATTTAGTATTTACTTGATAATCTATTTTTAATGAGTTATCAACCAACTTTCCAGCTATCATAGTTTAGAAAAAAAGTTTAAAAAATGGAAATTTTGGGACTGATATTCACGCCGACGTTTTTATGGATTCAAGTGGTTGTACCGCCTGGGGGGTATGATACCAAATCTCTCTCATTAATATTTTATATCAAAGCTGACTAAATTACCCTCCTACTCATTATTACTGAGTTACATTTTTATTGTGTTCCTATTTAACACAAATTCTTGAAGTTTTTCAAAATTCAGACTTTTTTCATTTCAATTATCATACTTACCTACTTGATTAAAAATCAAGAAAGTAAAAATCGACAGGTATAAATGTGAAAACATTTAAATTATGACTATCGCCCAGGCCTGTATTTAGGAGAGGGCCAGGGTGGGCCATTGCCCCACCTGGTGGAACTTGTGGAGTGGTAAATTTTCATGAACTTTTTTTCATTATTAAGCCAACATAGTTATAACTTAAAAATTATGTAAAATGTTTTTTTCCTTATATATTGTGATTTAGTGGAGATTTTTTCCAAGGTTTTTTTTAGGATGTTATTCTCTCAAATCTCTTTTTATACTAACAATATTAATTCCTTGGATAACTGAAACAATTTTTTTCAAAATCTTTTAATTGCAATAAGATATGTGTTCATATTTTTATTTTACTTAAGTAAGTATACAGTATATTTTTTAAAAAAAAACTATAATATGTTTATTTAGGATTGGTTTTTATAGAGATTTAAGAGATAACTAATAAATGAAAATTCCTTGAAAGGAATGGAGTTTATAGCTGGTAATTGATTTTTGTGATTTATTTTTCTTCAAAATGTGAGTTTTCCACGCTTAATAATGGTACTATAAAAAAGTTGTAAAATTTTCTATAGAAGTTATAAGATTAAAAAAACTTCAAAACCTTAAAATCTTATTATTAAAATATAAAAATAATATTTTTTTTTTTATACATGTGATTTTTCTTATCTTTATAATTTTGGTGGAATCAGAAATTACCTATTGTACTTGTCTTAATGTAATATGTTATATTTTTAATAAAGAAATTTAATTAAAAAAACCACTGATGGATGGGAATTCGCAAACTCGTGTATAACTTTGAAACTAAGTCAGACCGACAAATTCTGTTCGCATCACTGATTGTTCTTAACTCATTGAAAAACAAAGGTTTCCAAAAAGAATTTAAAAATCTAACCATATTTATGAGTCATAAATTTATGACCCAAAATAATAGGTATCTTACATTTTAAGAAATAACTTTTTGGTAGGCGAAAAAATATGCTGTCCCTGGGCGCTAAATATTCAAATACGGCTCTGCTATCGTCATGTTTTAGCCAATTGAAAATAAAAAGGTGGGTAAGTGGATGTCGCTCTGCTGTATAGTAGGTTACAAGTAGGTCACTGTAATGGATGGTTTTAAATTTAAATTCAATGATATAATATCATTGTGTAAGAAAAACGATTATGAGCGAAAACAGTCAGCCAGTCTATGATATTACCAAGTATATTTGATGATATTATTGTAAATAAAGTAATTTATATATAACCTATTTACGCGGAGCCTTGCTTTAAATTTTAAATCCTTAGCTATAAAAGTTGAACATTTTATACATTTTTAACTACAAAATAATTATTAAATTATAAATTTGATAAATTTTGTCAAAATATGAACAATAAAGGCTTATAAAAAAAATTGTGCCTATGTATTTTTAATATTTTTCAACTGCTATTATAAAAATATATCAGGAGCCTTGTATTAAATTTTTACGCTTTATTTCCCAACAAATAAAATTTTATTGATATTTATAGAAAAAAAAAACTAAAAAATTTGAAAACTGGCAATGTCCGTAAACAGCTCAAAAAGAGTCAAATTATTTTCAAAATTTTATCGTGTATAGAATACGCTAATATAAACATTCAGTGAAATTTTCAAGTATCTACAGTCATACGTTTTTTAATGACAACAAAATAAGAAAATCGTTACATGAGATATTGAGTGAATATCAAATGTTGTAAAAATATGAATTTCAAACGCTCATAAAAAGTTAATTTGACTTTCTTGTAGACATTTTTTTTTTTGATAAAGGTAGACAAACTTATGGATAATCTTGTGTTATATTTTCAAATCTTAGATTTAAAAAGAAAAATTTTATGAATTCTCAACTCAAAATAATTTGCTAATTTTCGTGTTTTATCGTATTTTGTTAAGATTTGAACTTTAAATGCTTATAAATAAAAACTGTGACTAAGGATTTTTAATTTTTTTCTTTCACATTTGAAAAAATAACCTAAAAGCCTTCTATTAAATTTTCAAGCTTTTTTCCCCAACAAATAAAATTTTATTGATATTTATAGAAAAGAAAACTTAAAATAATGGAAACTGAAAATGTCCGTAAACAGCTCAAAATATTTGGAAAATGTTATGGTGTACAGAAAATGCTAATATAAACATTCAGTCAACATTTCATGTACCTACGCTCATTTGTTTTAGAGTTACACAAAAAACAAAATCGATTTTCTCGAAAACAGATTTTGCGTAAAAATTCCCGTTTTTCCTTAATTTTTCTTTTGTTTTTCCCGTCGCTTTTGAAAACTACTGGGAAATTTTTACTTTTGACCCCCCAAAGTACCAACTAGATTCACTTTCCTATTAGAAAAGTTACTATTGAAGAAAATCCAAGCACTTTTACTGCCCTAAAAGGTGATGACAGACACAAAAAAAAATAAAAAAAAAGAACACACATCGTTGTAAAATCAATACATTCATCGCTTTGCTCTGAATCTAAAAATCACGAGACGTGTTATATATATTATAAGTTATAATAATATACATGTTGGTGGTTTATATAGCAGAGGAAAAATAATTCGATCCAACAGGTCGAGCACCATTATAATGGGACCACTAAATTGTGCATCGTGCCATGTATATCATATTCGTGTAATAATCACGTTTGCGACAACCTCGAACTGTGTGATAATACCTTCAACTTAAACACGGTATCGAACAGACGTTAATGGTAGTCTGTACGGACTACGGTCTACAACAGTATTCGGCAACAAACAAAAATGCACGTGATGTCGTTGCAGATTGTTAATTTTGTTAATTATATTTTGCATTCGCGTATAAAGTAACACGATGACGTTCGATGATCAGCAATCTCCGTCGCATGCAAACGATGATGGCTACCTATATAATGTTATTATGTTTAATATAATTTGTGCAATTTTTAAATAATATGTAATAATAGTACAAAACTACAAAAAGTTGGTATACGGTGCGGACCAATTTTTATATATAAAGAATTATTACATAAATATTAAAATGTGTTTTTCATGCATATCATCTATAGGCTATTGGCTATCAGACATACGTTAAAAATGGAATAATTTTAAAAAAAAGGTAAACGCGTTTTTATTATCCAATGATATATCATTTTAAACTTTAATAGTTGAAAATTGTTGTGCATATTATATTCTGTTAGCAGTTATACAAGATAAATGCAATATAGAGGAGTATACAAATTAAAAACTTATTTAGGTTAAATTATGTTTAATTATTTTTATCAGTGAATGTTTTCAAAACAATGGTCGTTACAAATGTAAATAAATTATAAAAATAGTTTTCGTAGATGAATGCACAGCTGTTGTTTAGAAATTTTGTTTGGAAACAAAATATTGTAACACGATTAAGGGTGCCAGCAAAATATTTTAATTAAATATTTATCTTTTTGTAAAATATTATACTTCCTAAAAAGTCGACAAAATCACGTAGTAATGTCTAGCACTTGATACTGATTTTTTTTTATATTATGTTTATAACATTATAATATGATATATTTCTAGGTAGCCTGCAGGTAGGTACCTACTCGATGTAAACGAAAATAATGACTTCGTGTTAATAACATGTGACGGATAATATTATTTTTTATTGTATAGAGTATATAGACGATGGCGTCTAATAAACCTGTACCTTCCTAGTACCTAACATATAATATATTGCTGAATAAGACATTTATTTCATTAAAGAATGAATGATGTAGGTATAGGACATAGGTGCATAAAAGATGAACGGTTATACCTAATTTACTTTTAATTGTTAATGAATTTAGTTAACAAGCGGTTGTTTAAATGTTGAGTGTTTTGAAATTCATTACAACAAATTTGTGGTGGTCAAATTATAATTGTATACAGCGTGATAGTAGAAGCAATTTAAAATTAGTGATGGTCGACGAAGCTGTAAGTAGGCACAATGCATAATATTATTAATTCATAGATTATATACCTACTTCCAACTTTTATAAACTGAAAAATGTGTTATAATAATCTAGTCAGATATAGGTTACCTAATACTATGTTATATATATAAGTTCTAACAGTTAATTATTTTTAAAGTTTGATATTATGTTAACTATACAACCAGCAATTAATAATAAATAATAATTATATTAGTTTACGTTTAAAGTAAAACTATTATAATTTTTATCTGAAGGTATAAAATATAAATATATGAATAGTTTATGTAGGTAATCATTAGTCACATACACTGTTCTTTTACTAAACATGTTAACATATGCCTAATCTTCCCACTTTCTGTTTATATTTTAAAACTTACCTAACTACAAATTTTAAGATAATTCAAAGAAAATAAGAAATTTAACTTTAAAATTGTTTACAAATACTGTCCGACTTATCTTTTGTTTTAAAATGTTTTTTTTTTATTTTTTTTATTTATAATCTGTTACTTAATAAATTGAACAATAAGTGAAAGGGATACATGAAGAGGAAGTGGCTTGGAGAAAGGACAGATTTAAGACAAAAGTTATTATTTTAAGCTCTCACATACAGTTTCATGGGTAATCCTATTACAAAAATAATAATTTTATTGAAAAATGTATTGATGACGAAACATTATAATGAGATACTATAATAATTATAGTTACCTAAGTAAGTATGTTCATGTTATTTAAATAAATGCTAGAACAATTATTTAAAATATTAAATTAATCTTTGTTCTCTAGAATTCTCAATAATTGCTGTACAAATATTAAATAATGACTAATGACTGTTAATTAAACATATTACAATGTGATCTTATAATGTAATAAATTGCATTTCACGGGGCACCACATAGGTATATTATTTAAATTATTTTTAAAATTAGTTGCATATTAGTTAATCATAGTTATGAATATGAGAACAAAACTACTTATATTATATTTAGTATAATATTACACATACAAATATAATGAATAAATAAATCAACAACAGGATATTATCAACAGCGTTAATTTATTTTGGGTAAATGTATAAAACTCAAATGTTATTTATTATTTTAAAATATGCATTATTTATATATATATATTTAATAATTATTTATATATACCTATATAATATATGTATACATAAATTAATAATATATTTATGATAATAATATTAAACGTAAAATATAATAATATTAGCAAATCGCCAAAAAATCACAATAAGAACAAGGATAAAAGAGACAGACTAAAAATACTGATTAACATTGATTTTATTATTTATCAGATAAATATTACATTATTGATTATTAATATAAACATGCAGACCAACATGGTTATATGTTAATAATCTTTGTTATCTTTACTAATTTACAATATATTCCATTTTAGATATAAATAGTAAATACAGTGGCAAGTATTTTATATTAAGTTTAGGTACGTTAGAACGTAAAAATCAATTAGCGCGCGATGAAGACGACAAATTATTTATAAATTTTTTTAAATTTTATAATAGCATAATTTATTTAATAAAAATGAATACTTATTCATGTTCCTGTAAAGTTTATTAGCTTATAAAGCTTATTTACATGTTACTAAGCTCATTATTTAAATAGAAAAAAAACACTGTGTAACGAGCGTACTAGAAAGGCACCTAATTGTATAAATGTATTATTTATATTATATAGTATTAAAATAATATATTAGTATGTTTATTTCAATAGTAGGCATATTAGATATTATCTTGTCTTAAAAGGATTTTGGTTCAACCATTATTGGAAAAAATATGAAGTTGTTAAATTGTATTAGGTACCAATAAATGACGCCATTGAAATAAATGTAAGAAATCTTTTCAAAAAATCCACAGAAGCATAATATTATGTCAATCATGCCACTTTGGCGGTATGCAATGCATACCTAACCTATGTAAAAGACGCTTCTGTTATTATATTACTATTTTTTTTAGTGACGTCATTCTCTTTGGGTCGTTACTCGTTACTCATTTTAACATGTATACTGATAGATCAATTGATTGTAAAATGTATTCGGCTTATGTCGTTCAAAGTTATTGTCTCAATTAAAACAAAAAAGACGATGATTATTGTTATATACAATAATTATTTGGTCCGAAACAAAAATGACAAAATAACCAAATTCCTACAGTTCCATATTAAGTACTTATATTGAATATTCACTCTATAATAATGTATCAGTTTAATCGAATCACTATAATAAGGATTATCATTTATTAGTATTAGTATAAGTTATTAATATTATTATTATTATTTTCATTATTATTATTACTAGACGTATGGTAGTATAAATTAAGAAAACTTAACAATATAAACAACAATAATCAATAGCTCGAGCAGATAACAATGTTATGCTAAACAACTAATTACGTGTTAAACAAGATTGTTCGACTAGATTAATACTAAACTATATTATATTCTATATAGGCACAACTGAAATAAAACAAAGGAATAACTAAGTAGGATTTTCTTACTTCAACGTAAGAAAATATCACCACGTTTACAATTTATTTACTTATTATACAATATATAGTTCTAAGTACTAGTTTAGTTTTTATAATATATTACGTACCAAATGGCAAATACGATATACGAGTACATTTCCGAAGTAAAGCATAATAATATCATATTATCAATATAATCAACAATAACAGTCATCGTGTTCAGTAAATAATATAATAATAGTTATTAAATAATAAATATTAACAAAAATTCGTGTATAAACTCAATATTATAATAATAGTAGGTAATAACATAATAATTAATTATTTTAAAACAAATGTTATTATTATTATTATTTTTTTTTTTTTTGGAATTACGTCGAATAGAACAACGGTGGTGGTATGTGTGGGGTTTTATTACGTTTGGAATTTTTTTTTTTACATTAAAAAGAAAAACGATATGTTTTTTATGGTCGATAACAATATTTCTTTGATATTATTTGTATTAAAAACATGGCCCATGAACCTTATTATTACCAGGGATTGATAATGACCACCTATTTAATAATACATATAGGTATGTTATTGTAGATAGGTCGAAGGGGGCTTCATGTAGCTGGTTAATGTCATACGAGTCGGAATGTTGAATTTTATATTACAATATGCAAAATCCATAATTGTCGGGTAATTTTTCCAATGTCAATATATAATATATAGGTAAATAATTAAAGTATACTACACATTCCTACGTATGCCGCAGATAATGATTTTCTAAATGTCATTTACTTTAAATAGAGATCATCAAAATGTAGGATAGAGTAACCACGGTTTGCATGTGCGCATGTGTATAGTATTTATTCAATTTTTGATTATGATTAATTTTCACAAAATAGGAAATTATTTTAAGTGAGAAAGAAGGTAAATTGAGCTCTTTAAATGGCAATACGGTTATAATTTTATTTGATATGAACAACAACTAACAGAAAAATGACCAACTATTTGTGATGAGTGTCATAAATGTGTCACTTTATGTATACAATTTATATGTATTGTATTCGTAAAATTGGGTGAAACTTAAATATAGTATTATTAATATTATATCAATAAATTTATGATAAAACAATACAATTTTATTTTTGTGGTAAATCAAATAAATTATACATATTTGCAAAATACCTATGAATGAATAAAGGAAGTAAGTAAATGTGTAAAATGATGATATATTTTTTTTAAGTAGGTTTTTTTTCATATGTTTTATAAGTTTATCTAATGCGTTTTGTAAGTTTGTCAATTGTTTCGATTTTTTTTACGTTCCGACGAAATTTGTTGTAAACTTATTAATACAATACCTAGGTAATATAGTTGAAATGGCACATGCACAAAATATCGCCGATATAAAAAAAAAAAACGGGAGAAAGAAAGAAAGAAAGAAAAAAACCAACTGGCTACAACAGTACAAAACAAAATAATGTACATCGAACGCATGTTTAACAAATCGTGAATTAAATTCGACACGGTCACTGTTGTACAAACACAGCGGACAGGGTTCGCAACGGTTTTCGGTGCAAGTTTAGTGGCCTACTCCGCTGCTCCTGACGTGTGCGACACAGTAAGTTTGTAAACAAAATCGTAACCGTCGACGTGTGTCCGCCGGAAGAAACATTGTTATCGATGAGGTATGGTGCGATCGAGCACCCCTCGTTAATATTATCTGGTTTGCGTCACTGACCCGAATACTATTATTGTTATGGAGCTCACTATGGGCACATTAATAATTGTCAGTATAACGATCACGTGCATACCACACGATTCCGGGGTACGGATCAAGCATATAATATTATTTAAAAACGAGCTTGATTTTATTTTTTACAATATATTTACAGGGGACACGCGGGGAAGCCTGTTCTAATCATCGTATTAAGCCTGTACGTTCACGTCTCCTCGCCGCCGAATTATTATCAATAACTGCGCGCAGTCCAATGTCATAATTCATGCGTGATGCGTATAAAATATTCTAAACGTCCAACGGGGCACGGAAGATCACAACATAGTATTATAGTAGGTATATATTATTATTATTATTATTACATAATATTATGAATAAGCGTTTTTTCGTTTTCCAAAAAAAAAAAATTGTCCTTATAATATATTATAATATATATGATTACACCACGAAACGCCTTCGAGTTTACACGGTACATATACGATTGTATATAACAGACTTAAGTTTTTTTTCTTCAAAAATTCAATTTTTTTTTTTATCCATTTTAAATTTTAAATTAATTAAATATAATGTAATTACATGATTAATTAATATAATATAATATATCGCGTATAAGTAATTAGTCATCATTATAAGTAGGTATAATATGTTATATCGACTTAAACATAGCGTAAATAATATCAACATTATTCGGATATCAGCTGATGAATATAGAGTGGAATATAGCAGTGACGGAAAGGGAAATAATATGGAAAAACGTCGCAAGACTAGTTTTTCTCGGGGAAAATAACGAAAATGAGACATCGAACTTTCCCGTCGATAATGGTAAAATGCGATAAAAGCAAACGTGACGATACCCATAGGTATCTTCAAATTTTTGTGGAAACATAATATTATTATTTAAATAACGAAAAGTACGCAGGAAAAATGTAACTTGGCACGATTCAGATAAAAAAAAGACACATTCACTCACAGACACGCACACTCACACTCAAACACGCAAATTCACTCACACACACGCACACACACACACACACACACAACACACACACACACACACACACACACACACACACACACACACACCACACACACACACACACACACCACACACACCACAACACACACACACACATACATACATACACACACACACGCACACACACGCACACGCACACACGCATATACGAATTATACCACTCACTTGCTCACATTTACACACGAAAATATATTAGACACTAGTACACAACGCTCCGATTTTATTTTGTTCGTCGGTCATAAATTCAAATAAATGCCGTGTGTTTGTTCATTTTTTGTATTTAATTTATATGTGTGCGTATAAAAAAAAAATTGTGCGTCGTCCTTTTTCGTCCCGCGTTACACGGCATCAACTTCGTGGCAAACTTCCATGTACTCCTGATGATGCATGATGTCCTTTATTAAGTCTTTCAGTATATTGTAGCGTGGAAATATCGGGTACACTTTTGAGTTGACATATTCTACCTGTAGCAAAATAAATCGGCCAAGTTAGACGCCCAAGTAACACAAAATAGCGCAATTCCGACGAGTGGGAGTGGTGGGTGTGTGCATTCAGCGTTGATGATTGACAAAGGCGGGCTTCGGGAAGTAATATTTAAAGGCACTACACCGTGAAATAGATGGTGCTACGCAGAGTAATAAAAAACTGAAGTAACGTTTTTGTAAAATATGTAAAATAAATTAACAATTACCTGCTAATGTTATATCGATTTTAAAATCAATTAGAAATATGTGAGAAATCAGAATGGGTGTTGACCAGTTGCTTCCCATGGCTGTTATCGGGGTTTTAAAAATATTCCAGTTACCCTCAACCAAATGTACCAGTTGCCCCCAACCGAATGTACCAGTTGCCCTCACATGTTAATATATACACGATTACAATATATAGCCCGTAAAATAGGGGAGGTAAATTTACAAATAATAAATAAAATTATGTATAAAAATAAAGTAAAATAGTATAAAATTATAGAAAAAATTCATATGCTTCTAATAATTACTAACAAAAAAAATATGAAAAATTCAATAAAATAATAAACATTATAATTATGTGACATTCAATGTTATAAATGATAGAAAAAAAATTCATAGTAAGTAATATAATTATAATGACCGAAAATTAAGTGAAGCCATTTGCCAATTTCTGAATTCGGATTCATATAGGTAATCCGGCTTTAATCCTAATTGTATGCGTTTCAACCAAGTCATCACTCTGAGTTAGATGAAATCTGCACCTCATCTCGCTTTGCACCAAGTAGGCTATTATTATTATTACAATTTTTATTTTATTCATATTATTTGTATAATACGAGTATATTATTATATTTATTACAAAAATCAAAATTTGATTTTATCATTTTATACTATTTTACATTATTTTTATAAATAATTGTATTCATTATTTGTATATTTATATCCCCTATTTTAAGGGCTATATATTGTAATCGTGTATATATTAACATATGAGAGCAACTGGTACATTCGGTTGGGGGCAACTGGTACGTTTGGTTGAGGTCGACTGGTACATTTCGCTCTAGGTAGGGTGGAATTGGTATAAAAAAGGTACTTTTGGGGGCAACTGGTACATGCCCATCAGAATAGCCCCAAAAGTAAATTTCATAAGTTAATATCATGTTACTAAAGAAACATACGCATTACGCATACGAAAGTATACACACAAATCATAAATGTAAACATATATAATTATTATAATTTTAATATTTATACCTTGAGTTCTCTTATAAGATTTCTTAGGCCAGTGTATTTCTTTAACAATCGGTAAAGGTCGTTAGTCATTTGTGTATTCTCTGCTTCAATTTGAGCCGTCGTCATGTCTGTAAATATGAATAATTAATAATTATACATTTCATTAAACTGATTTGTAAAGTTGCTTTAGAGTGGTAGATAACATTTACTATTTATTATTAATAATAATTAGGGTACAAAATATAAATTTACTTTAATATAATACTATGGTATTTTGCATTAAATTCTTATAGCTACTATTGGATAGTGTATATTTAAATCAATTGTTAATAAAAGTAAAATTCAAAAGTATTTTAAATTCTAAATTCTAAGTATTTTGATCATAATTCATAGTTCAAAAAATTTTTAAAATATTTTTAATTAAAAATAAAATATAAATATAAAATTTATATTAAAATTATTCATTATTTTATTATACTATCAACAATAATTATTTTTACCTTGAACAATTTATATGTTCAATTGTGATTGTGTATACATTTATACAGAATTTCTATATAAAGCATGATTTGAGATAGAACATAAGCCTTATACTAGAGTAAGGACAATAAAGAGAACCTATTTAAAGTGAATTATTTTACACAGAATATTTTTAATATATTTTAAATATTTATAATATAATATTTTTTATTTTATATACATTTTTTTTATATTTAATATTTTTAATACTCAATCACAATATGTTTAAATAATTAAGGTTCATCGATTGGGGTGTCGGGTGTACTATATATAGTTAATTTTAGTTAAGTTTACAATATAATATTGTTTATAAGATTGACACTATATATTTATGTATTAAAATTCATTAATGATAATTATGCAAATTATAATACATACAATATTATTGTCAATCATAGATTTTAATGTACAACGCTCAAACTATTTTAATATAGAATTTTTTCATTCTTCAACAACAATAATTTAACTAAATAGTAAATTTTCTCTCTAAATACATCTTAACTAATAGAAATTTCTATTATAATAGTACCTATATAAAGTGAATTGAACGAAATTATAATTATATATGATTTATACAAATATAAAATATCTTAAAATTGGCAATCTCAAAGAATAAAATGGTTAGAAATATAATTTAAGGCTTCAAAAATCAAAATATTTTACCTGTAAAATAAAAAGTTAATAAGCGATTTTATGAAGAGTCATGCATTGAACATTTCTCACTTTTAGCCACGATTAAGCGAATCGTAACCTGAAACTTACGTGTCAAATGCTCGTTAAAATATTTTGTAAATGTATGTATGTATTGTTATTTTAGCAGCACCCCGATTGTCATATTATACCCAAAGCCCAAAGTGGTTTTATGTTAATCGAATGGACAACAAAATATATACCAATTGAATTTGCTCACTATTGTCCTCCATTTGAAAGTGGATTGTTATGTGAAACTCAATTACAATCCCGCATACAATAATATGACATTTCAAGTATTGTTACATTGTCGCGCGTGCATTATTAGTGTGATTTTTTGCATAATAATAATTTATTGTGTTTTAAAATATATTGGAGAGTCTATTGTGTCATTTCGTGTCGTTTGAATTTACTACACCCAAAATATACGAAATTATAAATGTTTGAGTTTGAGGTGTATATTATGATTGCAGTACACGCTTTTTGATAGGGTCATTCACTTGGAAGTATTTCGGGTTTTATTTCGTCTAAAATACCAGGGGACAAACAGACAGCGCAATAGATAACAATGCGTAAAACAGCTCAAGGGCATGCTCTCAGAGGAGCTGAAACTTTTATTTTCGGTTCTGACGGCTGTAAAGAGTGCATAAAAAAATCCTAAAGAAAAATGACCTATATGTGTATTTATTTGGCTTTTACATGATATACGAGTACAATATTTTTAGCGTTTGAAATCTAGAGAGTTCATTTTAGGTGTAGGTATTATTACTAGTATAATAATAACAATATAAAATATATCTAATTATTATTTATTTATTTATGTTGTTAAACGTATTTATTAACATTTATATATCGAGCTATATAAATCAGTTAGAACGAAAATAAAATATCAATGTTACAAACTATTAAAGTATGTTAATTACGCTGGCATATTGTCAACACTAGTTATAGAAGCTGCTATTTGTCTGAAGCCAGACCGTTTCCCTTTTATGAATCTATTGCTATCAGTCAATAAAGTTTAGTTTTAAAAATAAAGCTTTTTATAAATTTATTATTTATGCAATTTGTTCGATAAAAAAATAAGTTTGATATAAAAATACATGAGCACACATGAATGAAAAGGCCTGTAGTGAGGGGACTTTATCAGGAATTAGCTTAAACCTGAATCCCAAAAAAATAATACGTTTATTTTGTGGTTATGTGGATTTTAATCTATTTTAATTTTTTTTAACTTTGTACGACTCTATGACCCTTTACTTGGGCTTAACTACCTACGAGACTATGAAACGAATGCATGCAACGAATAAAAATATTCTAAAAGTGGCATCAACGATATGAATTGGCATCTGGAGGGAGGTCGTAACTTTTAGGTTGATCATCAAAATACAATTCTTTAAGCTAAAAAAAAATATTCTATTTCTATAGCACTAATCTTCGGAGGGCAGAGGCTCATTTTGATGAATATATAAAGTGGTACCATGTTTCTTATGCATTATCATTTATTCATTTATAATAAAGACGTGCAGCTCCAATAATGCATAACATATAGTTATATGTTTCGTTATTCTTTAGTTAGTATGATTTAAAATATAACTAATAACGTTATAGAATAATTTTGTAAAAGCTCAAAACGGAAAAAATTAGTTTATAAAAATTGAAAGTTTTAATGGTTTTCTTAACGCAAACGATTTTACAACTAAATCCTATAATATTTAAATTGAGTTTCGATAATTCAGGAAGTGTAAATATTTGTATGATTACCCCAAGCGTTGTGGATGCAATTTAAATTAACCTTACGGATTACACGAGTCCACGACCTTTAGGGAGGTGGAAATTTAGAATCACTGTACGGCAACAGACCGATTTCCAGATGTCCGGATACTACGACTGTCGTCATTGTGATCGTAGCACAGACACACTGTCCACAATATTGTACAGATATAACGTTTTCGATTTAATTAGTTCAATGGCTAACTATTAGAGGTAAGTATGTAAGATTATTGCATTACCTACTATGCTCACTGTAATTACACAGTAAACTTTGAAATTTAAATTGCTCACAAACGATATAATTTAATGGTTGACGGGATAATTAATGTTAATTATAAAACTTCTTAGTTATTACTGTCATCTCTTATTATATTATAATTAAGAAAATAAGACAATATTTTTATTACATAAAAAAAAATGTTTTTATTCTTACAATGTATACTATTTTAGTTGACAAAACAATCACGTTTGTTATCCTGCAGGTAGGTCTTTGTTTTTGTTTTAATTAAATCCAATCAAATGTCCAGACAAGTGCCAATACGTATTATTTATATATATATATATTTATTTGTATTATTATTCAGCGTATCAATCGGTAATGGCAAATTCGGTAGTAGATTAAAAATTACAATAATAAACCCATGGCTAAATATATAGGTATGATCGCATTGAGACGCATTTTCGTTATGATCTGCGCACGTACAATTATTGTATGTTTTAGCATGGAAAAGAATCTCAGCTGGCAGTGATTTTTGGATTTATTTAGCCAAGAAATTAATAATTTGTATGGTTTTGTTAGCAAATAAATCGAGGTGATAATATTCACTGCCAGTGGCGGCCATGACACCTGCGCATCACAAAGTTGCGATCATACCTATATATTTAGCCACGAATAAACCTACGACATTAAAACCTTATCTAACAGTTTCTTTTCATTTGCTTCTAAAGGCAATGAGCTTTATCATAATACTAAAATATAGTTATACACGCGTTTCCAGAGAATTGCCTAACCTGGCAATATATATGATAATATATTATGACGTATCGGCCGGCAAGGACATTAACTGTAATCATTGGACTCTGGACAAATGGCAAATGCGCTGCACTTATTATGTATAGTTCTGTCCAATTTCAGAAACTTCTAAAAGGAAATTCAAACAATTTAAAAACGAAACCGAAACATTTTATACGGGACATCATATCATTATACCTCTGCATGCATGTTGTATAGCTGATTTATAAACTAAAATTTCTCACTAACATTAAAAAAAAGAAGCATTTCGACACTAATCCAAGAACACTGTACTCATAATAATATAAACATAATATTTATCATTAAAATATTATGCCACACGCAGAGTTGTGATGGTGCAGCTGCAATGTTGCAGTATCTTTTTGATGATTATATTTAATATCGTATGTCGGTAAAACAGAGCTGTAGAAACTTTTGAACCGCGATGGAGGATATTGGACGTCGAAAATTGACCGTAACCGAGAGCCACTCGCTCGCGCGGTACACAATGTTATATACCCGGTATCGACCGCGTTCGGGCGAGCTCGCGAATATATACGCGTGTATTATATACTTAAGCTCCACCGATGTTTAATATTGTTATATTATTATTAGTTTCGTTGTTTCGCTGCAGTTACCGGCGGCGGAATCTTCTAGTTGAACAACCTCTAAACGAGATTTTCGGAAGGATTATTATAGAGATAGAACCGCTCTTTCGCTTGTCCACCACCACCGCCGCCGCCGCTTGTCGACGACACCGCTATTGTGTTCACCGTATGTGTAGCCTTTATGTATAGTTTGATATATAGCTGTATGATAATACATGTGTGAATATAATATTATATATTATATAATACAGGGCGATTCTTTTTTAACAAACACAGTAATTTTTTCGGTAAATTTATGCGTTTTAGAAAACGCTATTTCGTAATTTAAAAGTTATTACAGCAAACTTTTTGAAAAGAAAAAGTTTACTATTTTTATCGTACACTATTCTTCAAGAAAAATGAATGACAAGAAATATTTTTAAAATTTATAATTTTATATTTGAAATCACAATATACAGTGTACCTACTCTCGATTATCCACGAGCGGATTATCCGCTGTCTTCCGCGGAATCGTCTACATATACCTATATGTATACAAAAAAATATACATATATTGTATCTTTCCATTATAAATCATTATAGGTTTAATTTGGTTGTGAATTTGTGATAGCCGATAACTCGATAACGACGTAAAATACAATTCGCTTATTTTATATTAATACACGTGTACATTTTACATCATTATCGGTTTAATCTGGTTACGATAGTCGATTATGCGATAACGTACATTACATTGCATTTCATCACTTATAACTGTATACTTATTTAGTCTTCTGTCTACTGTACAAACACACGTATTGACTAGAACTTCGCATTAGTGTTCAAAGTGTTTTGCGTCATTTTAGTCATAAAATTTGATTTGCGGATTATCCGCGGAATTCGTTTATCCGTGGATGTCCTGCCACCCTATTCCGCGGATAATCGAGAGTACACTGTATCTTCATTCATAATTATTATTGAATATCGTATTACACAATTACAGACAATGTACAGTTTAAGCTCTTTCATTTCGTGTGAGCGAACGAGTGTAGTGTTAAAATGTTGTTGGTAAACTACTCCGTTCATCTATAATTTAAAGCATTTGAAATCTTGGTTGAATATTTTACTATAACTTATTGACTGCAAGTTTAGAATTTGATTCGTATATACATCTAAATTCTCAAAATAATATTCTGCTTCTGAATTTGAAATTAAAAACGTAAATGGGTAAAAAGTTTTTAATTTAAAACAGTAAAATAGTTGAAAATTATAATGATAAAGAGTAGTACCTATAGGGATGTCGTATGTATAAAAGTTTTATATGTATATTTTTTTTTATTTTAACTGCCAATGGCATCTTTATTTAATCGACCAAAGGTTTTTATAAACACAATACATTGTGGGTAAGTACAAAATGATAAAAGTTTTATATAATTTTAATTTTATTTTATTATAAAAAAAATGTATTTTAATGACTTTAAATTATGTAAAAATATTATTTTAAAAACACATACATATTTATCAAGAAAATTGCTGTTTTTCTATAAAATAATTACATTATTTTTAAAACTTTTTTTTAAAGTTTCTCAGTAACAACTTACTATTATAGCTCTATCAAATTATTTTTATACATAAATTATTAAGTTATAACATGATAGGTACATATTTTATAATATTACATGACGGTATAATTTACATTTACACTTTTCACGCCTTACCTACTTTTAATATTGCACCTATATATACTGAAACAATTATATTTACAAATCGTGTATATTATTATAATACAGCGCCGTATTATGTAATTCAATAATTTCTTTTATACAATGTTTTCCCGTATATGTTTTACACTGAGCACTATATTATAATATAATACACTGTTGGACGTTGATGAAAATTGATAAATGTCGAACGCCTGCAAACGTCACAATGGATCGAAATTGTCTCGTCACGATGATAAAATAGCCTGAGGATTGGAGTTCTATCTATTCGAAAGAATTCTAAGAGATATATAATTCAATAATATGATTTCATTTCGTGCGTGGATCGCTTCTTAAGGCCATAGGTACACATCGTTTTAGACGTACTCGTTATAGTATTTCGAACATTGGTAAACGCGAACACTATAATTATTATTTATTACTATTTACTGTACGCGTCATGCGATACTGCGATATATTATATTTAATGGTAAATATCAATTTCAAATAAAAATTATTATTTTCATTATTATTATCATCATTATTAAACTTGTAAATAATATATTAAGAGGATGCTACCCGCCGTGCATTTGTTGTCTCCGTCTTACACACGTACGACATAGCAAATTTTCGTTCACTAGTTTCGATACTGTGCTGTTACTTTTGATATTAGAGTGATTTGACCTATTATTAATTTTTTAGATAATAACATTATCTGTGCCTTAAGCGTTGGCCTTTTTCGATAATTTAATTTTCAAGCGAGATATGAGCGTTTTTAATTTTTGATATGTCACATACCCATATCTTGATTGAAAATTAAAAATCGGTAACGCTTAAGCACAGATAATGTTCTTACCTAAAAGTTTTATAAAAGGTCAAAACACTCTAATATCAAAACTAACAGCACACTATTGAAATTAGTGAATGACAATTTGCTATGTCGTACGTGTGTAAGACGGAGACAACAGAATGGGTAGTGTCCTCTTAAGTAAAGTTTCAAATAGTTTAAACATTGATAAAGGTTTTTTCAGAATATTATTTTGCTCATATAAAACGGATTTGATTATTTGAGTACCTATGAACAATAATCGATAAGCCGTTGCTCGTATTTTAAATAATGAAAATATTTCGTATAGTTAATTAATCAATTGAATACACACTCGAAGGGTAAATAGAAATCATAACAAGTGTATGATTGGCAACTTTTGTTTACAAACATTAAGTAGGTACCTACCTATATTATTACATAACATTTACACATGTCCATATTGTATTTAACTCTTCTTATTTAATTAAATATAAAACTGACTAGGTAATAGACATTAAAAGACATTAAGTTTAAAAAATCCTGGATAGTCAATTGTATTACTTAAGTATTAGGTATCTACTATATAGGTACATATATACAAATTATTCATACATCAGTTTATGCACCCTCCTGGACTTAAATGATGGATTTCCACGCTTTAATGGATGTTTATGGATGTTTAATGGATTTTCTTGCAATACTAACTTTATAAAAAAATCATTCGAAGGTTTTGCCTTTGAACTTTTTCCAACTTATTTATAAAGGCAACTTGAAACGGGTTCCAGATGACTGATCCAATGATATAAAATGCAAACATACATTTCACTGAGGCTATAATATACCATTAAGCATTGAGAATAATTGGATTCGGATCAGTTTCTCTTATATATTTGATGAACCATGAATTTATTATAAATTAAGTTTGCGTGTTATGACTTATGAGAAACTACAATTATAAGAATACTAGTCTTACCAAATAAATAAGCCAATAAGGTACACTTAATGTATGATCAATATGACTTAAAAGTATTTTGTACGACTGTACTACTGTTACAATTTATTACATACTCAAGCACCACACATAGTTGTATCTTAAATGTTAATTTTGCAACTGGAAAATAATCGTTCTTCATGGTGACAACATTAATTAATAATTATAGAACACTTTGGTTTCTTTATATCTTTATTTGATATCAAATGATGACTTAGATAACGCAGCTATTGTAACAACGATCAAGATTGTATATTATAATACAAAACAACAAAACTTATCTAAATCACAAAAATATCAATATATGGACCCCCCACACTTTTATTAGACGTTTAATAGTAGCTAAGAAATATAGTGCTATTAGATGTATTTCGCAAAAAACAAGGTATCCAAATGAGAAACATACATTCAATAAATTAACAACCAACTCAAAAAATAACTCTTCATATGAATCAAGACAATTCCATACAAATATGACATCGATATGCCCTAACAATGGCTCTATATGGAGAGCAACCAAACATATCACTCAAAGAAAAAAAATCACACAACCAATTCTTTAGAAATATTTAATGAAGAAAAATCTGTCATTTTGACAATCACCTTGCGGATATCTTTCGGCCTCATAACGACATTAATCCCGAATAATAAGAAACGATACACAACTTTCTAAACAGCCCCTCCCAATGTCACAACCAATAAAACTGATTACGCATGCAAAAATTAAAAACCAAATAAATAAACTACAAACAAATAAATCCCTTGGATATGGTTAAATAACTAACAACATTTTGAAACATCTATCTTACAAACCCATTCTCTTTTAACTTTAGTTTTATGCTAAGTCTAAAATTATCATACATTTTTGGAATCATATATTAATCCAATATGGAAGATTTCTATCATAAAAGTGACCCATACTGGAAAACCAAAACATTTAGTCTACTCGTATTCATCAGCCTTCTACCAATATGTTGCAAAGTGTTCGAGAAACTCCTTTAAAATGACTTTCTGCGATTGTCTTGGAAAAAGTAAATAACACCGATCATCCAATTCGCTTTTCAATCCTACTTCATAAGATAAGGAACTATATATTTTCATCCTCATTGGAAACAAAAAAATTCTGCCCAGGTTCTTTTCGTGGCGTGACCCAAGCGTACCACAAAGTATGGCACGATGACCTATTATTCAAATTAAAATCCTTTCTACCTGCCCCTTATATTTAAATCATACATAGAAGACAGATTTTGCCAAAATACGAGGAAAATCAATCTCAACGTATCACAATAATAAGATGGGAGTTCCCCTGCAAGGAAACGATATTTCATCACGCCTCTATTTTGTTCTGGAGCCCACCTAAATCATAGCAAAAGGGTTTGTTGTTTATAATTAATCATATCAAATGCTATCTGTAATCTATACATAAATACACTACGTTTGGCTTAATATCAACTTGACTGTTAATCAATTAGGTATTAACTGTTTTTATTGTTTGTTTATTTACATCGGAAAAAAACTATGAATACAACACGAGCCAAAATATATTGTTGGTATTAAATCTGGGTCAGGATTGGAATCTAAGCAATGATCGATAAGATGAACAGTGATTTTTTAATTTAAAATGTTACTAACATATATATTGTGATTTTGACGTATCGATAAATCAGTAATATACAGAAACAAACACCTAAAAAGGCTCAGTTTTAAGTATAAGGCATTTGCTTGATTGCTTGTTTTTATTAAGAGAGAAAAATATATTACACATTTTTGACCTGAGATCCAAAAGTTCTAGTCGCAGTAGATTTAATAGCACTATATATAACATATAACCTTTTCGGGCCTTACAGTTGCAGGTGGAGCTGCCGGGCAACGTAGCGGTTCGTTAAAGCTAAACTGTAAAATCTTTTACTAATATAAGATATTATAGAGTACATTCATAAAGATCTAGTAAAAGTATTACAAATAAAATATTTTTTCAGATGTTCAATATGATTAACCTTAGTTCGAAAAGAACCTTTTATGGTATTATTATTCGAAATATTCATTTATCGTTTGTACCTATACATTAAATTCTATATTTCGTATAACCATTCATGAAATATGTTTTAAACTACTGATTTAATCTGGTGTTTGATATTCTTACTTTTTTTTATTACATTTGTAAAAAATCACGAAAACCGAAAAGGAAATTTTGAAAATGTTATCATGACATCGTTATTTTAAAAAATAAGTACCATTTTCTGCGAGTACATAATATATATTCTGGTTTGAACTTTTTATATTCCCACCAGTTATTACACAAAAACGTCATCCGTACATATTTTTGGGGATGTAATTCTGTTGTTTTACCTTGTAAATGATAAAATACATAAATAAGTACTTCAGTAATAACAATGTATAGTTATAAATAAAAATTTAATATTTTCTTTACAATAAAAAGTAGAATAATATTACTTACACATTTCACTTCACTAAACATTGTATAACGTACCTAATTCGATGTTAATTTTTCAACTCAGTGTTAAATAATATATAAATTACTCTAAAATGAATGAAAGGCCAATTTCCTAACCTACTAAAACAACTTTTTATTTTTTTTTATTTTACAGATGCACATACATAATCTATACAGTTTTGTACAATAAGCGTATAGGATAAGGATTAATAAAAAAAAAAAAAAAATGGATTTTAAGAAGCCACCCATTAGTGGCACTTACTTGGTGATTTGTTTAGGGTAATTGAGGGGAGATATTTAATTTAATTTAATTTAAATCACGACACCATTTTCTTTTGAGTCTTCGTTGTGGGTTTCCAGGGAGTGAGAAAGTATGTAGGCATTTTATTAGTGGATTAGGATGATTTTCAAGTTTGTCAAAGAAACGTTTGTAAAAAAGTTCACTTCATCTATAACGGGTAGAATACCTAGATCCTGGTGGAGAGTTAAATTAGAGACAAAGAAGGGGGCGTTAGTGATTTATCTGAGAGTAATATTTTGAAAGGCTAGTATTTTTTTTTAATTAGATTTGTGGCCGATCCCCATATTTGTAACCCATATGTCCATATGGGTTTTAGGAGAGTTTTATATACAAGTAATTTGGTTTTTAAGCTGATAAATTAATTTTTTTCTAGCACTAAAATAACTTGAAAAATATTATTTTTTTAATTAGTTACCTTATTTGTATACCCAATTGTATTTACCGATATTAAAAATAATCCTTTTGTATTTACTCAAATAGTAAACACACATAATACATAGATCAAAAGTAATAGTAATAGTTAATAAGTAAATAAATTCAGGTAAAATATATAAGCATATAACTTATTTTTAAATTCTGATTTTCTTATGTAGGTACGTGATAAGAACACAATTTAATATTATTCTATATTATGTCATTCTCACTATACTCATATCGATTTTTTGACCGTAATGGTTTAATAATATATAAATTTATATAAGAGACTTCGTAATATGGAAGTTTCACTGTATTTACATTTTAAGACAATGTGTAGGTATAGTGTTCGATATTACAACTATTCCGTTTTACACGTATGTTCTTATTTAACCAGTATGTATTTTACTCTTTTACGATGCAATTAATAACTATACATTATAATAATATAATGTCACAATATTAGGAATTTAGGATACGCTTACCGCAAAGTCTATCAATGCGTTCTCGTTTCTTCTCGTCCTCTTCAGCTATTTTAGCCGTAGACTTGACACCTTCACCCGACTTTTGAGATTTTTCCACAATTCCACACGCCCTGAGCACGAATGACGGTACCGTTTCTTGTTTCTCTTGTTTGGGTATCTCTACCAGCGTCCAATATTGTGTTTCCAACCGAATGACTTCCTGTAAATGGAAAAAATGTTTCACGTCCGGTATATATTATAATAAACGGATTTCGTTGGTATATTAATAAACCGAGCTTATTGAATTCAACGGTATAAGTGATAATAATAATAATAAAAATAATAATGTGTCAGGCATTAAGTTGAGAACAAGTGTTCAGGTATATTGTAACGGCGAAAAGAACGGTCGGTGATTAATGATATAACTTTTGACAAAAGACAATAGAGTTTTGAAAAGTAGCCGAAACTTTCCGTCTAAAAGTAGTCGGTTACAGCTAGTAGTGTTCAGGTCATTTCTTGGCCATTATTTTACCTCGGAAATATTTTATACTTATGCGATCGTGTACGGTTGGAATGAAAAAATACGATAATATGATCACATTTATAAAATTAGGAAAGTAGATACGTATAAATATATTATATAATATGTATAATACTATAAATATACTATATTTAGATATTAGGTGTCAAAGTATTTTATGGCGCTTTGAATAAAATCAATTACAAAATAAATAACATTATTTATTTTGTGTCAACATCAGTACACCACTCTGAACTAATACAAATAATGAACAAATGTACAGCAGATACCTATATGCTATTTTTAACTGACGTTATTCGTATGAATTTTTTACAGAACATAGAACTAACGACTTTAATATATATCATGAACTAATGCTGATTATTGGTTTATGATAATAGTAAAAAAAATATAATACTATAATATATTATTTCCCCATTATCATTTATATTAGGTGAATTCAAAATGTAATTTATACAATATTCAAATATATTTAAAAATAATATAGAACCTTTAATAAATATTGTGGTATGTATCTTAATAAATATAACAATGGTGTGTTCATAAATTAATTTAAAGTTTATATCTATGGTCTACAATCATAATTGATAGTTACCTATCAATTATTTGGGTGATAAAATAAATTGTAATTTTAATGAAAAAAATTTAATTTACATGTTTAATGTTTATCTATTCTATAAAAAAATAATTTATAGAGTGAAGAGTTTCGCAGTTTGAAATGTTACTAATTAATTTATTTTGTGCAATCTTTCATAACACATTTTTCTTTTCTTTTATTTAATCATTGAAGTAAAACAATAGTTTATATAGATTTTTTTTTCGTATAAACTATAATAATTATTTTAAATGATATTGTTTAACAGGGTGTTAGATAATAGTATCTTTTATTTATAAATAATAATATCTTACCTTAATCATAGCCTTCAGGAGATTATACCTTTGGAAGACATTTCGTGTTGACTTACTCTCTGTGTACTTAGTCATTAGTGTAATGAGTGACTTTTTAGCCGTATCATAGGATTCTTCCAAACGAATTCGTACGGCTCTCAATCTTTCATTTGTTTCTATTACTTCTTCTTTGGTCTGGCCACCTTAAAAAATAAAACTTATCAATAACTGCTTATTCAATTTTCATTTTAATTAGTATCCCTTATGCTATATATTTCAGACTTTCTTTCGAGTTTAAAATATAAGAGTGCTATCAAAAATCCAAATATATTAAACATTACATCTTTATTTTGATAAAATTAAGATATAGATTCTTAAAATAGATTAATTTCGGAACATCTCAGAAGTTTTTACTTTTTCTATATCAAGTGAAACTTCTTAAAATCAAATAATGTTTATTTTCTATATATTTTTTAAAATTTGATAAATCTCGCAAAACCGTTAAATTTTAAGAAATATAGAATACTGTAAGATATCAAAATAATAGTGCTGAGTGCCAATACATTTATACTTGATAAAATAAAATTATTACCAGCTGACAGCTATATAGTTATAGGTACTCCGCTAGTCCGCTCACTAGAAAAACGATTGGTAGGCCTTTTGTACTTTTTAAGATCAACACATATTTTACTCCAATAAAAAGTACATAAAATAAGAATTTGAAAATTGTATTAATTTGTAGGTAATCTAGTAATAATTTAACTATCAAAGTACCTACCTATATAGTTCTAAAGGTATGAATTAAAATAAGTTGTTCGTAGTTATATGTTTCTAATTTGTCAGTAATGTTTTAAATAATAATAAAATAAATAACATTCAAAATCGTTTAACGACTCAAACGTATATAGTATATATTTTGTTCCATTTACTACCTACCTACTCAATGATAATCTAAATAACATTCTCTTCAAAATCATTCTACGTGAAACAATTCTGTACGGTTTCACTAAATAGTGTGGATTCAATAATGGATCACATGCTATTCGGATCGTTTGAAATGAAAGATGGTGGTTGATGTTTTACGTAATCTCGTTTAGGAGGATTTAATCTAAAATGATTTATAGTCATGACTTATGATATGTAGCACAGCGTGTAAAAGGCTTAATTGGGCTGTAGCTTTTAATCTGGGTGTGCACAGTATATACTATAGACGTATACCAAAATGTATATACACTTATCAACGTTATCAAGAAGCAATTATTTGACTTAGGTTTATTCATGGTATCAAAAAATGTACTACGATTATAATTTCTATCACTTTAATAATGCGACCCCGTGCATATTTTAGTAATTATAAATCATAATTTATTAAATTATTTGTTATATAATCAAGGTAACTTGGAAGTGGTTTTATTAATTGTACTATCTAAATATTGATGTTATTATATTTAAATCAAATACGTGCTATATATAGAAGAAACGTTTGATTTTTATTTCTGTAAAATGTTGACATATGTTTTTTTAAGTATTTTTAGTACGTTGATTTGATTGATTTTGTTTTATGAACAAACTTTGACAACGTACTTTGTTTTATAGATACACTAGGTACAAAAATAAAAGTTATTTATTCATTTAGTTTTGGATAGGTAACACTTAGGATTTAGATTTTAATGCTGTAACTAAAAAAATTAAAAATGCATTCATTACCAAAAGCTTATAAATTGCGTTCAAAATACCTATGTGCATCTTAAAATGAAAAATTTTAAAAGTATGTAATCGGTGGGTGTGACGATCTTGAGTCCATACTCCACACGACGAATGATGAAGAGTTGAAAATGGCAAAGATACCTATTATCATTGATTATGAAGACTAGTATTTATAATCAATGGTATTATATAATTTAAAATGTGACTGTAAAAACATATGGGATTAAATTTGAGGGCTTGAGTCTTTTCTAAATTTTTTTTTTTGTACACTAATGACATTTACATTTTTTTAGGGTACCATTATAAATACTTTAATACTATTATTTTTTGTATATAGAATAGGTTTTTTTATATTGATGCTCCTACCACCGTATAAAAGTTATGTATACACGCCACTGATATTATATCATTATAATAATAGGTTAGCGTTACAGTAATAAGCGTTGGTTCCCTTTCCAACGTATAGATTTAATAAAATAAGGAAATGCAATTAATTTTTTTATTACCTTCGGATACGGTTTTTTTAAGGGTACCGACGAGTGTATATATCTATAACGTATCGTACGTACGCATAAATGTATAATACGATTAATACGAACCAAGTCGATCATTTATACTTTAAAATTTATATTATTGTTGTTTCACTTGTTAAAACGGTGTTTGGTGACAGACTGACAGCGACGTGCTATATTATTTGGTCATGCTTATGGTGTATAGCTTGTAGAACCTGTAGTTTTAAAAGGTACGTTTCACCAGCATTCCCCTTCTATATCAAAACCAGAGTTTTTAGACCAATAGTTGGTATGAAATTAGCATGACATGGCAAGAATATTTTCAAAATTTGTGTGGCTTATAATTCAAAAGAGTAATACTATTTATGTGTGTGTGTGTGTGTTTCTGCACTCGTTTTTTTTCCTTTAAACTTTGTTTTACTCAATTAGTTTTGACATTTAAGCAAGCATAATTGCAATAATATAATATAAGTGAAACATAAAGCAGTTTAAAAGACTAATTTTTATAAAAACACGATATAGATAAGGACAATTTACCGTTGGAAATCGCGTCAAATGACATGTAGCTATAGGTGCTTACATAATTTGCGTATCGCATAATATTTTCATTTAAAATTCACTATTCGTCTCAAGATAATAATTCTGTCTACAATTAATTATACACAAATAACAATACTCAGACACGAGACACCAACACAAGTCACAGGCGATGTATTGTTGATTGGTTTATCTCAATCGAGGTTACATTTTAGTATAATAGTAATATCCCATTCGATTTATTTTGAAATTATTCTTTCTTTTACTATCGTCATCTTCATCTTCACACCACTGTCTCCTGCAATCTCAAATTTATCTTGATTATAATAACTCGTAGTGTCACTTACTACTTATCATGATTTTTTACAGCGCTCATTTGGTATATAGAGACCAACGTAGTAATATTGTCCGAAGAAAATATTGCATAAATCATATTGATATTGTAATACCAGTCCGACATAAAAAAGACGTTTGAGCTTTGAAAAACAATGTAATCGTATATGAAATTCATATCAACCGAAAAGGGACCCACCGTGCGTTCACCACTTCATGATGACTATTCCGACGTATATCAATGAAGTCTCTCTAACCGTTCGACGGACGAGGATGAAAGAGAAAAGAATCGGGAAATTTTGATCGACATTCGGTCCTGTGCCAATAAAGCGCGAACTATAACTGGAACTGGAGCCAAAGAGCTTAACGGGGACACGACACAAAACCTATCATCGTGACGTACTCGTATTACGATTGACGGGTGTCGGGGCGCATACGTCAACGGCGGTGGCGGTGTTCGCGTCGAATAATTTGAAATTCTGCGGAAAACAATTCCGGAGCCGTCGTGCGAGAAAATGAAATACATTCGTAAAATAAATATCCGAGGAGAATAAAAAAATAAACCGGAACGCTCGACTCGACGGAATGAGAAAAATACATTTTTAAGAGTGTTTTCCTTCTAAACGACACGTATTATATGCCACGTGACACGAACATAATATATAATATACGTTGTTGCACAATGTATAAGATATTATAATATTATATGTGTGCTCGCGGTTCTGTGTCTAATGTAACAGACACGATAAAGGGTCTTTGGGGTAGCGAATGCAGGTATTAATAAATAATTGTAGCTGCGATAGAGTTAATATTATGATTTAGTCCTGAATAATCGTGGTTAAACAATATTTGACTCGAAGAAGATTGTCGCAGAACGTAACAATTGACCAAGGAAATTCAATATAATATATTATACTGGCTGTACCGGACTCTGCGCGGGAAAAAATAAAACAAATATAAAACACATACCAATTACAAATGAAAAGCGGTGTTAGTTGTTGGTATCACAGAGATAAGTTTTTTTCTTTAGTTTATTGCAAGATTTTCAATAATATCAAATTTAAGTATAAATTACATACCTACACATCTACCTACTAATATAATAATATATTATAGGTATAATACTTAAGTAATTCTGTCATCTAGTCCGCCAAATGGTGCTAAAATTCAATTTGGGAAGATTTTTGAAAAAACTAAGAGGATGCAAAAATGAATCAAGTGTACACCAGGAATTTATCTAGTGAAGCTGTTACTACTGTTCCAATAGTTGTTGCTGCTCAATTACCAAGTCAATCACTGATTACACGAATAATCCCTAGAGTGAGAACGAAAGTTGAAGTTTGTCTTCAAAATCCATTAACAGTAGTTAACGATTTAAATACACATCTCGAACACCAGTTAGTTAATAATAAACAGTTTTTATTTTACAACAGAAAAAAAGAAAAAAGAACATTGATTTTTTTGACGATTTCTAATTTAAAAATACTTAAATACTATAATATTTGGATGGCAGATGGAACGAAATTGTGAAAATTTGTTTTTACAGTTATTAATTATATACCATACTTGTCATTTATAACCAAACAATACCGTATCTATAATTGTCTTAAAATAAAAAAATGTGGTAAATTGCTCGGAAATACGAACAGTTTAACATTTAAGAGGTTTATCTTACAATATTTAGTAGTCTTAAGTCTCGCTAAAAACTTGAAAGTGGTATCAAGTATGTATTTCTATTTCCTGAGAACCGGAGTTTAGTCATAATATTATAATATAATATATTTAATCTATGATGATGAAAGAATCAAGACAGATTACTGATATCAAATTCGTAAAAATCGAATAAGTATTTTCAGGGATAACCCCGGTTCTCCCTTATTCCCACCCACAATTTTTATAAGTACCTTACCTAACTAATGAAATACATTTTGCACGTTGGCGTATACTAAACTGATTTGAGCTCGGCAATAATATTGACTTATGAAATCAGCGAATACAAAATACAAATCAAATAAAAATGTAAATTCCAAGACACAGTACAATAATTGATCATACACTTGAGCTTCACCTGGCCCCCTGGGTTAATTTTTTCTCACGTTCACAGTATTTTCTAGAATTCAGTTTGGTCATATTCCAATTGGCAAAATGTATTTTTTTAATCATGATCTTACGCTTCACTATTATCCAGATTGTAAGTATATTGTGTACAAAGTTTTAACTTAACCTCCAGAGTTACCCTGAAACAAACACACACACACACACACACACCACACACATAATCTCGCGCGCGTATATTTACATAATACATAATATTATGTATAGATTATTAATATTGCGATTATTACATTATTATTATTGTCGAACGAACGAATTCGATACGATTGTTTCATTTTTACGTCTATATATTATAATATCAATATACGACAAGAACAAGCAACTATTGTAATTAATTATTAATTTCCGAAATTATTCCTAACGCCTTGAAAATGCTTGTTAAACTCTGCATAATGTGTTGAAACTTAAAAAAAAAGTACGTGTATAAATTTAAATATTTTCATTTATTAGAGCATTACGCTCAGAGATCGGGTAAAAACTTTCTCGTGAAAGTGAGCAAAGTACCTCTGGAAAAAAAAACACGTTCATAAAATTTAATAATTCAAGAGTTTAAACGTTTGTTATTATTTTTAACTAATATTCGAGGCGGGAAAAGTTTAAAAGTATTTTATAATGATCTCTCACTCCCCTTCACCCCCAGTCAATCATACACTCAGTCACTCTTTCTCCATCACGAGGTTATAAAAATTATGTAACACTCCTATTATATTATAATAATAACAACAATAATAATATAATGTTACAACAGAGTAATAACTATCATAATGTCTAATATTATTATACACACACTGCAGCAGTTGCGCGCGTATACTGAGGGAGAATCGCCAAGACTGACCAGATAATATATTAAAATGCTTAATGGAATCGAATATAATCAATATTTCGAGAGACCAAACTTCGTCGTCGGAGTGGTAGGACGAAAATATAATTTGTAAACGAACCGGAAGTAGGTATATGGACGGATAAACATGACCGTGCGCCTTACTGGTACGATAATTTCTGTATTGTTGCCGCTCGACGGCCATGCTCGCAGTTTTGCCTATGCAGAGCGCCGGCGTACTGCGGAATGATGGCAATCAAAAAAACAAATATAGCCACACCACCTCTACGCGTTTTTCGTGTTATTTAATATCGTTGTGCCTAGGTGGGTGGGGAAACGTAAACACACACAAAAAAAAAAAAAAACTCTACGGTCGTCGTCTCGGGCGGCAGACCTACGGCAAAGGACCTATGGGAGTTTTATTTTTTCCCGGGCACGGTCAGCGTTTTTCGGACAGACCGGCCGAACTCCGCGGGGAACGGCCCCCGAGACGACCAACGTTAATGGTATCGATTTTAACGTCAAACGCGTTCCGACGGGTGTATACGTCTTTTGGCTTTGGTCCCTTATTCGCCGCCGCCCCTGCCGAAACCAATTGCCCATGCGAAACGCGTCGAAACAGCTCAAAGTGCATATTGGCCGGGTGCAAAGAGAACCGGAACAATCGCGCGATTGTCGAGTGCCGATAGCGCGTGTTGTATAATATTATTGTGCATCGATATATTGTATTATTATTAAAGTCGTTTCTACGTCGTTATTTATTAGATTTAAGATTTTTGTTATGAGAAAGTCGTGACGACGATATGCCATAGCCACGCCCGCCGAGTCAGAAACTACTCGGATAATCGATCGAGAATAGTAGTTAAAATTGTCTACATTTATTATTTTACTGTAACGAGGTACATTTCAATAACGACAACAATTAATAGTGTTTTAACAATTAATTTATTATCTTAAACCGTTTTTGTTTGTATTATGTTTTTTTTTTTTGTACGTGTGCCAATAAACGTACAAACTCAATCTCCGATACATCACGTCTTATGTTATATTTCATAAATCTATATTATTTTTGCGTTATGTTATTTTGGTTTAATATAATCGATATTTTTGCAAAACCAATATAAAATAAATTGTTTATTTTTTTTTATAAAAAGCAATTTTACGTGCTATCTTTCTTCTTACGCGGTTATATAGTAAATTATTTAAAATTCCCTTTGGACTAAAAATGCAAACCAAACTATTTTATAATAGAAAAATGTAATAATAATTATAATGAGCTGTGTTCGATCAAGTAATAACAAATGCTTCAATGTCACAATGACATAATGAAATATTTTTTTTCTCTTTTGATGAACGAAATTTCTCATTTAGTTTTATTAATAATCTTATAAATAATATGCTGTTTTATAACAAAAGTTAAGCTGAAAAATTGTTTATATTTTTTAGGAATGCTGTAATATATAATATGAAGAGCAATTTGTTTCGTGATTCTAATATATATGTGTTTTCATACATTTATTTTTGTTACATGCATTTTCTTTTGCAATACATATTAAATTGAAAAACACACAGTTATATTCTTTTCAACTTCCAAACGGTACCTAATACTAAAATAATCAATATTACCTAAAGAGTATATGTAATATGAATATTAAAACTGTAAATCGTTTCGAAATTTGACAAACGTTTAACATGATATAATGATGTTAATATAGCTATATTATTGTCTACAGATATACAATTACGCAATTTATTTTAATCCAATTTTTTTCCTATATTTTCAAATTTCAATGTGAATTCAATTCAGATATTTTATATCACAACTTAATAGAAGTATTATACAATTATTATTGTTATAATGAAATATCAAATAGCAACAACATTGTTATAGAATTATTTGTTTTGTTGGCATCGTACCATTTTTAAGATGAAATAAGATAAGTCAGTGTTAGACCACGGAACCGATACTTGTTATTACAGTATTTACTTTTTGTCATCCGAATATCCGATAGTAACCAAAACAACGACTACGTGATACTGTATACATAAATATAGAGCAATAAAAAAGAATTCATACATGAAAGAAAACGAGGTTTTTATTTTTACACTATTTTTTTTTATCTTCCAACAGTTTATAATAAACATTTAAATTATTTTAATCGAATTTCATCAAGATTTGCATTTATTCTTGAAATATACAAATTTAAATTATTGTTATGTAGTTCATCACGAACAACGTATAAACATTTATTAAAATAAAAGAATACTTCTGAAAATAACTGTAAAATTATAAGCTATATTTTTAAACTTCTGCAAAGTTTCATTAATCTAAAATCTTCTCAGTTATGATATAAGTTATAAATTAAAAATTACCCGCGCTAAAAAACCTTACATAGGAACTACAAACAAATATAAAATAATAAACATAATATTATAATATTATATGTTTTTATACAATTTATTGTATGATAGGTTAGACTTCTGTGTTATTTTTTTGACTGTATTCATTTTTAGTTTTATTAGTTTTATCTACGCTGATGTTGGTAATAGTTTAGTAGTTTGGTCATTATTTATATAGCAACCAGCTGATCCCACGTACTTCGTTGCCCGTAAAAAATTATAACTGTTAGGTTAGGTTAAAAAACTTGTGATTGTTCAACTCCTTTTAGGTATAGCTCGCTGTAGTAAGTGCAACTCAGCCACCTTAGTAGACAATGTGCGAAAATTCGATTTGATGCGTACTAATTGTACCGGGTCTGCCCGAATAAAACAATGGCAACCAAAAATAAATAAATACTAATTTCTACTAATAATTATTTCTCCTATAACCAATAGCAACTGTTTTTAAACAAAAATGTCCATAGTTAATTTAAAAATCCCTGTTTGAGAACCTTCCCGGGTTGGGCAATTTTGGATCTAAATCATTCAAGGACCCGCTTGAGCACACACAAACAATTTCATCAAATCGGTGCATCCGTTTAGGAGGAGTTTGAATACTTACATACGGAAAGATGAAATATATATATAATAATATAATAAATCATAATTGTTTTATAATAGTAGCTCTATAATGAATCATATAAGTTGTTAAGTAACTGTAAAAATTTGATTTTATCATTTATTTTAATCAAGACATTGTTATCAACTTATAGAAATTGTGGTTAATGTGTTATACCCACTATTTATATTTAATTTATTGTCAAGATATTTTTATTGAATCATGTATACGGGCATTCGAAGAAAATGTAAGCTAAAACATTTTGTTAATTATTTATGTAACGAGAACATTATTTTTTATGATTGTGGTGGAAATTATAATCTTGTGGTTGGTTAATTGAAGAATAGTCAAATTCATCTATGGCATTCAACCACCTTTGTTCATTTAAAAATATTATAATATTGATACTTTACAATAGTATTATAATTTATAAAGAAGTGAAATAACTAAAAATATAATATAAAATAACCAGTAAAAGCATAAATATCTAATTATTTTTTTTTTAAATATTTAGAAGGATTTTTTTCATATTGTAAAATATACTTTATGTGTCTAATAAATTATAATTATTTTATTGTATAGAACACACCGTGCAATATTAATATTGTTTTTAAGTTTTTTGTTATACGTTTAATTGTTTTTTAGCTCAGTATTTAAATAAAAATTTGTTTAATACTCATTAAATCCGAGTAGTTTAGAACTGTATTAAAACATTTTATGAAACAGGATTATGTCACTGACAATGTTCAAAAATAATTCAAGTGAGTAAAAATATGTTTTTGATGGGCCTTAATTACAGTGCTCAACGATGTGCGATTAAATCAGCGCAGCTAATATAATACATATTGATTAAAGGTATTTATTTAAAAGACACCGGAGACACGTCGAGCGGGACGTATTTCAGTAGTCGGTTTGTAATTTTCCGTTTATTATCATGGGAACGAAAATGTTGTTTTACTAGCGGAGTTCTCTAAGACAGTTTCCCATTTCCCGTTGGTGGTGGTCTACGTTTATTTGAGTTCTGTTTTTATTTTCTACAAAAGCAAAAAGAAATCGGTGAAATTTTCGCTGCCCGAAAATTGCATTTCACCGACGTCCACCACCACTCGTCATGAATCGCGTGTACGCATATACTGGCCTGATTGTGCTGTATCATAATAATTAGTTTTGTAACGTACTGGCGGTGCCTTCGTCCTTGACGTCTTGTACTATTCGCCTGACACTCTGAGTGAACTTGCCCACAATATTCGAGCCAGCTGAAACAAAATAAAAGCCGCGTAAGTTGAAATTTTCCATAATATCGTGGTAATATACGCATAATTTAGGATTCATAATATATTATTATTATTATATAACAGTACATATTATTTAAAAATTCACTCTGTCAAAATGCGTGTATGTTCGACTAATAAACGTCGTAGTAATAATAATTGCAACGTCGCACTATATTATAATACTCGAGATACCTACCTAGCACTTTATGTATGAAAATGTAAAAGGCTGCAATACACAAAATATACACAACGGTAAAGAAACTTATACAATATAAACAATTTACAATGAAATATTGATATGCATAGGTACATTGTGCAGTCGTAATAGGATGTTATGTAAGCTTACACTGTTTATGTTTTTTTTTGTGATTATTATTTCAATTAAAAACGTTTAAACATATCTTATACTTTTGCATGTAAATGGTTTAGTAAATAAATGTTTTCGAAAAACTTTATTGCAATAATTCGTGTAAAACTAGGAATAATAAATATTATTATTTAAATATTTATATTATTATACATAATATAATAATATTATATACATAAATATTTACTTATTTCATCAACTTATATTATAATCATAAATCTTTTGTCTTACAGAAAATGTAATTTAGTTTATAAAAAGAAATCCAAGTTCAACTGTCGTAAACATTTGTATATAAGACGAAGAAACGAATTTTAGGGAGTTTAATTGTAAGTTATATAAAAGTTAAAATGTAATAAAATAACATTTGTTTTAAAAGATTACTTGGATTTTTTTAAAAATTAATTTTTTTAGTTTTCAGGGTTGAAATCTATTATGCATATAGCAGAGGATTTTTACAAACTGAAGTAAGTATTTCTGTTTTGGTGTTTTTAAACTAAAAGGCCTAAATATATAATTTATAATTGTATTCATAATTTATCATTATATTGCAGTATACAAGGTAATTCACCAATTGTTATGCACACGCTTAAATTTGTCCTTTAATAATTCAACTTATCAAATTATGACTTGTATATTTAAACACCATGTTTTCAGATTTCAAGATTATTTTTTTACCATTTAAGGTACAAATATTGATACTTATGTATTTTTTTCGAAAGGAAACCACCAATATTTATGGACAACTATTAAATTTATATTTTTTATTGAAAATGTAATGTACTAAAGATAATAATCCTTAATAGTGGTTTTACATAAAATATAAAATATATGCAATAGTCTAGTAGATTTTTATTATTATAATCTCAGAAAATTGCTACGACTTGAAAAATGCTTATATAGCTATATTATTATTCATAACTATAATTTTCAAATCATCATAACCTACAATCTCGTAACCTATTATTATGGACTATTATACTAATTACTAAGCTACAGGTAGTGGCTTAATAATTTAATAACTCAAGAACTATTGTTTGTATTTTGATTTATGTACATCAAAATTTTTTTTGACAAATCAAATGCTTAAAAATTTACGTAAAAGGAGGTTCTTATTTGAAAAAATAAATGTGCCGCCACATAATACTTCTTAAAATATGATGACCAAATTTAATATTTAAAAAATATTAGATATAAAAAAAAAGATTTGAAAATATCTTCTTTAAGTAAACTAAAATATTGCAAAAAACAGAATTATCAAAGGATAATTAATGGTTATGAGCATTGTTAGTGAGTTGTCCTGCAAATGCGTTAACATAAATTAAAAAACTAAAAATCTAAAACGATAAAAATCACGCATTATAGATGTATAACTATTTTCCAAGTTGGCTCTTAAATATAAAATGTACGTTCTACATATTGATTATAGTAAGGGCTATACAATCAAAATTTACAGATACAGTGGTATTCGGTTGAATACTTTTTAAGAGTAAAAAAAAGTACTTAGTTATGTATTACAAACTTTCAAGATATAGGTTTATGTTTAATGGACTCTTTGATCTAAAGTATGCTATTATTTATATGCAAAGAGATCCTGAGGAAATATTGTACTTGGAGTAGTTCTGTTAGGCTTAAATATTCTTGTTGGTTACCAATTTAAGATGTTTCGATTTAAAAACCAATTATAAATGTAATATTCAATTCACGTTTCGAATAGAATAATATTTACATTTTTTTTATCTTCTTTACCATATTTATGTAATGCTGTATTGATTTTGGTTTTCGAATAGAGTAGTTTTTTTAAATCATTGCGAATATCATTTATGTATATTGTTTTATTAAATGTAGGTATAAGTGTGTATAGTTTTAGACGGTTTAGTTAACATTTTAAAATGTAGCAGTGACCTTTATTGTAATATATTATCTTAATAATTTATATGTTATCAGTAGGGAACGGATTTAAATGCTCTAAAAAACAAGAAAAATGCCTTAAAAAAATACGATTTAATGCCTTAAAAAAATGCTTTGACATCAAAAAATGCACTAAACAAAAGCCCTAAAAAACTTTAAAAATGGGTTTATATTCAATAAAAACAAAATTTAGAATTTAAAACTTATAAAAAACACATTATTATGAAAAATCTAATAAAAAATATTTAAATACAATACAAACTTAATTAATTAACTTTCAATTATCTTCTGTCCATCTTTTTTTACCCTAAAAAATTTAAAATTTAATAGGTATACCATTTAGATAGGTATATTCGTTATACTTTTACCTTTTACCATTTAGATATTTTATTTTTTTTTTAGAATGAATGTGGAAAAAATGTTGAAAAAATTACTTAAAAACCACAAAATGCACTTAAAATTTCAAAAAATGCTCTAAAAATGCATTTAAGTCTTAAAAATGCAAAAAAATGCAAAATAAAAGTTACATTTTTTAATTCTTTGATGTATGAAATGAACTTTTTGCTTGGAAACCAATATTTTCGGACATTCAGAAAAAAATGCAATTTGCATTCAAATCCGTTCCCTAGTTATCAGTGATGAATGTTAGTACAGGAAGAGGGGCTAAAGGCAAGTGAAGTATCTTACATCTTAAAATTTGAAGTAAATACATTTTAATTAATGTATATTTTGGTCATCAAAAGTTCAAATTTTAAAATTATTTTCAACACAATATTCTTGAATTTTTTTTATAAGAAATGTGGGGAAATTATTCATTTTATAGTTTTAAGTATAAATATAATATAATATGAATACAGTGATAGGAAAATACGCCACTTGTTTTGAGAGTAAGACCTGAAACTATGGTTATAAGGTTATATGGTACCTATAAGGTTCTACGTTTAGAAGATAATAGTTGATATCAGAATTTTTTCCGGGCAGTGCCGGGTAATCTAGCTAGTATTTTATATAATACAATGTTAATTCATTTATAATGTGTTTTTTGTATAAGTATTATAACTATAATTTAGAGTTCACAAAACTTAAATAAAATGACTGAATTTTAAATTGCTTCTTTGATAAATGATTACTATAACTGTCTATAAATTCACTATTAGATGGACAAATCATTTTTTTCAGATGGACAAATCAACGTAATCGTCTTAATCCTTTAGTATCCACAAATTCAATGAATGTATATTTAATGTTATTTATCAATTAAAAATTTTAGACTAATAGAAGTTTTTCACCAAAACTAGTTGAAATACGTAATGCAAATAATTAATGCTATGTTGACGTTAAACTTATTGTAAAAAAAATTAATTACTTCAATATTTCATTGTGAATAATCATTATTGATATTATTTATTATTATTTTATTTTTTTTTTACATAAATATGTTTTTAGTTTGGTAAGGATATTTTTATTTTCTAACAGACTTGACGCTGATAAAAAACACTATAGAAATGAATAAAATGTAAAAATTACCTAATTCCTACTAGGAGGTATACATACAATGGTTATTTATTAATACATATTTATGATTCATAAATTTTCTTCGAAGTGGAAAATATCGAGTAGCATGCTGCGTTTATGTCATACGACCACCACACCTGATTTAACATTTTTATGTATATGTATGCTAATAAGAAAAACTATCTTAACTGTATATGTATGTAACTAAAGAAATGTGTAAGAAATTATATATAAACAACAATGACTGTAATACATTTTAATTTTAATACTTTCATTTGATATTTTACAAAAATCATCCTGTCGTTAACGAACTATGTGACGCGTTCTATCGTAGGCGATTGGAAATTAACTACTTCATTACTTACCTAATCGAGTACAATTTCTACGATTCAAAGGCAATCAAATATTATATTATTATTGGATAGTTAAAAGTGGATCATCGAGAGACGTTCAATGTGGTAAAAGTGCCCGTATATATTAATATATTATAATATAATGTGCATATATATTGTATAATATTATGGTCACGGGGTTTTTAGAAGGGTTACACACTCTATACGTGATTACTGTATTCATTGTTGGCTTAATACCCCGTCACGTGTTGAGCGTGTGGCGAAGAAACGTTTCAGGGATTTACGTAAAACTGAATACGAGCCACACGTATATACAATACAGCCCTCTGGGTTTAAACGCTAAAATTAAGTTGTCGAATGGCCAAATAGCCTCTACAACTATATGCAAGAGCCATTAATTACCACCCGAGGATGTGCTTTATAATAGATAGGATACGATACAGTTTGTAGTCACGTTACCGGTTGCACTTACATTGTGTAATAGATGAAAATATTATATAAATATCAAGTAGACAATATTATAATCACACTGATATTATACGCGATCATAAAATATCTAATTTCATTTTTGGTCGATTGATGGCTATCAGTGAGATCACGGCAACCAATATAAGCGCCCATGTCAAAATAGACTCTTCACACGTCGTGTATGCGGTACAAAAAAGATTTATTAAGTGAACAATAATTAATAGTAGGTACTACTTGTTGTGTGTTTATCGATATTTTCTATAATATGTAATAATATTATTTAATTTCCACAATGTCGACTCTCACTCTACTCTATTTTATTGCGCTACTCGAGAGAAACGCACACTGCAGGCTACTAATTGTTAACTCTTACAGAGTTGGTGTACTGTATAAATTATAATCAGCCAAACACGATGATTTGAAGCGCACGGTGGTCCTTAGTAGTTAAAAAGTAATATATATATATATTATATATCGAACGGGGTAATTATTATTGCAAACGGTTTTCGAGATTTTAATAGTTTAATGAGTCTCTCGTGACACAATGAGTACTCATTAGTATAGTGAGCCATTTTTACCAGGCGCTGCGTACTCGTTGTTTCGATTGTAGATTTCGATGAAAAATAAGGGCGTATTCCCCGTCGTAATTAATGGCTTTTATGACACCATTTAGTCATTTGAAACCTTGGATTTTATGCCCCCGCCCGACCTGAAGTCGCTTTGCGTATTGAGATTTACCTAAATCCACAAAGTTTTATTTCGAGCCATTGAAGGTTACTATGTAATAATATAATTTATATTACGCCCGTGCAGGATAAAGTTAATTATTCAATTAAATTTTAAGCAATTCACTGTCGGAATAAAAATTACTCCATCCCGGCCGTCTCGCCGGATTTAATATAGGTATAGAGAGGTACTTGTAATAAAATAATACCTTTTCGCTGTGCCTTTATTACATGTATACGCGTCGTGCATATTGTATAATATTATATCTACATCGGTATACGTTTTAGTTTACATATCGGTACCTATATCGAGTGCGTATGTTATAAAAATAATATACAATGCATTACTCCGTCGAAAGTAATTGTTACGATCCAACGTGTGAACACATAATATTATTATTTTTATCGTTTTATTCCTATTGCATTTCGTCCACGATTCTCACGCACTGCAAAAATATGCTATTCCGAGCCTTTGCGACACGACACGAGTGCGTCTTATTTGTCATACAACAGCGTACGGTGTGCATATATTGTACACGAAGAGGTCATTTACTATATAGCGTATTGCATGATTACGTACATGATTTTTCTCCGGCTAGTGCGGCGCGCGTTAAGAATATATAAAAACGGCTGGCGAGAAAAAAAAAATTGTCCTCGTCAACATTATTGCTAGCAGATGGCCTCCGTATTTTTATATTCGTATACGTTCGAGAATATCTCTGCATAAGTGCACTGGAAACGATTACATATCGGTCTCGGCCACGCCTTGAAACTCGCTCAATGGAACTGTTTACGGATACATTGCACGGATATACTTATATTGTAGGGACTCTGGGACCATTACACGTACGTATAATATAATACACTATATTTGTCACAAAACGACCTGACCAAAGGACGGAAAAATTCTGTATTTGTAACCAGCTGACTATTATTCAGATCGTTTGATAGCATTGAATCGTATATAATAAATTGTTGTTCCACTTTATCCGCGACTACCTATTTTAAACGTTTATTTTATCGGATATTACGTCATACAAATTTTCATTTTCATAAATGTATAATGTGTCCCTACTATAAAACGATTCGTTGTTCAATGCATAATATAATATATACATAATACATATATTTTTTTTTTTTGTTACGCTAACATGACTTTCACGAATTCTGAATACTTGCTTAAAATGAATGCACTATAAATCCATTCCAAATGTTATCAAATAATACAAAATACATTTTAGACGTTGATGTTAACACAAGTGGTAGAAGTAATACTAAACAATTATTAGCATATTGATTTGTTATAGAAATTCTAATAAATTTCATACTTCAATGTATAATTTGACCTTAAAACTATTTAGGTACGTATTGCAGATGATCAACTGTCATCGCATCCCCAGTCATCAACACGAGATCCATTTCCACATAGTAAAATGTATTTTCTTGCCGATTTGTAATGATAAAAAAAAAATCATTGGGGATTGGGCGGATTTCGGTCGGAGCAAGGAAGCTGAAGTACTTGCAAAACAGGAGAGTGTCCCGGAGCTACGCTGCATATAGGGAATTATGGGCGAAGACAGATAGCTGGATGGATGGTATAATAGGGTAGCGGGGGAACAAAAAACTGTTTAAAAAAAAAATGTAAATACATAAAGAGACGAGAAACGAAATGTATTTTCCATAATAATATAATAATATATAGCTGAAAGGCTGCAAAGGCGCCAGCCTGGTGGGGTGGTGTTGTAGCGCTGATACGATTTGCGTGACGTTCGATATGCCCGGAAGCCGCGTTGTTCATGCCACCCGATAAAGTTAATGATTTTCGGGATATATCATCAAACTACAGCCATCGGTGACATCGGTGGCAAGCATTATTATTATTTTTCCCACTCCGATATTATATGAATGAAGCGTGTACATAGTTTATACAAAGAAATAATAATATGAATGATATTATTATAATGTCTTCATCATTGTCACGATTATTATTATATTACCGGACGTGTCTGACCGGACACATACGTATTCGACAGTGAAAACGATACGGTTCGTTATATTATTCCGAGGGTGGTCGCTCACAGACTGCGGCTCAAAAGCCAAACCTGCATATTTTATTGAAATCTATATATTTTTGTACTATTATACGCTGCGTACAGGGTGGTCCGCCAAGCATTTTCACCCACTTTGATCTTTAATAATCCATTTATTCGTACCTTATCCTATTTATATTTATGTGAAAATATTTTTCTTATTGAGTACCCTTACAAAAAAAAATCTAAAAATCAATGTTAAATAAATTCATTATTATAGGAAAAAATGTGGTCGAACATATTTAATGAATCATCCTATGTATATATAACGCATTGTGTTACTTCCACAACCAAGTTATATTTACTAAAAAAATCACAGATGAAAAGAATATTTTTGTAAGTCATTCCTTAGAGAACAGACAACGTAATTGTGTTGGTTTTTCATCGGTATATTTATACGGTGTTATCTATCTCGTAGGTCACAGAACAATTTTTGTAAACTTGGTAAATTCTTACAATAAAATATTTAATAATTATTAATGTGCTGTATTATCTTAACAGGGCTGTACAAGTTACGTAACTAAACGTTTTACATAAAAAATACGCTAAGAACTTGCGGCCCACTGAGGAAGAAATACAATATTGAACATAATTTAATAAATTGAATTGTCAATTAATTCACCTTTTGTACAAAAACAAGGCTTGTAAAGGTTATGGCCTTTTTATCCACCCCCTACTGTAAAAACGATCTTATTAGTGAAACGTAAAATTAAAAATGCTAATCACTTTATAAATAGCCGACAATTCTGTACTAAACATATTACACACAACGATCAACATTTGTTAAATTTAAAAAAAAATCGTTTACAATAATATAATTTATAAAAATAAACAGCTATTATTGGGGTCGTTATCATAGTGCAGTTAAATAATAACTCTGTGGTCGCCTTTCACTCACCATTTTAAATCGTGTTGATACATTATTATCGTGATAACAGTACATCGTTGAACGAGTATACTAATTTAGACTAAACTACATTTTGAGTGTGTCGGTGGCAAGGGTGGAACGTGGAACCGTATACTACCACCGAGTTTTGGAAAGCTGCCCACTATTTCCGTCGGTGCACTTTGCAGTGCCCATAATAATATTGATAAGTGAATTTTTAATGTATTCAAATATAGTACTATGGAATTTTAAAATTTTGAAACGATTTACGCGACGGAAAATCGAATTGACATTGAACACGTGCATCAACGTACTGCAAACGTGTAGCCCATAAACTCGCATTCAGGTCATATATATATATAGAATAAACGTAGTCACTCGACTGTCAATAGTGGGTACCTAGGCAACTCATCTTATCGGTGCACGATAAAAATATTATGGTGAAAACGTTTGAACATATAATATTTCTTTTGTGATGTTTTTGAAAAACCGATGGATAAAAACGGGAAAAGAAAATTAATATCTTTGATGTATTGTATTGTTATATTATTATATATTATTTACTACCGACATTGGCCCCGCGTTAAATTACAACGGGTTGCTTTATAGGTAGGTGGTACGAGTACCTATAATAATACTTCATTGTTAATGATACAATTACTACATGAGTTATATTGGCGGTGTTTATAGTAATGAACCCGGGTCCATTTATCACCAAAATATCACGAGGTTAAATAATAATTATTATGTTATATTTCAACCGTTTTATGGTGGCGGTGGTGTATCCCGCGTTTAATAATTCTCCCGTCCATTACTTATTATTTCTTGAACCGCACTCCCGGACGCCACAGCGCAGTGGTATACATATACTATCCGGGAGGTATATACCTGCGTACTCGCCGCGGTTAACCGAGTATACCTCGGTTTGTCTACAAACTTTACACGCAACCGCTGTCCGAACGCATCTATACCTAGGTATACACACAGTGGCCCGTCGGCGGCGGTTTATGTGTTCTACATAATGCATTTCGGTAACACAGTCATATTATAATATCTACACTCGTCGTCGTACCTCACGACCACAAGCAGCCGTCGTTTAATTGTTCAAAACGTGTAGGTTACACGAACAAGCAAACAACAATAAACTTGTTCTACTCGCTTTGAGTACAATATATCATAATATTACATTGGTTGCGATAAATTTTGAATGTTCCTGTCCAAATATTAAACGTACGTCTATGTCCCCGGGTCAGCTGTTCTCCTGCAACCGTGTATATCTACATATTTACGATTTAGGTAGTAATTTCTACCACGGTAATATATAGCAGCAGTACCGTAAAGTTGCTTTGTATATATATAGTCATTTGCGATGCATTTAACGTGACAAATAAATAATTTTGTACTCTATTGTGTCCTAAATATTAAACAATATTTTTGACGAAAACGTACGTATATTCCATATTCTAGAGATAAATATATCGTTATCTATATACATTTAATAAATATAATAATCGTGAACATTGAATATTTTAAATAAAATTGTGTATTTATTTTATTTACAAAATACTAATACCAGTCGATTTCCAAGTAAGCATATTATTATCACGTACTACCTATAGTATTTCGTATTGATATAATAGTAATTTGTATAATACTCTACGTATGTCTACTTACGTTAAAATAGTTTTACTTAACGTTTACAATATACGTATTATACATTCAAGTTATATTAAATTTAATTAACGTTGATAATACGTTGTTTATTAGTTGCTAAAACTTTTGTCGATTTTATGATTAATGACTAAGGACATACATTGATTTTACGTTTACGATACATAATATACATATTATATTCGTTTATTTTTCGTATTGAATTTTGTAATGTAATAATTATGATATTTGTAAGTCTCTTGTGTTTTTTTTAATATTTAATAACAAGTCTTGAGTTCTAGAGCTAATATAATACAAATAGAAATAGCAGAGTGTGCTTATTTAGGATCTACATCAAGGACACCAAATATAAAATTGTATGTTGCGTATCCTAAATATTTTAGAGTTTTGCTTGTCTCTTAAATTTATTCTTGCAATTTTTATACAAGTATCCAATACCAAATAATTCAGGGATGAAATATACTGTGTTTATTATATTATGTTTATCATAAATAGGTAAGTACTGTGTCATATTATAAAAAGTATTCAAAACCAAAAAGTCAAAATAATTGTTAAAAGTATTGTAATTTTAATCACAATAGTTAGAAAAAACATAACTATTCGATGTTTTAATATTTTGTTTATTAACAACGGATTTGACTCAGTATATAATAATGTATTAAACAATTATTGTTTGTGAAATTATGAATTTCTCTAAATCCTTTACTTTTCTTTTAAAGTTATTTGAAAATTTAAAGATAAATTCAGTAAAATTTCTGCGATGAGTTTTGGCTTATTTTACTCACCCGTATATATTATATAGAGCGTTACTATAGGTTTAAGTTCGAATCCGTATAAGTAATTGGTAGTTTATGTCTTTATAATACTTAATATTTGTTTAAATTAGATTTTATATCCAACGTAAACATACTAAAATACTTCATGTGTTAGTTTTTAATTAAGTATTTAAAGTTGTGAATTGGTAAGATATTTTGATTTATTTGGAGTACTCCAATAACAGCATGTCTGTTTAATTGTATAGGGTAATACCTATTTGATCGTTGGTATATAATTATTTGACATTATTTTATTAAAAAAACATGGGTATTTTTATTAATTTACTCGTATTATAATTATTAATTTTTCAAATGAAATAAAAAATCTTTTATTTGAATTAGTCAATTTGTTACAACATTTTTATCAAAAAAAAAAAAAAATGTGTTTGCCAAATTATTATATATTTGTTATTAAACGAGACCTTTAGACCTTTAGTACTTGTTTTACCGACGTAAAAATAATTCATTGCATAGAAGGGAAACGCCTCGATAAAATAATTTATGGCATTTGATTTTTATTTTTTTCATTATATTTTTATTTATGCAATATACCAATGGATATTTCTATAGTGTACATGACTAAAAAATATTTTGTAAATAAATTAAAATTATTTTGTTTAGTTTGATCCTATTTTTTAAATGTTTTACATTTTACAGCATTATCATGATTACATATTAAACATACTCAAGGAAGTGGTGATTTTTTTCTTTGCATTTATTATTTACTTTTTTCTTCGTGATCACAGCATTAAAAATACGAGCAATTTACAAACCACTTTCCTCCAAATGACGGTAAAATTTGAAATTAATTAAAATAACTCGGTAGTTATTAATTTATATTATTATACTTTTTTAATTACCTTTGAGCATTTTAATGATTATCAATTAGCCTCCCAATAATAAGGTATATCTATAAGAAAAAAATCAACCATCAAAAATATTACTTAGAACTAAAAATATTTTAAATAAAAATACATAATATGTTTTAAAGTTTTAAGTGAACAGCTTTACTAGTAGACCGTAATAAAACTTTGTGTACCTACCAATTATTGCAAAAAAATGAATATCCAAACTAATTTTTATCCTTTTTCAAATTAATTTTTATTTTAGTTTTCATTCACTGTATATTTTGGTTGTTATTGGTACAAAACAGTCGTTTAGTATTTCTGGAAAAAGGTGAATACATACAACCAAGGAGATTTAGTTTACTGTAGATTTTCGGGCCGTAGTTCAAAATAATGTTTGCTCTAACAGTTCCACGATTTTTCAACACCATTTAAAATGCTTCTATTTGGTTGTACTTTGACCTTGATGGGTGTGGTTGATTTAATTTAATAAAGTAACTGTCTCTTCCGCATGCACCTTTATATTATATATTTATATCCCAAAGTCAAATCTACATAATATCCCTAATTTATATTTTTTAATCAACTCAAAAGAAAAAAAAATATTTATAGATGAAATATATCTCTAAAAGGCGCAACAATAGAGTCAATTATTATTACATTTGACTACGCAATTTTTTTTGAACTACAGATGGTATGATTATCGATTATTTAATATATTTTATTATTCGAGATAAACGTGTACGACTATATAATATTATAATATAGTCACCACTAATCATTAACCTAACTGTAGTATGCCTACGCCTGCTAAGTCGAGCGCGCGTCAACGCCGTAGTTAAACTTCCGCCGTTGAGAAAAATGTTTTCTGTCTGAAACGACGACGACGATTTCAGATTTTGCGTTTTTCCCCTTTTTGACCGCGATTACGTGGTAATCCCAATTATAAACGGTCACGTCTTATAAGCCCGACAAATTCGAATACCACCGACGCGTCGACACGAGGACGACGTTATATTATGTTCCACTGAAAAGTAATCAGTGGCTTACACGACGACGATCCGAAGAAACGCAATTTCGGCACTCTAGCAACTATATACACTCATGTATCTCGTGTACGTCTCGTTTGGGTGTGACCCGGAAGCGTCTACCCCGCCACGGAAAACGAGAAAAACGACGAAATGGTTTGACGGGCAAGGGCGACGGAAAAGCGGTGCGGTGTTTCGACTAGTTCACGGCAACGTTTTTTTTGTTTTTAAATTGGAAAGATAAATCGTATCATGTACGCGCGGCATTTCGTCAAATACACGTCCCTGTAACATTGTTACTGCAGCTGGTCTTAAGACTTCCGCGCAGTTAATAGTTTGAAAAAAAAAATCGAGACGAATCAAACGCTCCGTTGAACATTTTTTTCTTTATTATTATTAAATCAACGCGCATATAACGTTTCCCCCCCCCCCCACTCTACGATGGGTTTTATGGGTGGTATGATGATAACTATAGGCGAATAACGGAGCGACGGTAGCACGTTTCTGGTGAAAAAATTCTTATATAGTTCAGAAAACTATTCCGGACTAAACTCAATCAAAAACTCAATTAACCAAAAGCTTTTGTGTGTGCGCGCCAGGACGACGAAAATATTGCTTATGCATTCAAAAGGCGGTTGGTCGTCCAAGTTTCGCGCTTTTGTACAAAAAAAAAAAAAAAAGATTTTTTTCTCAAATAATATAACGACGCAAAGTAAAAACGAGAGAAAAAAAGTAATAACCCCTTAGGATGCGTGACGAGACGTGGCGGGTGAATCAGCGGAGGAGGTGGTTTGTAATTTTAATAATAAATTTCGGATAAAATGTTACATTTACTTTGTCTTTTGGGCGAATAATTTATTTTCCACCACCGCCCCATCACACCTTAACGAAACTCAGCGCCCGGTCACGGAGTAGATTTCTCTTTCGTTATATCACTCCGTTTTTCTCTCTCTTTCTCTATCTCACTTTCTCTGATTTTCCATGTAACTTTATCTCTCTCATTTCAACACAATGTAACATTTTTCTCACTGCGTTCAACGACGAATCAATCACAAATCCGATGACTGGGTCAAAAATATCGAAAATATATTATTAATAATTGATTTCGAAAGTTTTTCAAGCTATGACTTGGGCCTATCCCCAACCGGGGGGAAAAAAAAACCGTTATATCAAAAAGTTTGCGCTCGCGTTGCACGTCGGCGTTGCGTATACACATACAACGGATAATGTGTATAATATATTTATACACATTACATCGATATACCTATGTAGTAGGTATAGTTTTTTCGTTGTTTTTATTACTCGCGGTCCCGACGAACACAACTTCGGCGGTACCTATCGTAATGAATACAAACGGGTCCGAGCCTTTTTCAGGCACGTTATTATCGTGTACATAATATATCCGTTCCGCGACGAATTCCCTAACCCCCCCCCCCCCCAACTCGTAAGCCATTCCAGGGGTGGAGCGTGGTTGAAAAATTGAAATTAATCGTGTGCCGTTACGCGCCGGCGGAATCTCCTCCGCGCGTATCCATTTTATATAATACATACAAACGTGTAGGTAGGTATACTATATAATGTGACTCTACCTGTACAACAATAACGACATTGATGATTATCTGCTCAACGGGCTGGGCGTGGAAGTAAACGGGGGTCGGGTTGGCGCCCGAACTTTACGGTGGGCACTTATATTATTACGGTTGACAAGTTTCCGCGGGGACACGTGATGATATTATAATATACGTGCGCCGCGGTCTAGCTCCCACAAATGCGCCTATGGGTGTGTTCGGCTGTCGTTAATTTATTCAATTTAGGTATCTATAGGTAGGTACGTAGTAGACAACCAGTGACCTAATATTGTATTTTATAATAATATTATGAAACTAGCACGGTTCCTTTGAGCGCTTTCCGACCACGGTGGCACTACCACCGTAGTTAAACTATAGTGTTAAAAAGTGCGGTATTAAATGCACCATCGTCTCGAATACAGAGTGATTCGCCAAGCATGATCAAACGGCATGGTAATTTTTCCTTTAATAATGAATTTATTCAAATTCTAGTTTTGGAACTTTTAAATATACTTAAGGGCCATATTTTAAAATACTTAGATTTTTATATCTTTTAAAGAGTGTTCTCCTGAGGCGATACAAACTTATTTTTTCAAAAGTTACTCTTTTAGCTTTGGACCTACCTCTCATATTTCGAAAACAGTTTGTGATAGTTCGTGGCGCTACTTCCATACTTTCGTCTTACCTTCAGATGCTCCCCAAGGAGACCACCTAAGTTCTTTCGTCTTTGTCCTTTTCACTAATTATCTCAATATTTATCTTTCATTGTCCGAGTTCTTTTATTTTCCTGTGATATTAAATACTACAGGAAAATAAGCTTCGCTTATGACTCTTCTGCATACTGATGATAATTCTTTCTGTAACTAGATTTTACGTGTTGGACTTACTCTTAATCTAAATAAACGCCACGTAATGTCATTTTCCAGAGGCCGTTCACCTTTTCACCACACCGATTGATATATTATCATTAATAGCTTCAGTCAATCGTATATCTTATACTTGGCCCCAACTCTTTCGACCTCTATATTTACACCACTGTCGGTAGACCGGTAGAGCCACGCAAGTCCTGGGATTCATTAAACGTAATACAAAACTAATCTTGTCCAGCTCATGTCTTCGCTCTCTTTACTTCTCCCTCGTCCGCTCCGTTTTGGAATATGGTATGGTCGGTCGTTTACTACCCGTTTTTGGCTAATGATCAACTACTTATAGGGTGGGTCCAAAACCGTTTTCTATCATACCATGCCTTTGTTCATAAAATCCCCACTACCCTCATGACCACTTCACTATTTGTTCTTATGGATTCCCTACCAGTGCCTCTCAAACCGTATTGATGCAGATACTTGTTTTATTTCTTCCTTCTTAGTAACGCAGTTGACGTTCTGACTTTTTCACATCAATTTCATTACATATCGCGGCCTATCTCTAATAGAACTTCTCATGTTTTTACGTTTAATCGTACCCTATTCTTTTTTTGGTTTTTCAGTCACTTTACTACTTTATTTAAACACAGTTAAATATATTCTGTTTAAATTGTTAGGATTTTACACTTTTAATTCCATCTTATTCACTACTTACCAATACACCTTGGTACAAACTAAACTGTGCATACCATCAAATGCCATATGGCACTATGGCGTCAAATAAATAATTAATTGAAAACCTAATTTTTTAACAGTACGTTTTTAAGCAGCAATTTTTTTTTAATTTAGATTTAATATCACGTTAATTCATCAAAATTTCCAAAAAAATCAACTTCTTAATAGTTTATGGTTAAAAGATAGGTTATTATTTAACAAAAATGAGTTTTTATAGTTATAGGAAAATCCTTAAATAATATAAAAAAATTAAAACAATCAAAAAAATGTTCATAAGTACCTAATTACATTACAGAAGAAAAATGGGGTAATCATGTTTGGTGAATCATACGGTATTATTACAGTACAATTAATATTCCCTTATTTTTTTTTACCCACAATTTTCATGAACAAATATTTTTTATAAAAAATATAATTAACAATCATCCTGTATGTATTGTATTATATTATATATACATCTCATGTCAGTATTACAACATGACATACTGGCAGAGTTCATTGAAGAAATCGTGAAATTCCTGTCTATCGCATAAAAGTCGTTATGACTTTGTAACATGGATGCTATGTGACTGGAACTTTTAATTATTTCTATGGATTATTTACCAACACTATCAGACAAAATCCTTTTATTTACCACTGAATTTATCAATATTTTACGATGACGAATAAATTAAAATTAATTAACTGAATTGTGAATTGTTTTCAAAGCAAACAAAAAGGGTTTATTGTAAACATCAACATCCTGTGTTGGTACCTACACTTGCTAAAAGTAAAACGAAAAATGTTTTATAGTGTTTCATATAATATACATAAATTATATTATATTTAAACAGAAATGTAATTATAATAAATTGCCAGAATGTTATTATTTATTAATTTACCCAACCATAGTGTATTTTAATATTTTGTAAATAGTGAATAATACATACATAGTTTAGACAAATAATTACTTGAAAAATCTTATTCTCAGAAATATAACCATGACCGTTTTTTCATATAATATAAATACCTATTATATTCAAACACTATGTTGATAAATAACACTTGATTTGTTACCGGCAATTTTTACTCTTAAATGATTCCTCACAGAAATTTATCCGGTCATTCTTAAAGATGGTGATTAAAAAATAGAATGAAATATATAAAACACACCTATCTAATATATAAATACATATTATCAATACTATAATTCCATTTCATTGTTACTTTTTTTTATGACACAACAATTATCAAAAAAAAAAAAAAATACAATTTAAAATTGTTTGATTTAAAAAATAGATAAAAAAGAAGGCCAGACGATTTAATGAAGGAAATTATATTGAAAATATCTAGAAGAGAACGGGAATTTAAGACAAGTTTAATATCAAGAGAATTATGATGTATAGAAGACAAACGAGATAAGAGGGTGGCTTTACGAGATGTTTGTGATGATGGGAAATGAAACTGAATGTGTTCAAAATCACAAATAGCTTCCTAAGGATGAAGAATAAAGCATTGGGGCCTGGGGGTTGAATAAAGAGAAAGAAGTTAGGAATTTTTGGAGAGAAGATTGTGTCAAAGACGAAAACGAAAGTAAAAAATAGTAAGCAGTGACCTGGATATGGTAAGATCTAATAGAACAACGATTGCTGTTTATTATTTTATTTTTTTCTCATAATAAAAATAATTTATTAATATTTTTTTTTTAAATGGTTATTTTTTATTGTTTTAATTTATCGGTAACTGTGATTTAAAAATATTAATAACTTAAAGCCCCACCTAATAGTATCAATAATTCAGGACTTAATCAAATGTCTGATCACAAATATTCATAAATCATAGGTCAACAACTATAAGTTTTATTCAACTATATTTAAACTATAAGTTCTCTTCATATTGCTGAATGAGACTAAAAAGTGGATGCTCTCGTGATTAAATATTAATCTAATATATTATGAAAATGGAACCAAATAAATATTGAAAATACTGTAGTCCAAGGACATACTATGTTTTATGTATGATTAGCTATTCACATTAAATTACAATTATATTAAAATAATATATATCTTTACCTACTCTTACATTTTAGATATTAAATTACTAAATTACTTTTACAACTTTTACAATAAATTAGTAGGTACACGTCTAAAAATGTTTAAAAAGATATAAATATGTACAACACAAGTAAAGGAATAATTTAAGCGTTGTTTAATGAGCAAATATTTTTAAGCATATATAATGCTAAAATCTTACACTAATTAACAGGAGACATGTCGGGCATGTTTGTAGCAGTGTATCACTTTTAATTGGTGCGTAATTTATTCAAAAAAATGTTTTTGTATTTCATTTGTCATAAATCGTAAAATGGTCGTAATCAAATGTATTTTATTTGTTAGGAATAAGAATTGTTATGAGGATGGTTTTTCATTTCATGTAATTTGTGTGTAAAAATAATGATTACTTAATTTTCAATAGCAAATTTGAAAATGTACATAATATATTCTTGACATAAAAATCTCTAACAAAACGTATTCAATATATAGAAAAGCAAATATAATATATTTTACAACCATTCTTCGAGCCACTATTTGTGGCATACAAAAACGACAGATCGATTTAATTGTGACCTCTGAAGTCATAAACATTAACTGTTTCAATATTTAGTTTTAATAAGAAAAACAAATATCAAACACAGAAAAATATAATATAATTTACTCTCTTACTTATTTCTGACTATTATATTGGGTCTACATACACGTGCTACATGTTAAGTACAAATAACAATGCGTGTACAATGAATGCTTTAATTCAATTTATGCGTTAAAAATATTCGAGAGAAAAAATTCAGGTCACGCGTGGTATTTTAATCAGATTATTCCACTGTTGTCGAGCTATGCAACGCATAAAGTTGGAAGAGATGCAGTGTATGTACCTCGCACTAGAATACTTTACTGTGTCTTTTGCTGTGGTCACAAGTGCGCCACGGTAAATTTTTGACAAAAAGCCCAACAAAACAACGTTGCAATCGTTTGAAAATATTATTAAATTTCTATGTTTGAGATGTTTATAAAGCAGTGGTTCGCACTAAAATTTTCGAAAGGCCCATGAAATTTGTTTCATATACTTAATATTATTATTATTTGTATGTACTGTGAGCGGAGCGATCTTTTTTAAAAATTTTATAACGTTCTCTTCTATGTTGGTATAATTATTATTGTGATATATAGCAATTATGTCATGGAATTTCAGAAAAATTTTACAAATCACATAATACAAAGAAAACAATGATAATTTTTTTAGCATACATGATACATATTACTATAATTTAATTCAGAATGGAGATCACTCGATTTCCAGTTTTATTTGTGGACTGTGGTGTGTTTCTTGTTTAGCGGCATTGCTTTTATAAAATACAGTTATTAGTCAAACTATTATGTATTCGTATAATATAATATAATACATTACCATAGAGTTTATAACTTTTTTAGGTAAAAATATAATAAAGTTTTGTTTTTATTTATTTACTGTTGTTATAAAATGGCTTATAAACTATGTTATTTTTACTTTTTAAAATTTAGAGTGCAGGGCAAATACTCTAAGAAAAATTAGTAGGTAAGGGTAATATTTTTAGTTTTAGTTTCAAAGTGATTTGTAATTGCACGAATAACAAACATAAGAAATGGCATTTTAAACTTGATAATCATAATAAATAGTAAATTAACACTTGTTGTTACACATTGTGATCAACGTTGATACGTAATTAACTCGGTTGATCATGTTTATTGAATTAATTTTAGTACCTAAATACCTAATTACAAATCAATTTATATATATAAAAAAAAAGAAACCCATTACCGGCTATTCAATCATAATTTGTCCGGGACAGCAAACTACACGTCATAATAAAACATCTTGAAATAATGATGGACTTAGACTTGTCATAATTACGACGGGTTGAACTAAATTATGATGGTGATTTTGATGGTTCGTATAATAATTTCCGGTTTCGTATCCTTCATAAATCACCGAATAATAATGTTTTAATAATAGGAGAAAAATTGATGGTGTAACGATTTTTGGAACGTTATAAGATTTTACATAGGTTGGGATTTTGGACAAACAATATCGTTAACTGTTATACTCACCGTAATAGATATCCACAGCTACATCACTGCTGTTCGTATAGTATTATATTATATTATTATTTTTCATTCTATCAGATGAGCAGCAGTGCTATTGTGGTAGTAGCGTGTTCGGAATTAAGAAATGTATGAAGATATTATTTTTTCCGCACACAATTTATCAAGCCCACCACCAACTCACGGTCTGCTTATAAATAATAATAACGTACACGTTTTAATGGGAAAACAGTAAAGTATATTATAAAAATAAAGGTAAAACATAAACAATATTTGAATTTATGTTCATCATTGTGTGGTTATGGTTTTCATGGAAAAGAAAATAATAATATTATGTACCACATCGTAAATTTCAAGGTTTTTTTTCGTTGTTACATAAATATCCAAAAATTTATTTAATACGACTGAAACCATAATATAATAATATCTATTATTGAATCATTTGAATCTGGACAATTATTATTGATTCAAGTACTTAATTTACATGTTCTGCATAAATGAACTATTTTAATAACCCTTACCTAATAATTCATAAAAAATCATTTTCGGATGACGATAATTTTTAAACTAACAAATTTAAAATCCCTATAGGTCAAATCACATGTATATAGCTTATAATGGCTTTTAATTTAATATTTACATGGGATACAAAATACTTCTACTGCGGGTTCGATGCTCGGTGAGCAATAAACATAATGAAACAATAAACACATTGTAAAATCGTTAATTATTATGACTATTTAAACATTTTCTAAGATTTTTTGGAGTATAAAATATATATTTTTCTGATCATATTTATTAGACTCATATAATTATTGATTTTATGGCTATGCCTAATTCCAAACTATTTGAAGTTAAGGATTATATACCTATATTGTTATCTGCTTTCATTAATATGTTTATTTTTTTTATAAATTATTTGATCAGTTAAAATTTTTGGTTGAAGTGAGCAAACAACAACAACGAATCATATTACACAGTATACCAAATTACCTGTAACGTAGCTAAAAGTTTAATACCTATTATAGTTGTTTGTGTATAATATGTTTTTTGTTAAACTCATTTTAGGGTTGGGAAAACGTTTACGTTTTTTTTCTACATTTATCACGAGCACAAAACATTGTAAATCGATTGTACAGCGATTGTACTTTCAGTCACAAAAAGAGCCAAATACAAGGGTAAATACAACAGTTTATGGTTAGCTGTGACATATTTAACAGTTATAACAGAAGTAATGATAAGATTATGTTATGATTATGAATTCAGTTTGTATCGTTGTTTTGTTTTGTTTCAAAAAATTTACTCTCTCTTTTAAGATAAGGTTTATTTTTAATTATTATACCAAAAAAGTTACAATTTTTAAAGTTCTTTGTTAAAAAGTATTTCAGCTTTTTTGTTCAAGCAATCATTTATGAACATTTTAACATTTCATTCAATTTTAATACGAAATTTATCATCAACTATTATTATATTTGCACTATTGGATGAATCATGGTATACCTAATATAGCTTGATAAATTATAAATCACAGGCAAAATGCAATAGTTATTGATTTAGGATTGTGTTCTGCAGGTGGTAAATATACCTTTTAATATTATAATTACCATAATTTGATTTTTATAATGGTAGAACTATAAATAACTTTTGGAAAATTTACATAACAAAAGTGTACACTTCGAAGGAAAAAATGACAGTTGATACTTCCAACATTTTTCGTTTAAATAACACCGCACTGACTATAGTCAGTTAAACAAGGTTAACGTGCATTGTTGATATATTCTCGATTATTTCACTCACAAAAAATAAAAATAGCCATGGAATTAAATAAGAAGTTTGTATAAGTTTTATATTTATTAATTGGTCGACATCGATATACATGTTGACGATTGGGCAAAACGAACGCGTTTTCAAGTTTTTGAGATTTTGATGAATTTTTCTCACAATACACATATGTGGATATGTATTAATATTACTTGCCGAATTATTTAAATGTCGAAATCCATTAAATAGTATGATCAAACACGGAATAGCAGATTTAATAAAACTACGAATAATCAATAAACATGGGAAAAAATTATACTGTACATCTTAACTTAAAATTTAAATTTTCACAAAATGTACATTGTTCGATTAACCATTGTCTAGTAGGAATTATATGACTAATACAGAGTTATTTGTATTGAAACGACCATTTTGATACACATGTACTATTAAATCAGCTATTACGCATGCTATCTGGCGTGATCGATTCACAGGTTGTATGTCATCATAGATTAATACGTATTACCGATACCACAGTATTGGTACTTCGGCGACCAGCTACAACGCATGCCGAGCTGTGCAATATTCGAGAGCAGCGCTAGTCGCCGCGGTAACCGTTCGCGGTATATAAAAAATACAACCACTTTGGTGTAGGTACGTCAAGAAGAGTCCCCGAGTTTTCCCGTTAACCCAACTGGTGATGACGCGGATACACCCTGTGTATTATTGGTATGGTGGAACAGTCTTCCATGGTCGCTCCTCGCACGTATCACAGAGACTAAACGACGATTTCATTTACGGATCGCATTGGGGTCCATTTTGTGATGCAAAATCATATTTATGTGCAGGTATACAAAATAATTATAGTATACTGACTACTGGATAACGATATCTGTACGTAGGTAGGTAGGTATACCAAGTGTTCCGGGGTCGTTTGAAATAAACGTTGGAAATTACACTGGCGTGTCGTCCGTATGTATGTATGTATGTATGTATGTATATATATTATATTATATTGGACTCGCAATTCCTTTTCGGTCGGCAAAATTCGTTTTTGATGTGACTTTTCCCCTGACACGTGCGAGCTGACACACACACACACACACACACACACGTATATATATCAACGTCACTAAAACCGAGAAAACGGTTTTCTATTACTTCGCACCCTCTCACACCCGTCCATCAGTTTGGAGGTAGGTACCTATGTTACATATAACTCGTGCAGTGTATCGACCGTTGGCGTAAAAAGACCCACTTGGGCAGTCGGACTGTGTGCAAATTCGATTTCGATGTTTCCCATTACAACAGACTTACGGTGAAGGCAGTCCTGCCCCGAATAATATGCTTGTATGTCGTGTAAAATATAAAACATGCACGCGTCCCGGCCAAAAGTCCACTTCGCCATCATCCAATTATCAAATAGTCTTACTTCTTAGTATTCCCCCTTCGTCTGGTCACATTACGAAGATTAGCCAGACAATATCTATGTCAATCCGAAATCGTTTCTGACTGGCCCTATAAGCACACGACTATAATAAAATCGTAAGTGCTGCCGGTCTGAACACTGTCCTTCGATCGGTGCGAACAACTACTGTAATACGTATATCATTAGGTTTTGAGTAAAATCCATAGGCATGTCTAGAATTTATTCGCAGATGTGGCCAACAAAAATTGCCCAATATCGACCTAAAGCGTCAGTGATAAGATGTCTAGCGCTCTGAAATCTAAATCCAAAAAATTGACTTTTCAACACTACGTGATAAATATTTTACTACTTTTACTAGCGTGTATTATTATGTTATTAAAATTAATTTAAAATTCTGAAAGAAGATCATTGGCGAAATTAGGAGGGGGGGGTGGGCTCAATGGGTAGCTTTAAAGAGTTTATCTTTAAAAACAATATTAATATAAGATTTCGTTGATGACTAATGACTAATGAGTGTAATATTCGTTGAATAAAATAATTATATCATCATCACTTTCTGATTCATTAATTATTATAAAATATCATGCAACAGAACTTTCTTCAAAGTGGTAAAATTATAAATTGAACAGACTTTTGAAATTTAATAAATAAATAACAGTTATTATTGTAGTTTTAGGGAGTTTCTAATTAAATAAGTTTTAAAGACAAAATAATATTGTTAAACGAAATTTGTAAATCTAAAAATAATCACTTAGCATCGCAATTGAATTAATCGATTTATTATGAAAATGTTAATACAATAAATACAAGAACTTTTCTAATTCACATTAAAAAACATTTATGACAAAACATAATAAATTATATTTTTATATTGTTCGACCTTTTTTACAGTTAAAATTATTGTAATAATCGTAGATTAAGTTATCTTAAGAGAAAATAACATTTACCTATACTTATAGAGTCGTACATAAACAACTAGACGGAACATTTACTATGAAGACTGAGAGGAAGGGTCATGTCAAACGAATTATGAGAGATAACTTGTGCTTTATACCTAATACGAGTCAAAGAAATCAACATAATTCTAGGACAGTCCGTCCTACCGTAACCCTATGTCTACGTCTAAACTATACGTCTATACGGATATACTTATTTCCTACCATTATCAGTTATCACTATTCACCGCTGTGCATTAAATGAATAAATATTTTTATATTGTTTAAAACAATGACGTTATTGGGAATAAAGTGCAAAATATAACAGCTAAAAATAATAAAGTGATACATTTAAAAATGTGTCGTATGTGTGTAACAATAATAATTTAGTTACACAATATTATCCCTATCAGTAATATAAATCGTTATTAAACATAAATTAAATAAAGCAATATTTACACTTTACACATAAAAATAATTAGTTATTTTATAAGTGTTATTAAATATTGTAACATATCTGTAAATAATTAAATCAATTATTATTACCTAAACATGTAAAAGTTGCTTGTGTAATGTATTATAATACAATGTAGCCCGTAAGTATAGTACAATACTATTGCGTTATTTTGTCAAAAGTGGTATTAAATAATATAATGTTAAACCGGAAAAAACTTTAATATCAAACATTTTTTAATTACATTTTTTTCTTTTATAAAATAATGATACTAGTCTTTAATATTAACAGTACCTGCAGTACCTAGCGAATATGTAAGCATACATATTATAATATATATTTTAAGTTTAAATAAATCCACCACGTTACGGAGGTATAATTTCCGTCATTATATATTATAAATTCCCTAATCTAAAAAGAATATTTTTTTATAAAAATATTGGTGTATATTGTATGACTAGATATTAAATATTGAAATATTGAATGGGTTTATTTTAATAAGCTTTTAAAATGTATATCATAAATACAGTACTAGAATAGGGTGCCATTAAAAAACCAAATTTTAACAACAAACGTAACCTTGAGTATTATGATTTAAGGAAAAAGTATAATATAATTATATATTACTTGTTCTTAAGATTTTACATAAAAATTAGATTAAGGAATTTTTTTTTTTTGAGTAATGAATGTTCAAAGAATTTGATTCATTAAAATATCAGCAGTTTATTCAATATTAAATGATTTCTTAAGAATACTTATAACTATTGTGTTTTTACTAAAATAATGGACATCGAAGATATGACGCCATCCTTTGATAGAATTTTTATAGCACAAGTTGTATATTACATTTCTTAAAATATTACCAGGACCTACAATTCTGTCGAATTATGACTTGATATTGGATTCTTATCATATTTAAACGTATCACATATAGCTATATATAGCATATGAAAAGGTATCCATAGATTCTTATAAAAAGGTCATAATGTTTTATACGATAGCTAACAGAACAATTTATCATTGGAAATAAAATAAGTATTAAAGGCAAATACAAAATTCTTGACAAACGGATTTAAAAAATACGCGAAGATTAAAATAAAAAATGTACAATGAACTTTTTTGGTAAGGATAAAGCATACTTTTTAATTCCAACATTTAAACCTTTTATACCGACTACCAATAAGCCATTTTGTATTATAAAATGTATTTTAAAAAGTAAAAATACTAAAAAGTCGCAGTCTTAATTGTTTTTAGATATTTTTATTAAATGACTTACGAGTATATTAACTATATTTGTATATATAAATAGACAATATTTCAGTAAAAAAAAAAAAAATGACATAAATTATTTATATACAAGGTGGTTTACATAGTTTTAGTGTGTGAGCATATCATTACACTGTTAAAGTAAAACGGGGGTGAGCATGCTTGGGGAATATCACTGTGTATGGTATAGTACATAATATTGTATACTGTTTAATATTTATGATAATATGAATATACTAGCTGTCCCGCCCGACGTTGTCCAGGCCAAAGATTTATATTTTTAATAAATATATTTGTACAAAATGTATATACCATATTTCTTCTAATTATAATATTAATATAATATGTAACGAATTGCAACCATTTAGATTAAAAAAAAAAAATCATGTGTGAGCTACTCTTTACCTATCTACAGCCTATATGAGTTGAAAAATCAAGCTGTATACACCCTCCAATTTTCAAGTAATAATCTATTAAAATAACTTTTATTAAAAACGGTCCAGTTATTATTTGAGGCTTTTAACTTCGGATAAACCAACATCCAATTTGAGTTGTACCTATTACCCGATTCCGCCCGCCAAAGAATAAAAAAATAATAATTTAGATTATATAAGTGTACCTATACCTATACCTATACCTATACCTAGGTACCTCAGTTGACAGATAAATTTGGGTAGCTTTGCGAACTAAATCGACCAAGGTGAACAATTTATTTGTGGTGGATTGGGTATAGTACTTTGTATAAATCGAACGTGGTTCAAACTACTCTTTAAACATTCCTGATATCTTCAAGAACATTTTGAAATTTTCACAAAATCGGTCGAGTAATTTTTGAGAACCTATATAATAGCTACAAATATATATTCAACTCTCACATTTTTTTCAAGATATAATTTCTTTATTCGAAACCATAAACGTGCGAAAATTTGATGGATGCTTTTACTCATCTGCCAGAGTAACTAATGACAAAAATACTAATTTTTACTAATTATTTCTCCTATAACCAACATCAATCATTTATAAACAAAAATGTCTATAGTAAATCTCAAAATACCTGTTTGAGTACCTCTCCGGGTTGAACCAACTGGGCCTAATTGTGAATCTAAACCATTCAGGGACTCACTCAACAACACACAAAAAATGTCCAATGGTTTAGGAGGACTTAAATAACATAGAGACAAACATGTATTTTTATAATATATATAGACATAGATTGTTATTATTTTCGGCCACCCAATTAATTTTACCAAAGAAAATGATTATATATTAAAACCTTCCCCGTGACTTGGCCGATTTATTAGTAAAAACCTTATTAAATCAAGTAGAGTTCTTTTCGAGATATGCTCGTACATACAAAAAAGATAAAAGGGGCAGTGTTTCTCTACTATAATATGCATGTTATAAACATATAAACCTTCCTCTTGAATCACTCTATCAATTAAAAAAAACCGCATCAAAATTCGTTGCGTAGTTTTAAAGATCTAAGCATAGGTACAGAGAGAAAAATGGACTTTGTTTTGTAATATGTTAAGAAAATTTTAATTTAATTTTAGAAAATCGTTACATTCTATATATTTCCCGAATTTGACACGAATGATTTGAAACGTTTGAAATCAAAAGCTATATCCACTTAGTGACAATAATAGCCCTTTAGAATAAGCAATCGTTTATGGACTGCCTACGTTGCCAAAAAACTAATATTGAGTTCTACTACACAACTTATAGGTGTTTCTTGACTAACACGTGTGCGTTTTCAACAATCCCGGAGGAGCAGAAAGATAATATCCCTATACCTATACATAATAATATATAGTAGTGGAGTCTATAATAATGGATAGGCGTTAAAGAATGTCCAATATAAATAATTCTCTATGAATAAAAATATTCGGTTCTATAACTTGATGTTTGGAGTAAACGCACGCTAAAAAATTAATTCACTCATCTACGACGCGTCTTGTAGCAAAAGTAAAAAAATGATTAATATATAATTACGCATGTGGCGCTGAAAACGATTAAGCATAAACAAATTCAAAAAAAATTTCGTCACAGGGCACATATACATACCGAGCAACTAAGACTAATGACCTATATCCACTCTTATGTACATATAATCCACAAAATATAAATGGATCTAGTACATGCCATTTTTTCCCCATATAGATACTTAAGACTTAACAATTATGTATATAGCAAAACACATGCATGGTATCAATATAGAAACGTAGAACGTTGGTAAAAATTATAACAGAAAAGACTTTTGATCAAAACTGTTTCTTATAGAAAATGTAATATTTACTGCATCGACGACGATGAAGACGACGTTTTTATAAAGCTTACGTTCGATAAATCGAAATGAGTTTCACCAAAAGTCCCACGTGGCAGTATACCTACTGCTAATAATAAAGGGCATTGAACAAAATATTATCAGAAATATTTCATACAGTTATACTGACTGCTGTGTATATAATATTATATAGATGTACTTTGGAAAGCGATGGCCAGGCCGAGAAATATTACTATATTATCATGCCTCATACTATGGGCAACAAGTGCCGAGGGGAAAGTCAATACTATAACCGTACGAATTTCTTTTTCATTCTTTCCTTTTTCTTTTTTTTTTAAAATATTTTGTATAAAATCACTTACACATTATATTTTCGGTGTATTGTATTCTGTAAACACTCGTGGTTGACGAATACGAAAATTGCACGACATAAGTACTATATTATATTTGGTGTTCAAACGACAGACCGATAGTCAACAGATATGCGCACATCAAAGCAATATACTCTCGACTCTACGCTCTTCTGTAGTAGTCGTTACGAATATTTTTTTTTAGCGTTATTGATTTCATACGTCACGTACCTACCTATATGTTATTAATCCGCTTATTTACTACATAATATATATATATAAATGGATATTCCAGCAGACAGCGACGGTCGGAGTTTTATGACTAGCAAATGTAATTAAATCGACTTGAGTTTACCAACAAGTGTATAATCTAAATTAAGTGGATATGTGTAAGTAATTTGTTTATTGAATATTTTTATGTAGTGTTTCTTTACCATTACAAACTTTCAACCAGGTCACAATATGGATTCAAATGATTCAATAAGTGGCAAGTGCTAAAATACTCATTACAAATAATGATACAATAGTCAAATTATACTAGACCAGGGTCTATTATTGTTATGTTTTGGTTTACTGTGTTATTGATGCTTCAATATCATATTAATATTGAATTGTATTGATTTTACATTGATGTGTGTTTTTTTGTTTTTTTTTGTCAAAAAAAAATGCTTTAATTTTCTTCAACAGCATCATTTCTGGTAGTAAAAGTGAAACTGGTTTTTTGGGGGATCAGAAGTAAATAAATGTCCAATAGTTTTTAAAAGCGTCTATAAAAACAAACAAAAAATTAAGGAAAAACTGAGTTTTTTTTACACAAAACTAGTTTTTGAAAAAAATTATTTTGTTATTTAGTGTAATAGAATATAAATGTAATTTTCACTAAACGTTTATATTAGCAAATTCTATGCAGCATAACATTTTCGGAACATTGCAGCTCTTTTTGAGCTATTTATAGGCATATGAAAATTTCGAGTTTTTTTTAACTATTGTAGATAAAAAAATATTCTGTCGGTCAAAAAACTAGGAAGTTTAACACAACGTTCCTCATAATTTGATGTTAGTGAAAATTAAAAAAAAAAGTTGAGCGTGAATCTACATTAATGTTTTATAAGAGTCTGCAGGCAAAATTTTACAAAATTCATCGAAAATTGACAAATTATTTCTAAAAAAATGTTCTGTTTATGTCTAAGATTTAAATTTTTCTTACAAGATTCCCTTTAAGTTTTTCTACATTTAACAAAAAAAAAAAAGTTTAACGGAATGCCAAATTAGTTTTGCATTTGAAGTTAGAGACTGATATTCACCCGTAAATTAACAAATTCTCATACAAAAATTTTCTCATTTTGTAGTTATTCAAAAACTATTAACCACAGATACTTGAAATTTTCATAAAAGGTTTATTTTATCATTTCTATACATGATAACATTTTCAAAATATTTTGACTAGTTTTAAGTTATTTTTTTAGATTTTTATTCTACAACAAAATCTTACTCATTGGGTCATAAAGCTTGAAAATTTAATACGAATTTCCTCATAAGTTGATATAATAGCAGTTAAAAAATATTTAAAATACACACGCATAAGTTTTTTATAGGCATTTAAAGTTAAAATATTTACGAAATTCATCATAATCTCGACAGTTTGCAAATTTTTTTGTAGTCAAACATTTATAAAATAATGTATTTGTATGCCTATTACCTAAAAATAATAAGATATGAACATTTAATACAAGGTTCCTCATTAGAAGTTATAATAGCAATTGAGAAGTAATTAAGATCCATAGGCACAATTTTTTTTATAAGTATTTTAAGTTAAAATGTATCAAATTAAAAATGTACAAATTACTTAGTAGTTAAAAATTTATAAAATTTTAAAATTGTATAGCTATAAGGATTGACAATTTAAAAAGTTCTCATAAATAGTTCATACTGTAACCAAACAATTTAAAAATATATAAACACAGTTGTTTTTTACAGACATAATGAGTTCAAATTTGGATGAAATTATATATTAAAACCAAGAATGACGTTTTAAGTTATTTTGTTGGAGTTTAAGAAAATTTTAAAATTTTAAAAATATTATTCGTGAGTGAAATATGAAATTTTTAGAGTATAATATTATTATATTTTTCATACTCAGCATTTTAAAAGGAATTTTTTTAGCAAAAATGAATTTAACCTACTGTTGTACTAATACCTAATAGTAAAATAAATGACTTTAATCACAATTGTATCATATATAATAATAATATACAGTAATATTATTGGTGGATAGGCGGATAGATTGTCTTCGAACAGAATCGTTTTTCGTAAACAATAATTTTATATCATTGAATTCAAATTTAATACCATTCATTACAGTGACCCAGCATTGTACAGCAGAGAGACTTCCACTCACCCGCTATTTTTATTATGCTTCTGTAATTTTCTTTTTTAATCTTATATAAAATTATAACTATTATTTTGGTTGTTGAAATGATATCATAAATATTATTGCACAATTAGTTTTAGAAAATATAATATAAAGATTGAATTTTTGTAACTGAAAATTTCAAGTTTTCCATAATACATAAGACTTAGTATTTTCTAAGGCTTTGGAAACTTTTTACCGTAAAACTGAAAACAATTTTTTTTGTTTGCTTAACATCCTGAACCGAAAAACAGATGCTCTGTGTTCGCACACTTAAAAAAACGGTCGAAAAAGAAGACAATAACATTGTCATTTTTTTTTTCTTCTCTAAGAGTCTGACTTATTTCTTTTACAGTGAAGTCTTTTTTTCTTCTATTTATTTATTTTTTGTAATACGTCCGTCTGTGCTTGATTGATGACCACGAACATTGCCGTACATCCATAATTTATAAACGGTACTATCCTATACCATTAAGGTAACTGTATGTTACAAGTAATTCTAGACCAATGCCAATGTCAAAAACACGTTCTCATAGTTAATATTAAATCTATCACTCGTTTGTTAGACAAAAACCTGAGTGCGCTCAACTCATATTTTTAACGTCACAAAAATAAACGAAAAATATGGAAGTGGATTATATAACATCAGGAGTTAAATCGTTAGAATGTTAAGGTTTGCCTAAAAATTTACATTGCGGATACAATATTTAGAAAATAAATAAGTATGAAACTATAGTTTAAAATATAAAGCTAGTTGTAAATTACCTTGTGGCTTATAACTAAACATTTTCATTTATTAATTTTCAAAAAATTAAAATTAAAAATAATATGCATTTACGATTTGCGATTCGATATGTAATTTGAATTGTATAAATTGTACGCTGAATAATGAATGTAATAAAATTCTAAAAATGTTATTTAAACTATTTTAAACTTTCCATTAATGCCCAATTGAACATAGAAATTTATCGACCTCAAAAACCTACGTTGTTGTAAAAATCGATAGCTATCTCAAATACGATTAGAATCATGAATTATTGTGTTAAAATTGTTTCAAGTAAAAATATTGAGTACCTATTACGAATAATCTCTTAGAGGCATTTAAATAAATAAAAAAAAAAACGATTTACTGCACATTTAACTTAAATTAGATAAAATCGAGTTATTGTATATATATAAAATTCTTTCGAAGTAAGCTACATAATGTAATAACTTATTACATAATATTATACATAATAAATTATAATTTAATTTAATATTGAGAAAAGGATATTAAATAGACTTCCGTTTTAAATCTGCTCGAAAAATAAAACTGCAGATTATATAGGTCGTTTAATGTTATTGATGAATCATGATATTGTATTTTAGTCTACATTTTAGATAGGGCATATATTTATTGTATTATTATATGTTCAGTGTATGGTGTACAATGTACACCTGTGTTATAGTAATTCTAATAGTGGTGTTTTTTTTTGCTTTTTTATATGTATACCTATTTATATAAGTTATTGCGCAGTGTAGTCCATTACAAATCGACGGAAGATAAAATGGATTAAAATATAAATAAAGCCTCGGACGAAAAACGTCGAACCATTAACCGACGTGAAAAAATAAACACGCGGAATAAATAAACCAAAAAAAAATATAAAATAAAAAACTATTGCAATAAATATATACTCCCGTGTGTAATTCACCGGGGCTCGGCAGAAGGCCCTATTAGGTTGAGCGCATATATATAATATAATGTTTTTTAAATTTTCAGGACGTATAAATCTATCGCGGTCGTATTTTTTGTCAGCTTCTGTCTGTATGTAATATATTATATTATATGTATATTGTATGCGTTATACTATTATAATATACACGCACACACTGTAAGCCTTATCTTTAGTCAACAAAACGTATATACATAATACACACACACACACACACACACACACACATATAGGTACGACTAAACGTGACAGGGCTACTGTTCGGTACAATATATGTTATATTATTATTATTTAAACACGGTTTACCTGATCGCAATTGTATCGTTACTATTATAATGCGGTTGTGTAGTTATACCGTTCTGATCTCAAATATAACAAAGATTTGATCTGCGTGTGTTTTGGTCGGCATATTGTTATACTATACAAGTACGGCAAACGAATTTTTAGATCGCAAACTGTAATAATATATTATTATAATTTCCGAGATTCTGTGGTGTGCGTAGGACTTAATCGAGCCATATATTATGGTTTTCTACAAACCTACCTATGGGAATATCATGTAATATGTAGACTATAATATTAATATTGTTCTCAGAAATGCAATTTAAAATATTTTACACTATGATATTAATATGCCTGAACAATGAAGTCAAGTCTATCGGAGTTACGTTACGCTGACACCTCTAAGTAAGAACCGTCTACAAAAATTATATCATCATTCAGTGATAAATTCGTAACCACAAATGACAAATATCTACCATATAATATAATTGCATTATATACGCCATCCATACTCAAGTTTTAATCTTCAGGTACTTAAAACCCCGCAAAAATGTGTATTGATTATAACTCATTTTTGCGCTTTGCATTAATACCATATAGTTATCGAACTCAAAATATGTGTTGTTATCATTATTTACGGTGGGCAAGGATGTTTTTGTTTTATCCTTCATTTTTAAAACGTACGTATCAAGAATATCACTTGTAATATTATCTACCTACCTACTGTATAATCAAAATTATTTTTTTTTATCTTTTTATTTTTTTTAAAGCTTTATTCTGGTACGTTAGACACACACCTTATGCTCAACTGGTATACCGCATACCTAGACAGGTAGCTGAATTGCTGAGAACCATATGATAGTGTTGTGGTAACACAATACTTAAACTGTACGAATTCGAGTATTTGTGAATCATTTGACAATATAGGTGAGTGACGAGTCTACTAGTATCTACCAATAATATTGTTAATATTGTTTGAAAGTTATTGGCTCATAGTTGGAGTATATTGATGAACGTTTTAAAACGTTCTAAAACTAAAGACTGGATTTTTGTGTAATTGCAACTTTTATTGTGTAGTCCAATTCCTATAGAGACAAGCTATCAAGAATCAAGTGAAGTAAAGTAATTAATTACAAAGATTTGACTATTACAAAATGTTAAATATTGTATTTGATCAAAATGTACACTTCTTACCATGTACAGATATAATTAGTATTACATTTTGTAGTTAGATTTAGAATTGTATAAAATATGTAGTACGATATATGTAATAAAGATAACTAACACAGACCACCATATTATTCTACAACGGGTGACGATAATAAGAAAGTCTACACACCGCGACTATAAGAATAAAAACTTAAAAAGTACATAATATAATAGACATTTTTTTTAATAAATATTGTAAATAATTACATTCTATATGTATATTTTAATGTAAAGTACCTACCTACTACAGAAACAAATATTATAATATGAAATAAATAGTAATGAAAATACAGTTTTAAGTACCTATGGGCTATATTGAAAAAGTTGTTGTTCTCTAATTGCTAATACACCAACAACTTAATTTTACATGATTTTGCTGATTTCGGCATTTTAATTGCACGTTTTTTAGGTATTTGGTTCACAAAAATCCGGTCCTTACTTATAAGTTATAACCATGTTCAATATTGTATTGTGTCCTACCATCAACTGACGATAACGAAAAAAGAAAGTACCTACATGTGATACCATTTTGTAAATTAACATTTTTAGGTAGGACAGTATCTTGATTGGTCGTGTATTACGAAAACTTAGTACATTTTCGTAGTTTTAACAACTTTTGACCAGCTACAAGACTTTCATGTCTTTATTGTTTTCGTCGTTTCGTATGAGAAATTGCGGATATTACGCCCCTCGTTTAGTGAAGTACGCACTCGCCACTCGATACTCATATTTTATGAATGGCGATCCCTCGACCTTTGTATGTGACATTATAACAGATTACTTTTATTTATTTTAACAGTTTTTACAATAATATCTGATTTTGGAATAAACCCCATTTTTAGCTTATAAAAATGGTTAGGTTAGTCGATCGTCGAATTCATAAAATACCATTTAGGTGCATACAAAACTGAATACCTTCGTACAGTTCCATCTTGGTCTGTGCTGTATATACACACGTGTTCTCATAATTTATTGACGACACTTACAGTCATGTGCATTTATTAGTACCTATAGTGAGTTGTGTATACTGATTTCCGAATTAAAGTGAATTATTAAACATTGCCGCGAAAAGCATAATAACGCGATCAAATGTCGAGAACTTAAATAGTATTACTCTTCCACCCCCGCCCTCTTCGAATAGCCGCTCTTCATGTGGATCCACCCCCCCCCCCATTTTCATATAATGTCTACACCATATACGCACCTACCTATACGGATATAGTGGGAATGCTCGGAATATTATGTGTAGAGTATACAGTGTATCGTAGAGAAGTGGGTAATAATTATTATTTACGGTGTCCGCTCGTATAGGAATCCCACAGCGCATAAATCTATCGACAACAGTCATGCCACTGTCGACCGTGAGAGGTGCATAAATAATGTCCGAATGGCTCATTAGCATTGACGTCACCACGTCCCTCGTATGTCCGGTCGGGTCCGGTCCATCGTTGAAGCCATCAACAATTTACGAAATTCACCATATAGCCGATTACCCCCACCCGGGGCTACAAAACCGTAATGCGAGCTTGATGGGGAAGGGTTGGTAATCGATGTCACGTCATCGTCGTCTCTAATAAGTAATCACCTAGTTACCTGTGTATGGGATTTTCGGAAAAGTGTGTTGCATTTTTCATTTTAAGTCCGTTATACGACGTAGTATCGAATTCGATTATCGACGAGGCTATACATACGCAGTTAAAACGCTGTAAAATGTAATAATTATAGCCTCGTCGATAATCGCGTAAAATGTAATTTATTCAAAACGATATATCAATATTGGTCGGGTTGTGTTTATCTTGCAATCTTTGTCGTCTATAGTCATCATTCGATCGAAATAATAATAATACAAATAGTCTAGCGGTCCCGGGACTATACTATATGTTATAATATCACTACAACCGCCTCCATTTTCATCGATCGGAACATTTGGAACTATTTAGAAATTGCGCGGTTATTCGGTACCGGAACCGGTGACCGTCACATCGGTAAGACTTTGGCAGTCGCGAATAAACTTTTTCCTTGTAAACTTGCACCTTTTCGGTATCTCGCGCAGTGTACAACTACTGCTGTGCACGTTTATATTTTATGTGGGACGAAACTCCTCGGCCCAGCGTAATCTCGTTATAAAACCATTCGGTCTCGCATGTCTGATTGAATTATATTTTTGAAACGACGATGTATCTCAACTGTGACTAAGTCGCAACAGTGATGAAAACTCAACTTGGTCTGTACGCGCAAAGCGTGCCTAGTGTCTCGTTAAAATTTAAAAACTGTTAATATTACATTTTTTTTATATACATATATCGTTTTTGAGTGGAATTATTGAAGCCTTTGCTCGGTTCAAATCAGACGATATATGATCCAAGCTTAAATTATCGATTATAATCGAAATAAGTTCGTATCGAAATAACTATTCATATATTATGATTTGTCCATTATCAGCCCAAAACAACTATTACTTCTTTGGCTCACTTTCCCTAATGTCACTAAAAACGTACCGATATGGCCCGGTCATAAATTTGTTAGATAAAAATAATAGCTATAACTTTGGTATTGATTAGCTTTTGATATGACCTTACGATTACTTTATATTACTTATACCTTACTTTCGTTTCTAAATCTTAGTCTTCCTGTTCTTGACCTAATGATTTATGACTATGTCTTTATTGATTTAAACTGTAATTTAATTAATTCGATGATTCATAAAATAACAAAATTCTTATGTTATTAACTATTGTTATATTCAGATGATCGCATATTAATATAATTCAAAAATAGTTTTTTTCCTGAACGTAGAGCAGAAATTTTATCAAATCAGTATCCCGGTATGTCGTTACTAAATATAAAACATTAATGTCGATCTTCATACTGATAATAAAATCGTATCCAGCGAAATGAAACTTGTTCACAAGAGCGTAGGGCACCCATTATCGAAATTAAAGCGGATGTTTCTCAAAGAGTAGAATAATTGCTTCCATGCTCCTAAAAATGTACGCCGCTAATCAGTCCATACCTCCAAATACTATCGCACTATTGTAGGAGACTTTGCTGATGATAAAGTATTTTTCGCTTCATAATTTAACCTCCAGACATTTGCACAGTACAATATGTAAACACACCTATATTTACTTTCTCTTTGTTAAAGCGAATGGAATATTAGAGTTAACGAAACAAAGTTAATGCATCACAGTTTCGCTCTACAACTCAGAGAATGTCACCCTTCATACTTTATACCAACTTCTCCCATTAATACAAATTTACAAAGTACTCGTTACTTAGGACTAGGAGTAACACTTGACCGATGCGCGACGTATCACCTGGCCAGCACATATAAACTCATAATTATATAATCAATGACACAACATAAAACTATAGAATCATAGACATGCTCCTAACATCTAAACACATCGACTTAAATCATAAAATACTTATATACAAGTTCTTCCTTAAACCATTTTAGACCTAGTACTTACGCAGTGCAAGTTTGAGTGTCTATCATCTAAAACCTTCAGGAAAATCGCTAAATATCCCTTGTATGTATTCAATTATTATAATTATACCCTACACAATAGAGCCTCAATGTTCCCCTCGCTGTCGGTAACAGTAGTACACTTTAGACTCGTGCACTCCAAACTTGCTACCCACCCGAAACCACTATAAGGTAGTTTTAATATGTATACTAGGTAACCCCCGAGGTGACTGAAGCGACGTTAATGCCAAGATCTCGAAAATATTAAAATGTAAATAGGTATACATTGATGTCGTGTGGTACTAACGACGGGAATCTCCCCCCACCCCAATCACGTGCTATTATAGCAACTATTCATAATATTATACTAACCGTAAAATTCACTTATTGTAAACTAATTAGAGATTATAAAAACTATAAATAAATATTAAAAAAATTAAATACGTTATATTATAACAACAACTGTATGTAAAATGATCTATGCTTAGTATTTTTACTGCATAAAAATAATATTGGATGTTTTATTATACTATACATGCTACAATGGTATTCGTAAAAACAATTCAACACACATACACATTTGGACCGCTGGGCGTTTTATGATATATGTTTATCCTAAACAAACGGTATAAAAAACATGATAAAATATAAGAATACTATTCGTTCCTTTTTCCTTCGCAAATATATCAACTTTATGGATGTTATCGCTGTGCTCTACTTTGAATGTTAAGTATAAATACTACAACTTGATCGAACGTTTTTACAAAAAAACGACGGAAAATATTCAAAAAGCTTGTAGAAGGCAATCGGTTAACAATACATTTGGAAAACATCTATATTTTTTACAGTGGCGTTCAGTAGTGTATGTTTATTTATTTATTCAATTTTTCAATTACAAGTCACAGGATTACAATAAAAAAATGAATTTACATTTAGGGAACAGATTTTTATACAAATCAATCAAGGATTAACCAAAAACCGCTTTAAGCTAAAAACGGGATCAACACAATGAATATTTAATTAGACTCAGACTATATCAACATTTGTCCTCTAAAAATGGCAAATATTTTATGTTGTATTGGTTATTTATTTTTACTGCAATATATCACAATAATTAATTCAAAATATAAAATAACTAATCAAAAATATGATTGGATTGGAATGAAAATTTAGTTATTTTAGATTCTGTGTGGAACGACGATCGTATGTTTGTTTTACGTTATTGATGTATACATGATATACGTTATAGTTTTTTTTTTTTGTGCCATAAAATATGCTTCAATATTGGTGGTGATTTCTAGTAGAAAGGATCTGGTTTTCACTTATGTAATTTGGTCGAAAATAAAAATATATGATACTTTTAAAAAATAATCATGAAAAACTAAAAAATAAGTTATGGAGAATCGGGAATATTTAAGCAAAAACAGTTTTTAACAAAAATCATTTTGAAATCGTTTTTCGTAGTATCATTGAATTCAAATTTAACACATCCATTATAGTGACCTACTCAATGACGAGGCACGCTCGAAACCTTCCGTACAGCAGAGCTACTTCCTCGATTTATTGTTTTATCTTTAATTTAATAGTAATGACAGCAAATGTAATATGACTATAACATAACGTACTTATTTTTAAATTAAAAAAAGTCGGATATAGGTAATTAAACCTAATATTATAAAATTATAAATAATAATAATATGTTTTTTTTTTTTTCTTAATGATATATTATTTTGATTTTAAAGCAGATCTTACCCTTAAATAAATATTAATATTTAATACTCATATTCAACAGATCAAATTGTATTATTTTACTTAGTTTATACTCTTTGGATTTGTCGATCTTGATGTTTTAGCATGCTATTTTCTAGCACATTTGCGTAGATATTGAAAAGAATATTAATTTAGTGTTGATATCCTCTTGGCCTAGGTATAAACATTTTTTATCCAATAAATACTAAATCGACCAACAATTGTGTTGAAAGAAATAAATAAATTAATGATAAGTGACCACAAACCAATAACTGGAACTATGAAAAGTCCTCTCTCTTCGTCTACCATCAGTTAAGACGTAAGAAAAGAAATCTAAAACGGTTGTTTCTCTAAATCGGTTCTTCGCACTCACAGTGGATTAATAAACCACCTTCGGTCAAATTTCTAACGCTAATCAAGATTGTAATAATGATTATAACTCCTTCGCCTACATCAATTGTCATAATAAACGTTGGTACCTAGGTGAATTTTCTTACATCACCAAAAAACGTATCGGCCTTGCTTGGTTCAACTGGATATTAATACCTATAAATCCTCACCTTCATATATTATTCTGCATATTTTCATGGATAATATAAAACATTTTTGACTAAAGATAGCCAAATGATACTTGTACATTTCACATAACAAGAGATGATTAACATCGTGAAATTACTTTTAACGGTTGGCGTTTTGAAATTAAGACATCAAGCATTTCACTCGTCTAACATTACTTCTACATTCAAAAATAATTAAACTATCACAACATATTATATTGAATCTTAGATATTTTTGAATCCAAACTTTTCTGCTTTAATCATTAGGTTTTAATACTTTTTTTAATTACCTACTAAAAATACATTTTTTCTATTGAATAAAGGTACTCAATAAATTTAATATATTTTAAGAAAATATTTTTAAAAGTTTTCATTTAACTATAGATAAAAATATAGATAAATTTAAATGTATAAGCTAAACTCATATTGCAATTTATTCTAATATTCTTGATCAAATCTAGTTAATAATATTCAGAATAAACTTATAATGTATACTATATAATACTGTTATAGATACTGAGTTATATATTTACTAATATATTATTTATGATACTTCAAAACTGTTCTTAAACTTTTATTTGCCAAACGGGTCGAGTAGGTAAAAGATTTATTTAAATAATTTATTTCCACATAAAATATTTCGATAGACACACCCTCCGATTCGTCTCAGCACACTATATATACTATATACGTAATCGTTGTCTCCTCCAAAAACTGTGTATTTTAATATCAATGGTAAACCTATTAAAAGTACGATTTCCAAAGTTTACGAACCATGAAAGTGAAGCTCACGATATAAGGATCATTATAAAACTGGATACCCCTGCTCCATTTGCTACATCCTGCCAAGAACAGCCAGGAATTAGTCGACATTGACTTCTCATGCCAAAAATGCATAATTACTAAACTCTTTAAGTACACTCTGGGTTAAGTAAAAAGTATAAAAAGATGAAGAAAAATATTTTTGAATGTAGTAAAGCAGAACAGTATACATAAGTTATAGTGCGATTTAAAAAAATATTTATAAGTATTATTATTATTATTATTATTAATGTCCGTACTGAATAAGATGTATCCTCGTATAATCCCAAAGAAAGGTGTGATATTAGATAATATTTATTTCCACACGAAAAGCGTAGTTTTTGTTTTGAATGTTAAGCAAACACTAATAATGAATATGAAATTCATGTGTGCAGAGTTTTTTATTTTTTAAATAATGAGTATGAAATAATATATAAAATGTAAATAATGGAGTTAAGTTTTTGATTTTTCTTTTATAATCAAATATTTAAATCTAAAAGTAAAAATTTAACAATACCTATTGTGATTACGAAAAATGCCACTGAAAAATTACTATGTATTAGATTTAAAGATATAATTTACACCTACTAAAATCGTTAATTGCTGAATGGAATATACAAACGCGCTTTACAGTTTTTTAATGTAAAATATAATGCAGATGTGTTAAGTATAAAAAATGTTATTTTAATTGAGCGTTCTATATTGTTTATAAACTATTGTTTATTAGACTACCTTTATGAATGTACGATCGTTGTGAAAGAATTATTATTAATATTAAGTATGGTTTCATTATGTTTCTCTATTCTATAATCTATAGATAAGTTAAACAGAAACATGTAAAATAATGAAAAAAAAAATAAAAATGTTTATATGTTATATCATTATATTACTATAAACTGTCGAAAAACGACGTATTGGATTGTATGGATTCTGGTCTGTTTTAATTTGAATATATACCTACCTATATATACCTAATACGCCTATTATATTTTTTGACATAAAAATTAAATTAAATATTTTAATTATATGAAAATAAAACCACCTAAAATTATTTATTGTTAATCTAATATTACTAACAATAATAAATTATTATATTTCTGTAAAAACAATGTCTTTATTTTGATACCACCGGCTATCTTATGTGTTCAGTTATAGGACAAATTAAAAACATAAGCTATAATAATAGTATAGAATAATTAATTTACAATTTATAGACGTTACATAATCGAAGTATGTCGAGTTGAATTAAATGTAATATTATGTTTTCAATGTTGGAGCAAAAGTATAACTTAAATAAAATATGGTCATCGAGACGAATGTAGCCTGAGCAAAGAGACAGCGCGTATATAAATGAATTTCTCCTCAATGTTTGAGTTATTGTTGAAGGGTATACTAAACTAGTGAACAGTATACCAACATTATTTCTTACCAACTTAATTGAAAATAATAAAGTAAGTATAAGGTAGTAACTACAACTTTTTTCATTTTAGTTTTAAGCACGCACTCGTGGATATACAAATATTTTTGCTTAGTAAATACAACTGTCATTATTGAGTGTAAAACTCGGTGTTGTTTTAAAAATAAGTGACGCGATCGTACAAGAACATTTTGTCAGTTGTTATCCGGACGTATCCCGCAAATGGCGACAAATACGACAGATAAAACAGTTGTCGTACAACAACAGGCCCAGATCAAAATAATACGTATTTACGACCTCGTATGAATAAATGATTCGATTGTGAACCTAAGTAATAATAAGCTGCCGTGTAAATATCAGATTTCCATAAACGTGCGTAATATTTTGGTAAGTCAAAAAGTAACGGACGTATTACAAAGCGTCCAGCAAAAGGTTTTACGACTCGTTTAAAGTGATCAAACTCGTGTAAAGGTATACCCCTCTATTATGCAGTCTTGACCGCGTACACAATGGATTATCCCGTCGCCGCCGCAGATATATACATTATACGTAATATTATAACAATGTTATACCATAGCCTTCCGAATGTAAACATCGAACTTTAAATTTTCAACGTTTATTAAAAAACAAAAATAATATATTACACTGCGCGAAGGTATAGGTACAATAAAACTTTATTGTTGAACACTCTTGCTCTTGTTGTTATTGTTGTGATATAACACGGAAGGTTTTATCAATACCACAGCAGTATATAATACGAATAATAATATTGTAATACCTATACGTATGACGTCTCTAAACTTTCGTACCCTACCCGCTGTCAGATGGAAATGTACACCGAATTAATGGTGAGTTCAATGCGGTGCGCTATTAAAAAGGCAAAAGTGAGTGTAAAACAAACATATCACACCTGTTTCGTATACGATAGCAAAACGCAAGTCTACGAAAATCTGCAACCAGCCGATTATGTCATACGATTTACCTACACCTCAGTTTGATAATAGCAGGACGTATTAATGGTAATTTCCCGCGTTGAATACGGGTTCAAATTTGTTCGGGTTATAAAAGAGACTCTATTTATTTTTTTTTTAATAAAAATAATACATAATATAGCGGTGTAGACGGGTTTTTTTATTAAAATAAACGTAAAACTTTGCGCGTGCGTTTGACAAAACATGTTCCTCCCTCCGTTGATACAAACACAGATATCGATTCCTTCTGTTATTGTTTTCAAAATGCATAAATAGGTCGTTATGTTAAAATAAATGTACCTACAGTTGTAATTAGACATTTTTGCTGCATTTTTTTTTTTTTTACTGTGCCATACATTTCACCAATGCGTCTATAGGCAGACATAATATGTGAGGTATGGATCGAATTTCAATCTAAAATAAATGTAGTATTATTTTGATACATAACAATATTATCACTTGCTAAGAAATTTAAATATAAACGATGTGAACGTAATATCATACAATTCGCAGATATCCATACGCAATATGCACCTCCCCATTTGAATAGGTGTATATATCGGTGTATTTTTCTTTTGTACGTAATCCGGCGAGTTCAACGCGCCTTAAAGTAAAGCGCAAGTGTTTAATAGAGATCCCTCCGATGAAACTAAAAACACATCTGCAGGCTAATCTTTTATTTAGCACACTGCTCTTGGCTTTATCTAAACCAAACAGGTACGGGTACACGAACTAGGCCATTGTAACGATGTACTTTTCCCGGGACTCGTCGCAGAATCACCACTGGCATACGTATGTATGGCTTAACAGTTCGTAAATATTTAAATGCGCTTAACGAACTCCACGAAACGCAATAATACAGCGTGAGCAAATATATATGTAAACTATGCACGCGTATAATAATATATTTAAGTGTGTGTGTGTGTGTTAGAGTTGCTCTCCGCGTATTCTTACGTTATCCAATAGTATCATCCCGACGTTTATAAAATGTTTACCCGAAAAATTCTACTCCTCGAGTGGAAAAAAAAATCATCAGAAGATTATCATTTATCACAATATACCTACACAGTTTGAATAATTATATTTTATTATAAAAGCCGAGTAAGTTGTTTTACGTATTCTGGTAACGCCGTGACGGACCCGCGCAGACTTATTATTAGTTATTACTATCGGGTCCCGCATAATTTATCATATTATACGTACTATATTAAAACAATATTATCGTCGTTCACGGCAAAAACTTGAAAGCTACGCCGACCACCGCCGGCCTTCCAGCGAAACGTTTTTAATCTTGAACGACATCGCGCATGCGCGTACCGACTAATTGTATTAAACATTTTCCGGATTACCAGATAACAATAATAATAATAATAATAATGGTAAAAAAAAAATGCGCACAGATCTACAACAACAACAATAATAATAATAATAATGAACTCCGCGATTTGTCATGCGACATATCCGACGATAATCCCGTTACCGCGGTCGGAATTTGTCACCCTACCGTGATCGGAAGTTTTTCGCGGCATGATTAATTTTTGTTTTCTCATTGAGGACATATCACATTAGTGTCATTATCATTAATGTCCCCCGGAAACTCGAAGACCCGATTCACCACGGTGCATGGTCCACTGAAGACATTCAAGGGCAGTCGGGCTGTACCTGGGAAACGTGCCGCGTTTTTTTCAACCATCGGTCAGTACGTTCCGTGTGCTTAAAGTGTCTGTATGTTGCCCGAGAATTCCGTCGACACAACAATCATCGTGAGTAAAACCACTATAATATTATGTTGTATTTTATTAAAATTATTGCCGCACTATTTTGTCGCCATATCACACTGTCGTTATTGTCAATAGCGGTATGCTGTTGTCGCTAAATTATACGAGTAGGTATTATGTACCTACCTATATGTGGGTAAAACAGAAATATAAATTATATGTGTTTGGAGTTGCTGCGAGGCCGGGTTTCTATCGATTTCCAGATTATCGTTTCAATCTCTGCGCTGTGATATCAAATCGTAAAATAGATTGAAAAGTGGTATAGTGTTTCGACTTTCGAGTATGGACGCCAAACATGTTGTGATAAATTTTAAATAACACTAAAATAGAATATAAAATCAGCTTTAGAATTGTTTTGACTGTGTAATATTAAACCAGATCAAACAGTTCCAGGAATGAATTCCGATACCCGTCAGAAAATGTATACCTACTATGATTTATAATTTATTCAAGTATTATATATTGTGTTATATTATGTTTTATTTTTATTCTGTTACTTATCGGGAATATAAAAATTGTTTATAAAAGTTTTTTAGTTAAAAAGTTATGCAAGATTAATAGCTGCGTTTAAAACAGGAGTTTCAGATCAATCACACTAAAAAAATTAAATTTTCAAAAATAATAATTATTTTTTTTACGCGATAAAATGTTTTTTTTTTTAGGAATGCTGGTGGATAATTCACATTTTATTTAAAAACCAAATAGTTCTCTATCTATAAACATTTCTTCCTTTACCGTGTAAACAGTTTAATTTATAATATCTAGTTTAATTGAAAGTAAACAAAAGCGGTATTTTTTTCTCTGTTAATTATAAAAGTAAGTAATTTACAGAATAATTTATAGTAGCATAAAACGAATAATAAGTAGGTGTGTAATTCGTTGCACAATAAGTAATTGAAGGTAAACTCAGGAACTGTGACAGTGAAATTAAATTATAAACATTTTTCGTGAAACTAAATCCAAAATATAATTATTGTAATTACCAGCTAACGTGAATATTTTAAAATTTAAAATATGATTAATAATTCGTAAGATCAATCGATTCGTTTCTCAAAAGATAAGAATACCCAGCTTTAAGCACAATTCTGACATAAAATGTGTTAACGACTAGCCTAGAATATCGAATGATAGTAAAAAACCATTGGCTGGTGTTACTATTTCGAAGTTCCTTTCTATTAATTAGTGATTAATCGATACCTACACCATGAACATGTAATTTCATTAAGACTGCACAGTAATATAATTATAATGACTGGTAATGTTTACGGTATTTCGTCGAATCGTCGTAGTTTGAAATCTCTTGCATTTAATTATATGTTTATAAGTTAATAATAAAAACTACTCCTGGCTACAAAAAGGTATTAGAAATTAATATTAAATACAAATATAATCACAATACGTTTAGTGGATATACATATGTAAGTGTTTGATTCAGTCAATGATAGTTTTGTCCAAAGTAAAAGTCAAATATTTTTACTTAGCTAGAATAAAAAAAAAACAATTTTTTTAAGCTATTTTACTCAAAATCCAAAGAATTTTGCATGAAACTGAACTATCTATTATATTATTCCATTCCAAGAACTCATTACATCTATATTACAATTAAAGAGGCCCCTAACAAAACTAAAATGTATAACCATTGATTAATTAATTAACAATAATTAAAACTCTTTTTTTCGTTATTTAATTTTTAATAAAATATGTGGTAACAAATATATTAAAACAATGAAGTATATAACCAGCCGTGTATTTTTTTGATTAATTAATTTAATTAAATTTTCTTACACTCGTATAACACAAAACACATTGTAATGGAATTCTCAACCCTGAACCAAATCAAACTTATGTTTCGTTGTGTGCATGTAAATATAATTATAATAATTTGCACTTTCACATATGAATAAAATAGAAGCAATTTTAAGTGTGAATCAGTCATGTATACCGGACTGCTATACGGCGTAATGAAACATAGTGTAATATACTTAATACGGTTGCTACGACGGCCAACATAGCAGATTTATATTGTATTATTATTATTTCGAATAAAAATGTGCTTGCGATTTAACAAATTTTATACCTCCCGTCGGTTCGCAGCAGCCGAACATAATATATTATAACATATTGTTTCATAACGCTGGGCGTTTTCATAATTCACGCGGTCTGCAGAGAGAGAGAGAGAGTGAGTGAATGTGAAAGTGTGTGTGTGTGTGTGTGTGTGAGAGAGAGAGAGAGAGAGAGACTATATGGTTAATATTTTACAGTGGCGTGAGAAATTTCCAAGCCCTCTGCCCTGCCGATCGTAAATTATACCGGTGTATATATTTTAGTTTTATATTTTTCGAGTCCCCGAGAAGACCCCCGCAATAATAATATAACGCGCACGCCCGCGGCCCATCGGAAGCGAATTTATTCGGCGTGCGTGCACGTCTCTCCTGCTGCAGCGCACCCCGACACCCCATGACCTGATAAATAATTTAACCGGAAACTGCAAATATTTTTTTATATCCAGTAATTGGCCGGGGAGGTCGTTACGGGGATAACCGGATGCTGCCGCGTCTGCCACCGGGCCGATCAGTGGTGCATATGTATATGCTGCGTGGAAGTCTGATTGATATCTCAGACCGGAGACAACGGCGACGGGCAAAGATCCGTCCGATATAGTTGAAACGGTATGTGTTTCGTTAGTACGTGTCGGGAAATCGTTTTTCTCGCAATCGTTTTGCACTTATTGCCCCTTTCGCAGCGCACTTTTTGTTAATCCCCGCAACGTCCCCCCCCCCCCCGAAGCGTAAACGAACCTCCGTCAGAACGCGCTATACCTTTACGATCCACTATCGTTCCCTATCTAGGTGGGGGCAAAAAAAACTTCGCACAACTCCACGTTATCTTTTTTTTATCCACGCAGACTGCAATAACGAACAGCTCGTGAGCTGCTCGATTTCTCGCCGAACAGCTATATTATGCGGTCGGACTTATACCAATCCCGACATTATAACAATATAATACAACACGACGAGTACGAATATAGGTAAACACTAAAATCACCGCCTCCAATCGTTACAATAGCGTCATTGCTGACGGACCACTGCAATTTAGTCGTCAAAATTCTGTTTCTCGCCACGGCTACGCCGTTTTAAACAAACGTGGTGAATACATTTTTTTGACGATGAGCCATATTTGTATACTGTAACTACGGATAATTATCGAGGCGATTGTTTGATCACAAATCAATAATTTTATCGAAAGGGGTATTTGAGTGGTACTTTTCGAAACATTTTTATGGCTACGTCGGTAATGATTAAGGTTACCGCTTTTTTTTACACTTGTGAAATGTTACAACGTTTCAATGTTTCTGTCTGGCGATGTAAAGACATCCAGTGTGCCTTTATTTCTGGCAGCTGAACTTTTTTTTTTTATTACTTATGTTGCACAGACACCTGTGTCGTCCCTAGGGATCCGACAGACAAACAGCCAACCACCGAAACCTGCAATTTTACTAGTCAATACATCGGTCGGCGAAGGTGTTCCCTAGAGATACATATTACGTATAAAGTATATACAATACACATAGGTTAGGTCATATAATATTATGTATATATGTATAAATGTTCTGAGGAGGATACTATTAACGAGGTACTTAACGGGGCAGCGCTCGATAAACTATTTTCCCAGCACGGGTTCGATCGCGTTCTATTATGCATAGACATACCACCACCTGCCGGACGGTCAATTGGATATGGATTAAAAGTCAAAAGTCGACCTCGAAAAATGACAATTAGGTATTTTTCCCGAGATTCGTGATTTTAATTTTCATATAATATAAAGTGCGCACATCGTTCATAGTCTATGCGTTGCGTTTATTGCTCTCAGTCGACGATGATTATATGTAGAAGGAATCGATGATATAACATAATATAATGTCGTCGTATAGGAAACTATGGGAAGAAATGGTTTTTTTTTTAGTATCACCGTTGATAACATATTTCTCAAAATGAGTATCAAATACATCTATATATGTATGGATCGATATAGAGATTACATGGATGGGAAGCTGCGAACTGCTAAAGTAATCCATAGAAAGGTCGAGAGATGGCTCCTCAACCCGCCTGTTTCAGGGACCGGTAAATGGTTCGCGCCACTGCGGTGAGACCATCATAATATATCACTGTTGCTCGTCATTAGGTTAGTCGAATCCGTCTCTCCTCCCTCTGCCCCAAAGTCCTAACCGGCCATGGACACGCACGCACGGGTGTTTGCAAGTCGCGGGCATCTTCACGGTTTGGCTGCGTCAGACACGCCGCCGCCGGCAAGGACGACCGCTCGCCGTCACGGTGAGCGCCCGCGCTGCACGCCGCGTGCGAATTGGCCGCGACCGTGATCTCGATCTATCGCGAACCGCGAGATGCGCGTGAAAATGTAACGACGATTGCCGGCCACGACGGTCAAAAGTCCTCCACGCCGAACAACCGTGGACGATAATTGTATTACGATATGGCTAGGTGTGATAAAATATTGTATATTAGGCATTCGATCGTCTCGAAACACCCGCGAAATATCGGTCATGGTTTTTAGGCAAAGGAATATTCCCACCGCTGCCACAATATTATGGTCCGCATACGGTTTTCTTCTTTTACTGTTACGCAGTGTAATACATGCAAAATATTATAATAGTATTATTACGAATTCATTGGCAATGCATCCAAGCGTATTTTTTTTTACGTAAGCCATTAAATATAGATAAATAAAAAAAATTAACAAAGGCATACACAAAAATAGTATAAGCCGTTCCGAAAACATAACATATACATTCCTCTTAAAATGTAGAACATAATAATAATAGGTATGTAATCAAACACGTATAGTTCTTAACGCCAGAAAATATATATTTGTTTGTGTTTCATTGTTTGGTATTCATGCAATCGTTTTGAAAACGATATTGAAAATCGAATTCTTTCACATTTCGTACAACGCCTAGTTGTAATTTATCGTATAAGCGAAAAAGACTTGACTATATTAAAAATATTTCGGTATTTTTTTTTAAATTTTTTTTTTTATAACAATTATAACAACAATAAAAGCATAATAATAACAGTAGGTATTATAGTAGGTATATTAAAATAGAACAACATACTTTTCACGTTATGGCAAACAGCTTCGGCAGGTTTTCCGTGAAATTCCTTATGAAAATTTGTCAATAGTTATTTCGCATTCATCCATATTGACATTATCTAATATAACGATTAGTCATTCAATAAAATATAATTTAAAACTTCCGCGTTTTTCATAACTTAATATGAGTTTGTAGACGGCTCAAACAGCTTCCGATGGCGGAATAGTTATGCGTATGTGAAATTCGCCGTATCCCTCGCGAGTTTACCGATTATCAACGGAAATGCGTTAGGAACAAAGTTAATGCCATGATAAATTATCGAAAGTACGACAAACGATGCACGGCTAATCATTACCATTTTGCGAAACAAATTAAGCTGTTGGGATGGTTTTGGGCTACCGCGAAACGATTTTGTCACGTCGATTTTAAATTACATTAAGTCTTCGACCTTCGACATACTTTTGGTTAAGTTTAAATATTTGTCAATCGTGCCAATCATCATGCCATAAACATTTTTTTTTTTTAGAAAACAAAACGGTTCATTAAGAATATTAAATAAACAAATAAACAATGATAGTAAGTATAATAAACAACAACAACAAGATCGGCTCAAGCAATAAAATAAAAATTTAATCGCCAACTGGCGTATCGCGTTGTTCGTGTGTGAGTGTGTCGTATATAGCAATATATAGATAACAATATAATAACATAAGTAATATAACAAGTAAAAGACATCGCGTGTTATCCAAAGAAGTATAGAGAGATGAAAAGAAAAAATAAAGATGAGTAGTAGCAAACGTACCTAGTCTTCTAATTCTGAAAAGTAGGTAATGCAACTGGAGTATTGCCGAGGATTCCATTATTTATTTTGGTGATCCCTTCAACTCCGTACAGTGTATGGAAGAACTTTGGCAAACAAACAAACACAAATACATTAAAAAAAAAAAATGGTTGAGCTGGAGAAGAAAATCATGTTTTGGTGTTTATTATTATTTTACACAGTTATACTACATAATATAATAACACAAGACTATTATATTATTATTATAAAATTGTAATGGCCGAGCTGCGCATGTTCGTCATGGCGTGTATTGGCGCCACACCGATCGGTTGCAATAATAATAATAATAATTATTGTCACTGCGACGTATACAATATTGTAAAACGTGTTTGTCGGGGTGGAAAATAAAAAAGCATCCAGTCACGCTGCTGTACATTTGACATCGTACGCGAAATGTATGAATAATCGGAGTAAGCGATTACGAGCAGTGTGTGAGCGTACGTAACACTATATTTTAATAAATAAAATATTTTATATTAATATTAGATAATATTATGTGTGTATCGCGTACAGTACGATAATGTGTCCCGGCGAAGGTTCGTCATTTGATCTATTTTAATACCTACCTAATATGATATCGTTAACATAGGAAAATCAATATTTTTATATTAAAACTGTTATTTTGGAAACCATTATAATATTATTATAGAACACTGTGGCCTATATTATTATATTTTGGCATATCATTCTGAAAAAAAAAAAATAATAACAAAAGCCGTATTTTTCCGGGACATTAATTTTTTCTGACAGTCGAGCATTCATATCGGTTCAAAATATTGTGTTGTCTCCGCATTATACAATCGTGGAAACCAACCGAACCAAAATCGTGTTGTTGGCTTTAATATTAGAGTGAATTGATCTGTTATCATAGTATTTTATTGACACTACTTTTAATTTTAAAGTGAGCTATAACAATAATATAGTACCTACCTATATTAAAATGCTAACAACTCGTTTAAAAGTTAAAATATCAATAAAAGCTCACAAGTCAATTTTTGTATTTTTAAATTTAATATATTAATATGGGTCTATTCACCCCGATAACAATAGTAAAGCTAACAACACTGTTCGGCTGAAAATATATTCTACGCTGTTCGTCGGTGAGACGGAGACCAGGGGCTTTTTTTCTCGTAGACAGCGACTTTTTTGTATCCCCTGGCCATAGAAATGTGATAAAAAATTGCTCAGTACTGCTGCTACTACTACTACGCTATATACAACTAATACTAATACTAGTCACTACTATAACAAAATGACGTGGGTACGTATATTACACATATTTAAAATAATATACGCACAAGTGTGTGGTAATACGATGACTCTCGAGTCGGTGACCGGACAGATGATGATATTATGCGAAGAATACAAGTATAGATGCATGTACGTACGTATTTCGTGATTTTCCTCGCGTCTTCCACATGATTCAATTTGGCGAAAAAGCTTTTAGACAAATTATACAATGGCATAGAGAGACATAGAGCGTACAGTGCAGCGTACACGTCTTGGCGGCGGCGCTCCTATACCGTCGGGGATGCATTACTATACCGGGCACCCATTTTCTCGGGCCAAAAATCACCAAAGCCATTAGACATAAGTTACAATATACGTGTGTGTGTGTGGGTGGGTGTTTGTGTGTGTGCGGGTGCGTGGGTGGGTGGGTGTGCGTGTGCGTGTGCGTGTGTATTTTTACACTGTATATAGTTGTGTACTATGCACTAGATCGTTCCCGGGACTTTAATGTCGTATGGATTTCCCGGTGGATTTTAAGTCTATTCGCCGCCGCTGATCCACCCCTACACCACCTACACCGTCGCCACTGTCGCGTATATCGTGTTTGACGACGAATACCGCGTCCGTCCCCGTTACCAGTCACACGACCTTGGTTTGGCTCGTCGCCAGTTAAAATTTATTTTACCCAAACCATAATAGTAGAGTCGTATAATATACAGATACCGATTTAGGCGATTAAGATATCAAACGATATTTTACTATAATATAATGATAACAATAATAATATGCTCTCGAAACTATTCATCGTTAAAAATTGCAAATTATGCCTAATGTTGACTTTTCAAATTATGGTAGATAATTATATTATTATTAAATTAAATAATCATTAAAAATTGAAAATTTTAGTTTTTACACTCTTTTAAATATCGTAACTAATACTAGACATTATACATTAAACATAATATCATTATAAAATTATAAAATTATGAACAAAAAATTTACTATTTTCTTGTTGATTCGGCAAATACCTATATAAACTTTCTCCCCTAATCGGTTATATCGCAAAATATGATTAATAGTACCTAACTATTAATATTTAATTAGGGTCAAAGACTATAATAATATTAAGACAAAATCAGTTTTAGGCACGATTAAAGATAGTATGGTGTCCAACGAATCTTGAAAAGTGTCCACCGAAATTAATCTTCATAATCAGTATTAAACAGCCGGAGATTTACGCACTAGCGCTTATTTGTTGTAGTGACTATAAATTCAATAACCATTCAAATGTAAATTGAAATTGCGTGATAGTCACTATGACAAATAAGCGTTGGTGCGTAAATCTTCAGCTGTTTAATACTGGTTATAGAGATTCATTTCGATAGACACTTTTCAAGATTCGTTGGCAACCATACTATCTATAGCCGTGGTATTTGGAAATATATATTATCGATCTATATTAAAAACAATTTACAATTTATACGTACAGACTATTATCAGCTTTGTATGTTGATAATATTTTCCACATAATAAAGAATAAACTAATGTCATGCGCTAATCGAAAATTAATACTTATATAGTTATATATTCAGAGGTTTCATTATGATAGGCTAATATTATTGATGAAATCAAACGCCAATCACTCACTTTAAAAATAGTTAATTCTTAAAGTAGCATTTTGAACAAAACAAACTGTTAAACTTCACAAAACTTCGAATCGTACATTTTGAAACTCTCCTCATGAGTATTGTGTTACGTTAATTTTCATCTTTTACAGTTCAGCCTTTGAGTTTCAACCAAAGACACATATTATTTCATTAAGCACTTATATGTCTGCATTGCATTTATCTGCCTCTTATTTTAAGCCTACCCGTTCAAAAGATTTGTATTAATCGTTTCGTATAAATATAAACGAGTATTAAACTACAAGGTATAATATTATTAAAACGTAACATTTTCGATTAATTCAAAGAAATGTTCTACGAGTATTTTGTTGAATAATTGGACGGTAGAATCAAATAGACGTTCGTCATTCTATCTGAATAATACTGAAAACACTTCAACACGCATTACTATTACGATAATTTGTACAAACGAAAAAAGCAATAAACTCACGCAAGCTCGAAAAACAAACTAAAAATGGGATTAATTGGAAGGTGAACGAACGAACGATGGGGGTAAACGATTCGAAGCTATAGTAGCCTATAAAGTCCACGCGTCCGAAATTCCACAAAAAAATCGATGTATTTGCCTGTCTTACTTTAAATTATCAAATATATTATATTATATTATAATATATTATATTATTATACTCGTGTGGATTCACAAGTGTGGCGCGCACGATATAACGTTATCATATTTTTAATGTTCGATAAAATAACGGCGGGATTACGAGCACGTCTAAATGTCACCAGCAATTAAACCACGGTTATGTGTACCTAACGATACCGGCTCTTCGGCGATGTGTGTTTTTCGAGTCCATTTTGGTAACAACGTCGCGTCGACGGATCGAGAAGTCACGTCTAATGACGTCGACGTCGCATTACCGGTAAACCGGGTTCACGACGCGGTGGAATCGATGGCGTTTATCGCGGCAGACCGTTCGGGATGATTAACGATGACGACGACGGACAAATGAGCATGTATGGAGGCACAACGCTTTTGAATCCGATTTTCCGCTCAATATACCGCGGGAGCGACACATCGCTGCACCGTAATTGCGGACGACAGTTGACGTGGTTCGATCCGAGTGGTTCCGTGGCCACACACGCGGGAGGAGCGTTTATAGTCAATTTGTCACCGCCGCCGCCGTTATTCGCGACATTTTCGTGAACGATGGAAGTTGAGGGGGGGGGGGAAATCACGAGGTGTTCTCCCGCGAGTGTGTAAAAAATACGTTCACCGAATTCCCGGGCGTGCCATTAGCATCGATTTCCCGTTGAAATCCAGTATAGGTAGGTCTATGCAGGTGTAGGTTTAAGTTTGTATTGCTAACTCGCGCTGCACAACCGACGTGTGCGACCGGTCGCTGGTCCGCTGCCCATTTTCGACTGATCCGATTATAATATTATTGTTATCGCGGGATTTGTCGCTTTGTAGTGTTTCCATCAAAACGGGGGTGCGTATGTTAAGCTCGTCTGACTAACGGTGGTAGAATAATCGATCGAAAACGTCGCCCGAAAGGAAGGCGTTGTTTGTATTGCAGGTGTGATACGCGCATATTATAAAGGATAACGAAGGGCCTAACCGTAATATTGCGGGAGATTATGCGCGCCCGGTACAAAGCTGCGAGCACAAAGAACCCACGAGTGACGATGACGAGACGTATCGCCGTTGTTATGTTATTATTATCGTTGTACATGCGACAAAATTGGAGTGCCATATCGGTTGCCACTTTTCGTGGATGCGCGACGCTTTTGTTCGGCTGAAACGAAGACGTTTTACCGTGTGTTGTGTGTGTGTGTGTGTGTGTGTGCGTGTGTACAATGCTTGTCGGATCCGGTGACAGTCGACAAACAATATTCCCGAGGATTAAAGGGTTAAACCTTTCGACAGTTTCTCGACCCTTTAAGAACGGCCAACAAGACAGTGATGGTGGTTGATGGCGGCGGTGGTGGTGGTAGTCGTCGTAGTGGTCCGGGGTTTAAGTCGAGTATGTCGAGGGATTTATTTCGGATGACAATTATTTTTTTTCCCAACGTGTAATTTGACGACGCTTGTCATGTCGTTGTCGGTCATAGCAATAACGCGAATAGGCCAAGCGGCTTTTCTTTTCTAACATCAGGCGGGCAAACAAATTAAAGTGTACAAAGTGCGAAATTCTGGGTGGTTTTTGAAATCGAAAAATCTTCTTATGTTTGACACAGCGACATCTGCTAAAAAAATATGTGTTGGATGTAAGTCGCACTTAAACCCTCTAACTCTGCCGGCCCATCGCCTTGAATCGTGTAAATATATATATATATACAACGTTTGTCGATTAATTTTCCTCGTTTTTCTTCTGACTGTGTTCAAAATGACACGGCCAAGATTAGGGAGGACTTAAGCCCAAACACTTGTTGATATTCCGCCGAGATACTACACCGCCAACTAAAAACGAATCATCCGAACGTGTGTAGTACCTACGCACGAATAAAGGTCAGCGTTTTTCGGAACTCGTACAAAATCGCCGTTCGCGCGATGATAAAATATTAAAAAGTCACTTGTGATCCATTTTAAAAATATATGATTTTAAATAACCTTGCAGGTTTTTAATCGCTTTACATCCGATCAATAAACGATATACTGCAGTGTCGGACCATGATAAAATATTTTGATTTGTAATGCGGCGCATGGTTCGATGGTTCAGACTGTGCTGTCATAGAATAATAATATCGTACAACCATAGAGTTATTATTTCGAGCAATATAGACATTTATATTTATCGTACAGGTAACAGAATGTTACACGTTTTCGATCGGTATTAATTTATAAAAATAACTGTAATAATATGATAGCGGTCTATACCAAAAAGTTTGGTAATAGAACTTTCATTTAAATCTACGTTAAACCAGCTGGCGACCACCGCGGAAATCTCTACGCCAGGAAATAATTATTATTTGTTGTCGCACTATTTAGCTAATGCCAATATATACTTACTCGCGGTTTTCGGGGTGCGAACGCTTCTCAATAAATTATGTCCTGATTGCTTAACACATAGCAGCCACCGACCGCCAGTTTATTTACGTAGACCACGGTGGGCACCACTAAATGTGTTTGCTTATTTTTCCAGCTGCTCTAAACGACTGGTTCGGTTCATCAGTGTATCTACATGACACTGAGTATAGAACTTGTATACGAAAATCGGAAAATCTATGCCACGAAACCTTCGTGGATCTTAAACACATATTTTATTATATTAACAGTTTTAACGGGCTTTCTGTGGTGTTTCGTTGTAGAGCCATCCCAGAGTCAGCGAGAGTTGTACAACAAGAGGACGAGCAACACCTTCTCCTTCGTCATCATCGCTTTAACTGCGGCATAATGTGGATTACGTGGTTCGTGGCCACCGCTTGTGCGGCACTGTCCATGCGGGGCGCGCACTCCAACGCCGGGCTGACGAGCACTTCGTTCAGCAACGAGCTGCGCACCGGTTTCGCCAGGCTGTTCCAAAACGGCATCGAACAGCCACTGCAGCAATCCCCGTACGTGCTGCTCAACCCCACCGACTTCCAGCCCGGGCCCGGCCAGCTTGTGCAGCGACCGGCACCGTTCAGTCCGCTGGCGAGCACGGGATACCAGTTACCGCGACCTAGGTACGAGTTGCAGCATCTGTCGTGGGTGATTCCTTATTATTATGTCCCTACCAGGTACCTGCCGCCGAAGCGTGGCAAGCGGCCTAACGACGTGCTGGTGATCGTCGTCAAGACCACATCGAATTGCACAGCCCCCGCAGCTAACGGGACAACACCCGCTGACGGCGACAACGATGGCGACGGTGAAGACGACGGTACCGACGAGGACGTAAGCAGCAGTGGTCATCCATAAACGATATACCTATCCGCATAAAGACGCGTTTCCAAGTCCCAGAGTTTGTTGAAAAACAAAAAAAAACTGTTTTAAGATATTAAAACGCGTTTTTTCCAAGTTTATCAGCTGATTTTAACACGATTTAATCGACTTTAATGATTTTAAATATTGGTATGAGTTTACCAATATATGTATTAAATATTGAAGTACAATAATATAGGAGTTAGGTACAAAAAGTATGATTGATATGTAAATAATAATTATAAGCATTGGTGTGGGTGTACATTGAGATTAGTGAATTGACGAATAGACAAGAGTTTAGTACCAGTATACTATGATAAGAGAATCACGTTTACCAGTAATAAATAATAATCTCATCGATAATTATTTCTTCTTTCAAAATAACGTTTTCAAAATATGTGAGCATACGACCCAACCTTATCACAGATCACCATTATAGAGGAGTAGAGGACAACATTTCATTATGGTAACCAATTTCGTGTAATATGGATGTATTATTGACAAGATTATATTTGATTTGTACATACTTTTTTGAAATAATTGCAATACATCACATATTTAAACTTTTTCCCTATGAACGTTTTTCCCTTCCACATATGGCTTTTGTTCGTCGATTACCAAGTCTTGACCCAGCAGTATGTTGATCGAGATTTTTAGTGGATATTACTCAATTTTCATAAGAAGTGGATAGGTCACAGAGCTCGATTTTATAAAGCCTAATACTTAAGATATATGTTTGTGTTAATGTATGAAATACGTTATTTTATTAAATAACTATTTATTCTATACAATTCCAAAATATGCTCGTTAATTTACTAGTTAATAGTATAAAGAATACCATTTGGGTTTTCGGTAATGTATTAATTTTTTTTTTAAATTTATAATTTGCTTAAGGTTTTAATAGTTCTAATAAATTGATGTTGTACAAATCAGAATCGACTTTTTAAAAATGAATATTTATAATTTATATATAGATTCAATAATAATTTTAAATACACTAATTAAACCGTTATTATTAGTTTATAAAATATCTGGTTAGTATGTAGAATAACTAGTTGAAGTATGTATTTTATGGATTTATTCAATACATTAACTAAAATTACACTCAATCCTAGTTATTTTATAGAATTACAGAATTTCATACATTAACTCCAACATTCTATAGGTATAGCTTAAATTTAAGAATAAAATTACATAACACGGTAGATGCAACGAATACAAATTGAAAACATGCCCAATATAGGTAGATAATAAATATATAAAATAATTTATTAAAATGTATATAGTACCTATTTAATTCAACACGAGTACTTGAGTATGGATAAGAAGTGGGTGGGCATTCCCTGAAATATATTCCCCGGAGTGGGAAATGCCTACAAAAAAAAACTCACAACCATCGTCTCAGTTCTGCGTGTTCCCGGCACGCCCACTTTGAGTTTTCATAATATGAAAAAAAAAACCTGGACCATCGTTCGATACTAAATATAGGTCCTTCCGTTTTTACCGAAAAAATAATTTTCTACGAAAACTGGACGTGGACACGTAACTCACTCTGGCCACTCTGGCCACTCGTCCGACCTGCACTTGTCACCTGTATTCATATTATCGGCCCTCTGAATCGCGTCGTGTGTGAACCTTATACGATATGTCGTGTGCCCACAGGGACCGAATCCGGACGACGACGTCGAAGAAGTGACCATCGTCGCGGGCGGCACGGAGAAGGGCAAGGAACCGTCCCGGTGCGTGTGGGCCATCCTGTCGTGCTGCGCCCCGTCCAACACGCCCATCCGGTACACGTGTTTCGACGTGTTGGGCTGCAGCACCGCGTTCTGGGACACCAACCCGTGCGTTCCGGCCATCATCAAGACCGCTTTGGACCAGGCCACCCAGTTCTACGGCACGACCATGTCCACCAACCGCACGACCACGCCCGAGCCCACGCCGCCGGCCGTCCCGGCAGCGGCCTCCACCGACAACGTGGCCTCCCTGATGACCGGCACGTCCGCGGCCGCCGCTTCGCCGGTGGACCAGACCACGCCGGCGGCCACTACCACCGCCGCTTAGTCACTGTTTCCGTTGCAGTTTTCACGCTTCGCCACTCGTCCGGCAATCAATCACCGACCATAATATTATTATTATTGTAATATTTTACAGTCAACATAAAACTTACGTCGTTCACAAAACTCAGCTAAGCCGAAGAACAGCTCAAGTCGTTGGCAACTCGTCCCGCAAACCGATACGATTCGACTTGAATATTATAAAATATTTTAATTGATTTATCTGTTAAGTGCAATTTGTCGTACACCTAATGTTATAATAATTATTGTATAAAACGTAACATATAGTCACTGACGAAAGCATAATATAAAATCCGGTGCCGGATCTGGGACATTATATTATAATGACGTTGTGGATGGTAAAAAAAATTCTTTTCTCAATTTACAGCAAAATTTGCGTTATTTAATTTTTTTTTTTTTCAAAAAAATCTCAACTTACTGCTTTATTAAACGCGTAAAACAAGATATTGTATTGTAATAAAAATATGAACATTAATAAAACATAAAAGTTTTTTCTAAGTATTTAATAAAAAAAAATTAATAACCAGCGGACGGAAATATTTTAAAAACTTGTTTCATTTGGCTTTCTTCGTTACAGCTAAATCGTTTGTTACATCATCATAATCGATTCTTCGTGCTTTTCTTCGTTATTTTTTATGCTTTGCATATTATTTTTCTCTGTTAAATATTAAGTTAATAAACATGTTTAAAACTTAATACACGGTGTATAGGTACAATATAAATATACGACTGCAGGGCTGTAACTAAATCATGCATTTTTAATATTGTTTCATTTTCCTTGCGGTTCGTTTCTTCTTCAAATTCGATTCTTGGCTTTTTTCATCTTATGAAATAAACTTTGATGTAGCCTTGTACGAAAGGCGCCTGAGACAAGGTACAGTCTTCCCCATAGATCCGGCACTCATTTTATCAGATACTATATAATATTGCGAATAATATAGTTAAATATTTTGTGAATATCATAATTTTTTTGGACAAATTTTGTTTTCAAAATATGTGATATCGATTAAATTTTTTTCATTGAATATAATAAAATAAAATAGTATTTTTGATCCGCGTCATACACAACTTTGCAACTATAATCATTTTTATTTAGCACATATTATTGATTCTCCTTTAAATCCAAATGTTATCCATCCTCTACACTGGTTCTTTTTTCCACAAACATTTAAGATTGTAAACCATCTGAAGAATCGACTAATGGTTTTACAATGTTTTTTCTTAAATCAAAAACACTTCTTATTTTTGTATGTATCAAAAATTACATATATTTCATTATTGAATGGAAACCCATCACAAATGGCAACTTTTAAAAATTTGCATCTGTTTTAGCTTTTATAAAGAATTCGAAAAAAAAAATAGAAATAATTTACGTCTATACCGTAATATATTCAAGATTGAAAATCCATTTACGGGGATGGATTAAAGTACTTCACAATTACTTATAGTAAAGATTTAAGAACAGTATTGTTTTTTTCATTATAATTATTATTATAATTATTTATTTGATTGTTTATTGTGATTTAAATATAAATCCATATAATAATTATTATAACTATATATTATAAACTTTTGTTAGCTACTCAATACTATATAGTATGATCTAATCTTTCACAGGTTAATAATAATAGTTTTATCTTATTATTTAGTTTGGACATTAGAATCAGAGAAATCAAAAACTGATTTAGACATCGAATAATCAATTCATTATACTATTTCGAATTACGTTTAAAACGTAGGTATATTAATTACAAAGGTTATATTATACTAATATTATGTTAAATTTCTCAAGTTTCCACATATAAAGATAAAGAGACAATTTTACCTTGGTTGTTGCACGTATTCGTTGTACAAAAAAGCTACCTATATTAGAATGTCATTTCTGGTAACCCTGGTAATGAGTATCTATCTAGTATCTACACACATCTATACCAGTTAAATTAAGTCACAATATGATGATTTACGTGCCATACGCTTAATGCTTACGAGTTACAGTATTATTCACTAACATTGAATTCATCAATACTGCCAAATAATAGTAGGAAATAAAAATATTTAATTCCTACTATTCTCGGTTTTGTTTTTACGGTTAAAAAAATAATGTTCCATATAATCTACTAGGTATATGGTTTCACAAGGACTATGAATAAATTATTAATAGCAAAATTAACTCAAAGAGCATTAGCATAAATATATATTATATATATCATACATTTTTGAATACACAAATACATTAACAACAGTATGATAAATGAGAATTCCGCATAATTTGTATTTTAATTTCATTCAAACTAAATTAAAAAATTGATTAAAATAACCTCATAATTTATTATAACCAAATTATGTATATGAATATTCATCCTAATTTTATTGAAATAATAATATTTTATGTTAATAAACTCTCTGACATTACCTAATTCTCTTTAATTTTGTTGTTAGTTTATTTGTACGAAAGTGATTGGAATAATATTAGTGATCTATTAAATAAATAATTATGTCATAACCTAAACAACTATATTTTTTTCAAGCGACCTATGTACTAAGTTAAAATAATTTTAAAGATTTTTCAATAACAAAAAATTACTTTTTGGAATGCATTTTCGTTTTTAACTGGCTATAATAGTGCTTAAAATTAGCACAATACGATTTATATTGCCAACTTATATTATGGACAATAGCAAAGGTATGGTTAAATCAAGCTGTATTTACATTTTTGGTCTTTTAGAATACAAAATATACATTTTCAAATAATACGAAAATCTTTATAAGCGTTTACAACTTCATACGATTATTCAAATAACCTACTTATTATAGTATAATAATATTATTATAGCGTGTATTTTAATATAATATTTTGTACAATTTTGTAAACGTTTTTAAGGTAAATTAATACTTTATTATGATTAGTTATAGGCTTGTAATAAAAACAATACAAATGTAGAATAAATTTGAAAAGCATGAATCGTATATACCTTCAATGTGTAACCTTCAAGGGAACTAAATAGAATTATGGTCACGCACCTGTCATCACTTGCATTTGGTAATATACCGAACGCACACTCCGGTCGTTACAATCAATCAATGACATTACAATTCAATCACAGACTACTTTTTGAGTACCTATATCATCAAAAAAAAAATTCCAAACCGTTTCACCCTTGTCGTCTCCATTATTTTCACTCGGGCAAATGTCTGCCACATTTGTTGTGTTCTTTTTTTCTTGAAAAATCCTATTTTTTATATATATATATATATATATATATGTACAAGAGTCAAAATTAAACGTTCCAGAAAATAAAAATAATATCAAACAAAAGGAACAACAAAAAAGTAAAAATAGTAATAATAATAATAATAAAAATCCACCAACGGTATATAAACCGAATCGATGGTCCTTGAAATGGAAGCGCGAGTGCGCGTGCGTGCGTGTATGTGTGTGAGCGTGTAAATATATACTCACACCACTGCGTATAGTCGGCAATGGAGGAAACCCTGCTTCACCGGTTACACGGAGTGTGGGGTGAACAAGACCAACGGCAATTTCCTATTTCAATTTTTCAACCCGTTTTCCGGCCCGCTAACCACTGCAGCAGCTAGTGCGTCAGAAAATTTAATCAACGTTCCCGCTGCTGCTCGTACCACCGACTTCACTGCTGCAGAGCTATACAATACACTACAATTGCCGACTACTATAATAATAATAATATTGTACTGTACGACCGCTCTACCGATACTGTTACTGCTACTTCTAATACTATTTACGACTACGAATGTTAACACTAATCTATATAACTGTTAGTATCGTCGTCGACCGTCCGCGCGGCAAAATTCAACGACGCGGCGGGAGGAGATCGCCGTTGATCAAAAAATCGCACTAGCTGAAAGCACCATAAGAGACTACGTTAATATTAAAACGTACATGTTTATCGGCAGCAGAGGGGCAAGACGACCGTTTGCCCGAGATGAGTTATTAATATGACAACGGGACGACACGTCGATTGTTTCAAACTGATCGATTCCAGACTGGCGACCTCGACTCAGATTGAACAGAACATTTTTCATTGGTTGCGTAGCTATACGGTGAGACGTAATAAAATAATAACACACAATACATCTACTGGAATAAAATTACTAAACAATACGTCATGAACAAAACTGATATATGGTTTTTATTATTTCTGTTGTCATCATCAGCTTCAGCTACAAAGTGTGCCATCTGTCCATCTCGATTGTAATATTTGCAGACAATAAAATACAGATTACAAATTTTCAATATGGAAAAGCAATATTTTTTTTTTCTTACGTCACATATTATTATGAAGATTTTCAAAATGTATTATTTATATAAATAAAAGAACACCGATATTATGTTGGTGGTGTTTTCTTCTCGTACACTAGAGTTTCTGTGATTGGTTTAGAGTGGATCGATCTGCTGAGCAATCTGTTGTTACGTTTTATTATAATTTTATATGATTTCCTATTTTACAATAATCATACATTCAAGTTCTCCTTATAGTTTAAACTATATATTTCGTTCAAAATCAATAATTTCGTAGACATCTATTTTCATCGTCCCGTTTAAACATAGGGAACTCTGTGGCTCATACGAGCACGGACGACAGCTATTACAAGTGAGTGGCCAAAAAAGAATCGTTCCGTTTCTTAGGAAAAAAAAGTAATTAACCCGGTTAAAATAACGCTAATATACACAAAACGAATTGTCATAAAATTGTTTTAAAAAAAATCAAAACGAGTTGTCGTATTAACTAAAACAATTTATCACACGTATATTATACAACGACAAATAAAGACTAAACAATTTTTCCAATCCCGGCTTGCTTACGAACATACCAGACAATTACGCGATAAGTGCATATCTAAAGAGCTTAATATACAGTCATTCGAATTCATAATATAATCATTTTAATATTCGCGTTAACTCCTAAAACGTTCGGGTTAACGTGTAATGTCACACGGAGCTACTCATCGGACCAATTATGTCACTTGTCGGAAAAATATTCACCAATTTTATCTCAATGGTTATGATAGTTTGCGGAGGAGCCGTCGTGCTGTATAGAAATGAATCGTTAATAATACGTTTTCATACAATATTATTATAATATATTAAACCTATGGAATTATAATAATAATTCACGTGCGATTGAGACAACTTTAGAGCGCGAGTAAAGTGTGACCTGTTGAACAAAAGAAGCAATCGATTTTATACACTGAGCGCTGCTTAAAACATATTAATGAATATCGTGTCATATTGTGATGACGTCGACTTTGATTGGCGAATGCTTTTGCGGATCCGACGACCATACCCTACATAAATGCAGGTCGTTATTGGCGGCGGGAAATTGCCGACGACGAGCCATTAACAACAACAATAATAGTAATAATAACAATGATGATGATAATAATAATAATAATCAATTTCAATTTATTATATTATTATTACTATTATTCCGTTAAAGTAATAGTATAATATGTATAGTAGGTGTGCTAACAGCACGCGTGGCAATGGTGATCGTAGTTTACGTCGAAAAACGCGTACCTAACCTAACCTATGTGCCTTAGTTTACCAAACAAACTCGATTTCGGTGTGAACGACCATATACTATATATATATATATAACTACCTTATATTTTATGGTTATGGTATAATAATAATATTAATATACGGTAAGTATAAAGCGGTTTGCTAAACGGTTCTGTAGATAACTCAATGTGCCGACACACCGTTGTTGCCTTGCAATACCACCACCACCAACTCCCACCAATCACCCACCATCTACCCCCACCAATTCCACCACCATCATCTCCACTACGTCTTCAAATCGTAATTTCTTATTCGAACCCGAATTATAGTACCCGAACGTTTCATCCACGTTTTGCTCTCCTCGTCATACGATTCCTTTATATTTTAATAGAGACGATGTGCACTACGGTAGTGAACTGCGAGAATTATATTAGTTTACCTATATATTCTATTATAATAATTATAATATTATAACTAAATCCGACCGAATCGTTTACGCTCTGTTAAAATAACTGAGAATTTCTTATATTATATTTTAGCTCATGCCGTAATATTGTTGTTGTCGTAAGAGCGGCGGGAGTCAATCATCGAAAACCAACGTCCAAAAACTGAAACCGACGACCGATCGGCTGTGAATAAGGCTTTACATTTTAAATAACGATATTGTGTGTGAAGTCATACGACGTTTATGATACGCCCAGTTTCATCTATCGTCAAAGAGCTACCGAAGCGGTCGTTTAGAATATTCATAGATTAAAATATAACACTATAATATGGATAGTCAACGCCAACGCAATCATTCATCGCTCATTATTTTTAAATTAGATTTTACTCGCATTATGGCAGGAGGAGGAGAGAAATAAGTATCTAACTATGATCTACTATGCGTCACTAGTGAATCAAATCCGCAATTATATAAAATATAAATAGTTATAGCGATCAATGATCGCATTGATCTATATGGTGTTATATTTTAATCTATGGTCGTACGTATACCGCGTAGATCGAGCAGCGGTGCCATCATCAATTCGGAAGCTGGATTATACATGATAAAATATAATATCGCTATTCGTCAAATCACATTTGTCCGGATGTGATTTTAAGGGGAACGTAATGTGTGGCTTTCGTGGCTCATTGTCTCTGATGCGTCTAAATATTAACCGTTTCGCAGTGCAGAAGAAACCCGCATGCGTTTCACTCGTCATATTATTATTATTATTATTATTATCATGACTCGCACTTCAAAGATAACATTTATACGTCGAGAATAGATACGTGAATAAATTCGTGTGTGTACAAACTTCGTAAAACTTTCATGTGATTCGTAACAGTGTATAAATATATATTTATAAAATGTATATATGAACATCGGAATTCTGACATTAGATCTTGATTTAGCAACCAAAGTTTCTTTGCTGAAACCATATAGGTACACAGTACACGCACATACGTAAACCATATAGGTGCGTATATAAGAGTTTAGTTAACCGAATAGAAAACGATCCGAAATAATATTTACATAGCCGGAATTAAGCGAGTTTCGCCTAGTCTCATACTAATAACGGTGTTGTTTATTCTAATTTTAATTAGAAACCTTCTTCCTCGCCGAATTGAAAAAAATTAAAAATTTCGATTTTTTCTTTCCAGAAACTTTTAGGATACAATATGACACAATTACAAACATTTGGAATACAGAAAAAAAAATGCCGAAACTATCTCTAAAAAATCATCCTAGTGACATTTACTGCAAATTCGACATCGTGAAACTTTACTGCAAGTATAGAAACTGTATATGTATTACGTGTACTGTATATAGCGTATTAATCGTTGATTGCATTTTTAAATATAACTGCATCTGATCGAGTGGAATAATAATGATTGATAAAAGTAAATAATTTCTAGCAAACCGACCTTTTTGTGGTTCTACACTCAACGCTCACTGCATATATTGTCAAAAGTATATTGAACAAAAAGCATTTTGTTTGTTCAGCTATCATTTTTCATTTGACGTGTTTGAGCGAATTTTAAAACAAGTAGAGAAATCTCTCCTGAAGCGTTTCGTGGAATATATGAATATAAATTAGCAAATAACAAACACCGACGCCGCCGTCCAAATATATTATTTTATACAAGCTAGTTGCGAGTTTTTACGGATTAAAAAGGATGTATGGGTATATTATGTATACCGCGTCTATAATCTATGTGTTATATTAATAATATTTATGAGTATATATTTTGAAAATAATAATCTACATGGACTGTCTCTTTCCCATCCGTTCCGGTAACAACCGTTAACGATACGATCTGTAAACGCATAATATTTTCTCGTCGTGGGACGACCAATTTTTTACTTACATTTCGTACTGAAAATCACACGAGGACATGAGATTTAATAGACCATATAATTACAATAGAGACGTTAGGTTACCATAATATGGTCGACCAAATGTGAACATTTTATTTTGGTTTCAATTAAAACATTTTTTGACGAGCTTTCATTTTAATATTATTCTTTGGCATCTTCCTGTAAAGTGCAGGTAACGGCGATGGTTCATATGAACCCAAAATAATAAACTGCAACAAAAACGGTTCTGTGCACGGCAGTGGTACCGAATCGATTGTTTAATGTTTTTGTCCGCATTGGATTTCGGGTCAAAAGTTATTAAAAAGCCATTTCAACGCGATATTTATATATTATGTGCAATCGGTCACAGCATGGTCTCAATTCCACTGGATATTGTTATTACCACTGACCACAATCCAAATGTAATAAATGTCACGAGCATGACAGAAAATAATTTTCAAGTAATTTCATAATTTTTAAGTGTATCATTTTTAAAAATGCTATTTTAGTCGTTTGCAATTTTCTTTGACATTTTAGAATTTAGGCATTTCAATTTTAAAGTCTAATGATTTTGTTATTTAAATAATTAGATGATATTTCAACTGACCATGAAGAGTGGTCCCGAGATTTCTCCAAAAAAAATTATGTATTGACCAGACTTACATAAAATTTCATAATACGTTAATGAACAATCAGAAACAAACAGGGATAAAAATATACTATACAACTAAATTATGCTTATAGAGCTCATTGCAAAACTTTTGTCAACTAGTCGGGATTACATACAAGTAGCTAGAACTGCTGACATTTCCTGGCAAATAGACTGGTATTCGTAGAGTTGATGGTTATCACTTGCCAGGTTTGATACGAATTGACTTTTTCCTTTTGGATCATTGAAATTCAATAAAGTATATGAAAAAGTAAGACAGGAAAAAACAAATGGTTTGTCCCTGTAAGTCAATATTGAACATTGTTTAATGGTGTTCCCTACGCTCAAATGTAATGGTATTGCCTACTTATTGCGCCGTGTTACAAATTATATCTTAAGATTTACGACTAGACACAATGTCTGAGCGGACGATAGTCATTATTTGATTATAATTCATATGACTTCAATTAATCATCGAATTTAAAAACATTATTTCTAATCAAATCTCTGTTTACTTTAGTATACGGTCTTAATGAGAAACATGAACTATAAAGAGTCTAATTAATTTAGCCCGAAAATTGTTAATGTTCTAACCTTATTATACTTTTGTAAATATAAGACTTGAATTTGATAATTCAAATTTTAAAGAATTTCAATGAAACAAACATGATCTAATCTTTTAACATCACTTTTAACGGTAAACAGACTTCTCTATAATGTTTTACAAATTGTCGGTAGTTTTTCTTACAAAATAAAACTATAAAGAAATAAAAAAAGTCTTTCTAGAGTATCAACTGAGTATAGGACTTCCAGTCAAAATATCGGATCACGTAAAAGTCTTTGATGACTAGGTCCATCACCAAAAATGACCATTATAGAGAAATCGAAAAAAAATGCACATTGTAAAACCAATACGTTTAACATCGTTTGCCTCGGATTACAAAAGCTGGTCGACTGGAACAAAGCAACTTGCGATTTATTTTTTTTATTTCATTAAAACCCTCATTCGTTTGTTTCACTACGGTTAAACGACACTGCGTTCTACGACAAAACATACACACCGCGTATATATAAATAATATATGTTATATTTTATTATTATTATTATTATTATTATTACTATATAGTTATTGTATTTTATTATATTATTATACACTCGTGAGGTTACAACAGTGTTTAGTATCGCCAATTCAGTACATTTAGCCTTCATTAGTCGCAATCGATAGCATCGCTTTGCACACATACACACAAACCATCTGCCCCATACAAAACGTCCCCCGGCCCGTCTCGGTGGGTAAAAAATGGGCGGAGAGAGAGAAAATCTTTATTGTCTCTCAGCGCCGTGGACGATGAGGTGTGCGTGCACAGGTTAACGTCGTCGTTTTTATTATTAACACAATACCATATTATATAAATATATATAACGTATAGCCTTGTTTGAAGCCGTAAAGAGCATATATATATAGTGTTCTCCCTGTGGAAATTTCCAGCTCGTTACTTACACGTCAACCTGTTTCAGCCATAAACGTTGTGCGAATGTTATATATCGTGTTATGACGTGACGACGCGACGTTTTCTTTTTTCACTTTACAGAAAATAAAAAGAAGAGAAGCTGTTTTTATAATCTAATATTATGACTCACGGTGAATTTCAGACGACTATTTATACGCACGTGATTATATAATGTATCGCTGTTACAATGAGTATAATAGTAACAAAAACCTGTGACAACGACAGTGTTACTGCAACATATTGGGAGGGGGCAAGAGTAAGCAATAATTTCACTAAATTGATGTTTCCACAGTTCACCTAGATTTATATATTATTATGTTCAGCCTCTATTTCTATTAAACAACGCTTGAACAACATTCGTTTTATAGTCTTAAAACATATAGACATCATTTTCCGCATACATTAATTGTATAATGCAAAATTATACCCACACTCCGTATATTGAACATATTATAATTATATGGAATGTACACCGAATATTGTCATCTCGGAAACATTTTTATAACAAAATCAGTAGGGTATAGGTTTTTGATATTATTATTATCCAAACGCATATTACGCACATGTGTGCGGTACAAAAATTAATTATAAACATTTCGTATATAGTACACGTTTTATGATTAAAGATTTTATTTGCACGTAAAAAAAAAATATAATACTCAATAACATATAGCTAAGACAAATATTTTCATGTTTGCGTATACTAAAATGCTGAAAATCTGCGCTTACTACAGGCAAAAAAAACACATTACTCTTATAACTACGTATTTAACTTACCGCTATTCTGGGACGTTGGTTTTTTATCTCCTTTGCCCATACCCCTTTCTCGTGAACGATTAATTTTGAAAGCTGTTTGAACGACTTAGACGGCAAGCTTTACCTATAATAAATACATATAGTGGATGGTTAGTTGAAGGTAATCTAATACATATAAATTGAAGTATTAATATAGGTACACATCGGATATAAATAATAATTATTCAACTAATTAGTAGTAATTATAAACGTAATAACACATTTCAATTGGTCTTAACGACTGAGTCTCGAACTACTTCAAAATGCAAATCGACTTTATAGCTCGTTGACAGTAAAAAAAAATGAATACATAATGCTTGGTCCCATAACACTTTGAATTACCAATGTAAATTTATAAATTTACGATTGGATTTCTTGACATTAAAATATACAAGTTATCGTGAAAAATGTAGAAGAATAGAAATTGAACTCAAGTTGTTTATTAAATTTGATGTGTTCTGATGTAAATATTTCAGAAATATAACGCTTCTTAATCATCTAATAATCAACTCTTTGTTGTATTTTTTATACTATCCTTTTTATCACTATTTCTAAACATCTTATATTTGGTTTGGAAATAATAACGCAAATATTTTAAATTGATTCATGTTTAGTTCAAAGATATAATATTATTATTTACCAGAACGTTAGTATCTATATCGTTATATTCTTTCACATGAACTAATTTTTATAAACGAATATAATTCCATGTTCATCCTCTACGATAGAGTCTTAAAATGTGAACATATAACTAAATATCAATTTCTTACATGTCTAAAAATTTATTTTGAAAAAAAAACTAAATAAAAATATTTTTGTTTTAATTAAAATATTAATGGTTGATAAGTTTACATAATCAAATGATTGGATACCTTTGTATAATATCGTTTTATTTCCAAAATACTAGAGGGAATAGCAGCGGAAAATGTGATAACATTGTTCTATTTCGGTTAAATCGAATCCTTTTCAAGTCGAATAAATCACTCGATTTTATGAGGAGTTTGGATAAACCAAACTCTAGCCCAAACTTCTAGACTTTTGTTACTGTCTATAATCCAAAAGCACTGAGTCAGCGATCCAAAATATTACTCGTCATAAACTTTATGTTTTATCTTCGATAATAATGTATATACAAGAATAGAATACAAATAACTGAAATTGTTTAGTTAAGTTAGGTAAGTATTTTTTTTATTTTTTCTCAACAAACACATCCTGAACATCAATAGTTGTATGGAAATAAAATCGGTAATTTTTCCAAAGATTAAAATTAATTTCTTTCAGTCGTTGAAAAATCTGGTAAAATTACACCAAATAAAACAATCAAAAGAAGCAAACAATTAGTTTTTTAATTCTGAAAAATCTATTGATATTTACAAACTTAAACAGCAAATAATGTGTCAATACACTTTTACGAGGATAAATATTTATAAATAGTAAGTAATGCATTTATATTGTATAAGTATAATTATTGGTAAACCCAGAGTTAAAAGAATAAACAAGTGCGTTAATTTGTTTTTCCATTTTTCTCTTTTAAGTATCAAGGTAAATAAAAAAATATTAACTCTACAATAATGGCTCCGTCGTGGTTGTCTTATTTTAATTTTTTATTCATGTACTAAAATATACGATAGCTTATTATAACACAAAATCAAAAAGCCGTGTGTTTTTATATCACAGTGTTATTTGAATATAACCATGACGGTGTATAGCCACTGTCAACAATAACGGAAGTTCAGCGGACTCACGTTTTCTACCTCATTTCCTTTTTTTCTTCCTAGCACGCTTTAGCCGTAGGAAAAATAACAAAACTTCATACTGAATTGCGTACCTAGTAAATTTACAAACTTCAAAGACCAAGAGTGGTTTATGCATTATTAAAGTAGCAACTAAAATATTAATTTTTAAAGCTCACGTACCACATATCATTATCATATAGCAGTCATCAAAGTTAACTAATAGTCCAACTCTTTGAAAACCTTTACGAACGCTCAACGGAATTTTAGCTTGTGGGTTCCTGAAGAATGTCTCAACACGACATTTGCTCTTTTTAAATCGCTACTATGATTTAAAATAAAATGCTTTAACATCAAGCCCGCAGTTTTTTTTTTTAACTTTGAAACGGAACAAAGACATTTTTATTTAATTGCATGGAAATCGTTTTAATCAAAAACTGACTAGGTACTCGCAATTTCCTCCGTATAAATTATTATTGTTAAGCATTCAATATTATTTATGTCAAAATCGTAACTCAAGTACTCTAAATACATACTAATCAACATTATAATCGTGTCTGGTAATATTAATCGTATAAAATATAAGATAAATCGTATCTTATAAACAGACAATATTCTTAATAACCAATTCATAATAATTATAGTCTGGGCGTAAACGACGGTTGTAATGATCGCGAATATAGTTTTAGTGTAATTGTATGATTTGTTAAATGTTTGGTTCTTTTCATATTGTAAATTAAACGTTATAGTAGGTATCTGGTATACCTATAAATATGTTATTGAGCGTGATAAACGAGCGCCACGCTGAATAGTTACAGTGTTAGAACACCTTATATCATCGACGTTTAAGAGGTCAATGGAGACGAAAAACAAAATAATAAAGTTTATCCGACGCCAACGGGTTCGTATACTATCCTAGTAGAATAGAAGCGATTCAATTGGACTAATCAATTTGGCTATAGTTGTTTAGAGTTCATTATTATATAATATAAGGAGGTCGAAAACAAAAACTTTGGCCCAGCCATCGATATTCTCGTCGGTTCATCCGTGCACTGCTCGCATTCAACGTTAAACGCGTTTAAACATTTTAACAGCCAAAAATCCCATTTGTTTCGTGCGCACAAAAGTGTTTTCAATATAGTTATCGTCTTTTTTTCAGTTCGACAATAAAAAGTTCAAGAGGTCGACGGAGGGAACGTCAACAAATAGATTCCAATTATCTCCCAAAAATACTTCAGTTTTCGCCTTGATTTATCGTCGACGGGAAAACTTTATATAGAAACCGCTACGCTGCGTAACACACAGAAGCCAAGTCTGGTGCAACCAGTGGTGGGAAAGGTTATGTCCGCCATTCATACCATTATTTACTTTCGTTCAACGAAATGATTTGTAAAATACATAATTATTATTGAATATCTGCAGATACAGTATACACGAGTGTCTTTGTTGTAGTTTTTATGCGTAGTGAAGGGCTATTGCTTTGATGTAGTTACAACGAACACAATTTATAACAGGTCGTTCCGTATTTAATGTAAATTTTCTAAAAAACTGTGAAAACACTTGACGATGATGCTAAGAATTTTAAGAAACGTATCGTACTTTACAAAACAAAAATATTTTTATTTTTTTTATGTTTCAGTACCTTTGTAAATTTGACACAGTCATGAGTTTATACAATATTTATTCATAATCCTTAGTATCTAACAATAAACGAACACGACTGTAACTAAGTGTCTATACCATTTTTAGATAAACCAAAGTCTGAAAAATCGGTTTTCAATTGCTTACAAATTTTGAAGCCCAGCTTAGTATGTCTCACGTTATCACGTATATTTATTTATTAGCTATTTTATATGACTATTTAACATAACATTTTACAAAGTCATTTGTATACATCAATTATAGGATACACTGACACAAAAATGTGTAAATGTCAACCCAAGTTTTATTTTATAAGCCTTTGACCCACTGGACATAATTTTATATTTTCTCTGCATCAAACTAGAAAGTAGTATAACGTATGACGGACATTATAATGGTTGTATTTCACACAGTCGAAGTACTTTAAATTTTACCCTAAAAAGTAAGAACCATGACTAAAACAGTAAAACGCACATAATTATTACTCTTGGTTGTAAATTGAACATTTTTTTTAGTCGTGACAGTAATTGCTGTATTTTTTATACCAGGGTACTATTTGAACTTTAGCCACCCTTAGCCGTTGAAAAGAAAACGATGACTTTGGGTGCGCTGGGCGGTGAAAGCGGCGACTGCGACGTTCGATAACAATGTTGCCGTATAGGACACTGCGGCCGAACGAGTTAGGTTCGATGTACAAAAGATAATATTTTTACCATTTTTACCAGATGAACGGTAACTATGGTTACTGCCTCGTGACCCGACATCGCCTCGGTAGACGCTCAACACGAAAATCCTAGTATTTTGAAAAGGATATGATTTACATCCTTTAACAGGAATGGTGGCGATACGTAACGTACCGAGATTACATGCAACCCAGCATCAGTTTGACATTCTATCATGAGAAATTTGGTTACTATACGCATAAACGCAAGAAAAATGGATAAAATGGTTTTGGAAATCATAATCCTAAGCCATAAACATTGTATCGGCCACTAATGGTCGTATTATATATTTTAATATACTGTATGAAAACAATTTATTTATACTGCGTACTCACATTGAATTTTAATAATATATCGTATAAAATCATAAATACCATGACGTATTATGATGACGAATTGTCGCTTTAGATATTTTTACGAATTAAACATCGATAATAATAACGACGTACATAATACTACGCCGTAGAGCCATAGACATATGTTATAATGAAGTAGCTATATCCATGCATCTGTACGATGTGACATTTGTAAACGTTAATGACTCTGTAATGAATACTTGGCGTACCTGTAAGTTATTAGGTCGATAGTTTGACTTTGTTAGACGATTGCCGCCGATTTGGGATGAACTAATTAATACATAATATAGCATTTGTGGTTTCGGTTTATCGCTTATACACCTTTAAAATTGCACATGCGATATTATTTGATATGATTTTACCGGATGAGTAATTTATTATAATATGCGGCTTATAAATACCACGTGAGGGGAACTTGTACAATGTAAGAAAATATTTCTAAGGACTATGACGCACAGACAAAATAATACCTAACGATGATCATTTAAAGAAAATTAAACAGCCCGACCTCTGTGTGTGTGTGTCTGTACGCATTAAAAGATTTTGTGACTGACCCGGCAGTCGATTACACGCCAAGTCAAGGATTTCGTGCGACGGGAAGAGTGTGCGAACAGGTGAGTGTATATGGGCAGGCGTACAAACGATTGTAATCGGTAGTGTACTCGTGTTTTTTATTTCTTTTTCTAAACGCGATATAAAACATTTTTTTTCCCAACCATAATGCGTTGTCGTCTGTCTACTTTTTACTTTTTTTCCATACGATCCACGATTGTCGAAGGGATTTCATGACGGTGTGCCCAATTTTCGTATAGACCCGGCTTTATACACCTGCAATCGACATGCAACAGTTTCGTATACACACAAAAAGTTTTGTTTTCTTCATTACTCCGTCCCGGTTATAACGTATATGTGGGTAGGGGACTAACCTATTGACCCGCACAAAGACGAAAACGACTACCGCTACCACCCGCCGTGTTTTATAGTCTCACCGCCACTTCACTGCCACTATGGGTATCGATTTTCACTCTATGCTGAGTGAAGTAGGATTACTTTATTCTTTTTTTTTTACTTACATTTTATTGTATATAAGTAGTTTGAAACATCATTTAGTGATAAACCATAAATATAGTAAATTATTAAACACGTGAAGCTAGTAAAAGTATTTCTCTTGTCCCCCTTTGGTATTAAAGCTATGGCGTTACCTTATCAATGTTATACGCTGTGTATCTTAGAGCGATTGTCAGTTGCACATCGTTGGATATCTGCCCTAAAATATTGTCTTAACTATCAACGTCTTTTTTCTCATAAAAATGGAAAATATGATTATAATATACACTGGAATAAAAATCACATCCATATACCTAGCTAGTGAATATAATATGAAAGGATATTATTATTATTATTTATTTTTTTAATCAGTATGAATAATTGTGTTTTTTTTATTCCCATAATTGTTGTGTACGCAAAAATCAAGATTACGATCTAATGATTTTGAAAGACTTTTAAATTATGATATTTATACATTTATGATGCTAATTTGACATATTAGTGATAAGTTTCTTACTTATTTGGATTGAAATTCATTAAGTCGATCACGTGCGTGAGTGTAATGCGTAAGTCATGTTGATTTTTCAGCTTCAAGATTATTATTATCGTTTTATTGAAAAACATTAATATTACATTTAAAAAAGGGAAAGTTGGTTAATTGCTCTGCTGTACAGCAGGGGTCAAGTGTACCTCGTCATTCAGAACGTCACTGTAATGGACGTGTTAAATTTGAATTAAATGATGAATCATTGCATATGAAAAACGATTCTGTGCTCAGACCGTCTGACAGTCTATATTAAGTATTAACCATTAAACGTATAAAATATATATATATTATTATAGTAATACATTTTTTATACGGTAAAAATAATAAACAGGCAATAACATAAAATTGGTCTACATTTTTGAAAATGCAGCATGATTATCTATAAAAAAAAATTATCTACACAAAAATTCCAAATATCTACAGTAATTTGTTTTTAAGTTACACTAAAAAAATAAAATTAATTTTGTTAAAAACTGGTTTTGTGTGGGAATTTGCGTTTTTCCTAATATTTTTTTCCTTATTATTTTTAAAAATACTAGGAATTTTCAATTTTGACCTTTTAAAAGTACCAACTAGTTCAAATTGTTTATAAGATACCACTCTCAAAGTTGAAGATCAAAGCGTTTTTTCAACTATAGTTCGTGTATACAGACACAAAAAATAAAAAAACACACATCATTGTAAAATCAATACATTCATCGCTCCACTTAAAATCTAAAAATGTTTAAATATGGAATTCTGTTAAATTTTTTCGTTTACATTTTTTTAAATTACTTTTACTTTCAAATCGAATATAATATTATAAAGTATTATATAATTTTCAATATGTAATCTGAAAAGCTTTATAAACCCTAAAATGCACACAAAAGAAAAAACCCGTTTGGTCAAACTATAGATCTCTTCAAGATTTTATCTTTTTGGATAGAATAAAAAACGTCATTAATATTAAACAATAAATAGTATACAATATGAAATAGACATATTTATTATTTACATTTAACAAAATACCATAAGTTATGCAACGACAATATGACTTATTATAGACACTATTACATAAGGGATCATATTAAATTTAATATATTCTATACATTTTTCAGTCCACGAAAACTTCCGACGACAATGAGAAAATGTACTTGGAAAATTGTTTTGATCGTTTCGGCATCCAAGTTGGCCAGTGCGTGTTTCATATTTTAAGATAATAAGCCACACGTTGAAGATTAAAAGTTTTTGAAAAAAAAAAAAAAACATTTTTAATTATCTTCAAAGCGGTTTTATTTTAATGAAACGATTTTGATTTATTACGAAATTACGTTATGACATTATCATGATATTTAAAACAATAATGTCATTAATATAATAACAATACATTTTGGAACAATGAGATAGTCGTTTTCTTCTATCGAATGACGAATAGTATGCAACTCGAACTAGTATTGAACTATCTACTTTATTGAAACAAGAGATAATCTATATGTATGGTTATTTATCATACAATTTAATTTTTTAAATAACTCTTAATTTATATTATACCTATATTTTCTGAACAAGTGTTTTAATATAATAATTGCTCAATAATATAATAGTAGAACCAATTATCGACTATGTCAGATACTCTAAAAAGTCATTCTGTTGTCTGTTGTCTGTCAATATGCGTAGTCAAAAACTACTGAAAAGCATCAAAAAATGTTCAAGAAATATTAGTAAAGAAAGTTTTGACCGATAATGATTTATCATCATTAATCTTAAATAAATTATCAGAGCCAGATCACTATACTATATTTCATTGAGGTGTGCTATCGTCCAGTCACCCGTTCTCTGTATCCAGTTCAGCTATATATTATTATTTTATTTTTAATTATATTTTAAATGTTTACTGACACACATATTTTCAACGATATTCAGTAAAAACTTGATTATGACGTCTTTAACCGTCCAACCATTTATTATAATAAAAAAAATCATTAATTAACATAACGATATTATAATCACCATTTTTAAACGGTTATACGACATTCATAATTTAATTTAAATTATATTATTGTAAAAAAATATTTAAAAAACGGGGACCATTCCACCAGCCGTGCAACTTTTGAATTTCACACACGACAAATTACATTAATGTATGCAGCCAGCAGTCCCGTTATTTTAAAATGTGTACTGAAATAAATATAAAATGAAACTGTAGCAAACACGCTTTCCAATTACAGATCAATTAAAATTTGTATTCGTTTGAGCAACAGGTCCTAAAATCATAAAACAGCCCACAATTATAATAAATGGATCAAACATTTATCGCAAAACTAAAATGTAAATACATTTGCATACACATTTTTTATAATGCATTTATAAAACTTGTACAGAGAGTGAAATAAAGTTTACATTATCAGCATTATCACTTCAACATATTACATAGAACACAACTATTCATCCCAGATCAACAACAATATTAATAAGTCTAATAAATTTAAATATTATTAATTTTGATTTCTTAGTTATAAAATCAAGTGTATGATCCAGATGTAATTTTCAGTATAATATATCGAAAAAATATTGGACTTCATTTGATGTGGATCGAAAAATATATCAATTCTGACCAAAAATTGTAGGCACTTAAATTATTCAACAATCCTATTTTGTAAATTCGAGATCCTGCAGTATTTAATTAACTGTAATTTATAATAATAATTATTTATTTAACGGAAATAATTTCCAATTACAAGTACCTAATACATACAATTTTAAAACAATATAATAATATACTATAGTAGCAATAAGTGGATAATACAAATAATAAAATTTATAATAATATAGGTAAAGATAATAATAATGAATAGGCTTAAAGAAGAGTATATTATATTTAAAAAAAATCATTTATCAAATCTTTCTTCAAACATAGGTACATCATAAATTTCGATAAAAAATTATTAAAAAAAATCAAGATTTCTTATTGAATTGCCAGCAGACATTAATATAGTTAATGGTGAATTTAACATATAATCAGTTCTAGTAAATTTGATATATTTATTATTGTTCATCGTTGTAATTTTGTGAAATTGATCTATAATATTGTTAAACGATAGTTTTAGTGAAGATAAGTGAAAAGTATTTCTGGTATACAGTTATTATAAATCTAAACATATATTAAATAGTTTTATTCTGAAAAATATTTAAGTAAAAATCGTGGGTTGTGAATTTTTTATTTTTTTCTAAATTTTCATATTAACCATCATTTTTGATATAAAAACCTATCATCTATTTATTTCAAACATTCAGTGTTTATATCAATTACAAAAAAACGTTCACAGGATTCACCTTTCAAGTCCAAAATGTATGTTTTTTATAATACTTTATAAAAGAATAATTGAAACATTTTCTTTATCCGATAGTGTTCAAAATTTGGATAAATTTTAATTTTTAGTCAACTTGGGCTCCAGATTGTCAAAATTACTAAAAAAAGGACATTCTGCCAAGAGTTTCAAAGAAACACCACTCTTTTTTTTCAAAAGACACGTACTTAAATCTTAATTTTTTTGCAGGGTTAACACTGAAGTTTACCTTGGTAATATTTAAAATGTTAATATTGTAGTAATATTTTAGTCTGCTGTTTTCACTTGAGTCAACAATTCATCATAAAACTGAGAGAGCTAAATTTATTATCAAAATACAATTATGACTAAAACTTTTTGATTTCCGTTTTAAACTCATTATCATTTTAACGTTTATAGTTTCATACCATTGTTCGACTTAAATAATGCCACTGACAAGTTATCAAATACATTTCCAAACGAACTTCTGACGATGCTCGACTGGTTTAAAGAATATTACAAACTAATTGTTAACTAGAAATTTACAATATACAATATTTTTATATTATGAATGGTAACAACAGAACTAAAAACAAGACAGATGCCAAATAAGGATTAGTAATATTTATAATTAAGTGGTTATATTATTGATTGCCCTAATTGTTGTCACATCATAAATGTCCTAGATCTCAAACTTCATATGTAGGACTAAACCCTTTCACCACCCTTATTAGAAATTCAAAAGCTTATAAAAACTAAAATTATACATCCAAAATGTAATATTTATGTATGTCAACATATTCATAAAAATATTCTACTTCAGATTGCAATATTAAAAACATGCATCGACAATTTATAATAAAAATTTGATAGGGGATTTACTAGGTACTGAGAAATTTAAATGAAAAAAATTAAGGTTATATAAATTATTAAAATTGCATAGGTGCCTTCGATTTTTTAAAAAGAAAATGTCGAAAAAAGTTATAATATTCGATATCAAAAGAATCATTTATTTGTATAATATAAAAAATTACGTCATGTCGATTTTTATTTATTGCATTTTATCAGACCTATTCTCGATATAACACGCTGTCATTTGTAGCATCAGTCTGATAATCTCGATTACTAAGGACTAAACATACACAGTTTTACTTTCGGTGGAGGTAAATAGAGGTTTAAATAAGAACGTACAGATCGTATGTGACGTTGTAATCATAAATTTAGAACGTACGGAATTTTAAGGCACTCTGTTTGGTATTCATAAGCGTACGACCTAATTTACACTAATTTCGTTATACGCGATCATACCCGACTTTGTGTGCCCTCGCGAGTGTTTATGGTGTGTGTGTGTGTGTGTGTGTGTGTGTGTGTGTGTGTTGTGGATATAATAATATATAATAATGTAATGCGTTTTCGCTCGTTCCGCGTATATAACTGTCTAATGAATAAAAAATTAGCAAACAGTAGTCCCCGTTTGTCTGATTTCAAAACCCACGAGATCGTTATATTATTTTAAAACAGCGCATTTAAATTCATTAAACTGTTTAGTTCGAATTTCGTGTGTTTATTTTTCTTCACATATTCAATATTCCGTGGTGATACAACACCGATTGTCAGCGACGCGGCTGCCACGGCGTTGGGCTGTCGAATCGGCTTTTAAAACGTCACTCTCTCGAACACCACCCGCACTCATTCAACGCTGTGAGCGCACGTCCATGCCGAAATCAGAAATTCATGCAAAAAGAAAAATAATAATAATAATAATAAAAAAAATAATGAGAAAGTAAAATAAAATAAAATCAAATCGGTGAACGGAACGCACCGAGATGGCGTGCGAGCTCGCGTTATTCCGATCACGTACTTGTTATCGTTGCGCATTTATATGTAGCTTTTCAAAGTTTTCCGGTCACCGAAAATCTCACGCGTCCTCGAACAAGACGACTCTGCACGCGTGGCTTTTCTTGGCGTACGATTTATCCCACATTTCTCTCTCTCTCTCTGTATCACTTTCTACCACTCTCTCCCCACAAGTCTTCGTCCCGTTTCTCCGCACACAAGTCCTGTGTTTCCTGCCCAAGTCCCCGGCCCCGGTATAATTTTTGGTACGGCAACTACAGCGCGCACTACTACCCACCCACCAGTCTGGACCGGTCAATATTAATATTGTTCATCTGCAGATGATATCTGTGCATCGCGGTCGGGATTTTTCGCGGCCCGATGAACGGACACGTCGAACCGTAACCGCTTCGAGGGGGAGGCCCGCACCATCATACCCCATATACGCGATACACCGCATATACACGCACATAGGTGGGTACAATAATAATATAATATAAGAGCCCTCCTCTTAGGCGACTCGCATAAACAAATTATATTATGATGCGAATCAGCGGCGGGGTGAGTTTTAGCCGCCGTAAAACGAGATAGCGTGTAAGTTATCACCTGTTATATGACACTAATCGGACGTTATGTATAGTTAACGTTTTGAATTTCAATGCGATGCACATATTGCGCACGTATATAGCTGGCGGAAACAAAACGGCGCTGCGGGAAATTCTCATTGTTCCCATTTCAACGTGCGTACCGTATAACCGCATTACCTATAATATATTATAACATATATTATAGGCCCGTTTAAATATATTACAATATATACATTGTACACCTAGACCAATATATTGCATATCGTACATCTGCATATAGTATAATATATATATATATATTAGACGAGTGCACGTTATATATGTATTACACGTTTGATATCATGCATACCTACGAACGTTGTACTTCTGTAAAATATAATTATTTACCGTTTAAAGTCTTCAACCGATGCAATATATATGTGTGTGTTATGTGATAAAGTGTTTGTGCGAGCATATAATATATGTAGGTAGGTACACACCGTAAAAATAATAATAATGTAAACTATATAAACCATCGTGGTTAATATTATATTTTTATTGCCATCATTTTTAACGACCACTGATAAATGTGATCCACAGCTATTTCCTTCGTTAGATGTAATTTTTTTTTTGTTTATACCTATTGTTATTTTAAAAAGATTGTTTGTTTATATTGTATTATTATTTTATTTTCATATTATACCAAACCGTATTTAATTGAAGTTTGCATTCAGTTCGGCCATAATACGTTTTTGTCTGTAACACAACAATGTATCGAAAACTATTTTATTATTGTTGATATTCTATTGTTAGATTGTAAGATTTTGTTTGTTACTGAAATATCTCCCAATTCCCAAAACAAAAATGTAATTACATTTCGAAAGAAAAAACCAGGAAAGTCGATATGCTGTAAAGTATAGGTGTCTAGTGTACATATTTTCTTCATTGAGTTAACTGTAATGAATGTGTTAAATTTAAATTCAAAGATAAATCTTTACAGAGACGGTCTGTTAGCCTATATATTTCTAAGTAAATTTCATTATATATTAACAGCTTACGCGTAATTTATTTTTCTATTAGTAATGTGTTAGGTTGAAGTGTTGAACTAATTTTTGATAAAACGTAGCACAATATATTATACCATACATTTTTATTTTACTATATGTATTACTAACCGTAAAACGATGTGAAAAGATTCGTAAATAGTTTAAAATTAGTAACATATTTTAAAAATTGAATTGTGAATAGTAAATGATAGTATATTATGAAGAATACTAAAGAGTTTTAAATTTCTATGAATAAGTTATATTAATTTAATTACCTATTTCAGCAAAATATCTAAACCCGATTATTTTATTTTAAATACCTATCAAATGTCACCAAAGAAAAAACTGTCTATAAAAAAATGATTACAAAACAAAGCATGTAATATAGATCATTTAAAATATTATAATGTATTGATATTTGTTAGACAATGTAAAATATATAGTTTATATTGCGTTTTGAGACTTAGAATGCATCTACTTGAAAAAGGTATAGTTTATTATTTGTGTGTAACAATGTATATATATTTTATATATTATGTATTATCGTGTTTTTCTGTAATCTGTATATTATACTACTCTGCAGAGTACCTAGATATAAAAAAAAATAATAACGTTTCTGTCTTGCTATTTTGGTGCGAACGTATCTTCGTTTTTTGTTAAGTTTTTATAGAAATTTACCTTTGTTGTGTAACTCATTAGCCACGAATTGCCTCATTAATTTATTATACCTTTATCTTCTTTATCTTAAGTTGTTATATATATATAAATATTTTTTTTTATTCCTAACGTACATTGCTAATCTTAAGACAGTAGAAAAAGTTTTTCGATTTATATTCAACTCTCTTAGTTTTAATAGTCAATTAAATATTTTATTTTTAGTTGTATACGTTTAGCGTACGATACTTAAGACTCAAAATCGCTATCTCTAAATTAACATAATTTGTAGTCAAATATTTATTTAAATCTGTTTTTGTGAATATTTTAGGAATGCTGTGTAGATGTAGGATTATTGAATTCAAATTTTCTGTTTAAACTCATCCATCAATTATGTTTTGATAATAATCCAACCAAAATGTAATTTATGGTAAAATAATACCATCACACGTATGGACTTTGTTGTTTATATGTTTCTATTAAAATATTGGAAATAGTGGTAAAATATTATTCATCCTTGAAATATTTTTTTATGAAAATAATTAAAAGCAAACAGTATTTTTTACATTATAGACGTTAAAAACACTATCGATCAACAATTTAAACTATCAATTATGTTTCGAGTATCAAATATTTTGTGTAACTTCCATGATTGGTAGGGAGGGGGGGATAACGTTATTATAACGTATGTGTGTATATTATTATGTGCGTTTATTTAATAGGATTTATAACTGTCACGATGAACAAACCATTCCACATACTGCGCATACCTAATGCATTTGAAAAGTGACATTACTACACATTATTATTAATATTCCTCACACTCGCGTTTTGGCGTTCGGGAGTTAGTTTGTATTATTGTGTATCCTTCAAAAACATTAAAACGTGAAAAGAATCCAAACAATACGTTAGCGTGTACACGCTTGTCAAACGTTAAAAGGTCCATTTCTGTTCATGTTAAGGGCGTTTCTGCCTTCGCTGACATTGTTTACTATAATGCGTAATTGATTTATAGACTAGAGAATAGGTAAAACCGTATAGCCAACGTTTAATTACAACACAAAAAGCGATCGCAAGCCGTTAGGACCACGCTTGCCGTTTGTTAGAAAATACGATGGATTCATAGGCATAGGTACGAAATTTTATTTCCTCCCATACGTATCCACATTATTATATAATTGACGATAACGTATTATATAACGTATAATGAACAGAAAAAGAAAAAAAAATGTAAAAAGTCTAGATTTTATCCAAATAACCCTGTGTAAGGTTACAAACGGAACAAACGGGTATTTTTGTGAGGGATCAAAAAAATAAGTAAATTGTTTTGGTGGGAAAGCGTTAATATATCGAGGACCGACGGTGGAAAATATACTTCACCGGTGCGATATAAAATATGTGTCGATCAGTGAATACGATTCGACGTTAGTGATATTTAAATATAGTTATATAACGGGATACCCGAGTTTTGAATACTATACCACTCTGGTCGTGGTCACTCGTGGCTGCGTGACTTATTGGTCCATTGCTGCTCTACAATATCTGAATATATAGGTACCTACAATAATAATAAGTCATCGCACGTGGAATACAAATTTGCTTACGACGCTTGTTGTGAGGTCGGCGGCGGAAACGATTTGAGTAAAAAAACATTTAAAAAAAGAAACGACTATTTCGTAGAGACGGGCTGCACATTATACGCAATAAACACGACGTCCGTTGTACCGTGGCGACGCGAAATCGTTTTCTTCATTCTTCATCGCAAGAGAGTTCGGTGTATATCCACGCGACGACGTGCACTTTGCGTTTGTAATTAAAAAAGTTTAGTCACAGTTCTTTAAACGCCAGCGCCGGTCCGACACCGTTTGGCGACCCTCTACGCGCCTCTTATTCGGCCCATCGCCCGAACTTTTTGAGCCTGCTCTGCGCACACAATAATATCGCATACATGCATATTATATATATACATATATATTACATATACACGTACATTATACGTATGTGCTGTTGATGTTCGCTCTCAAAACACGAACACCGTTCGCCATATGGTCTGCAGTCGGTCGCTGCACAATAAATTATAATATTATTATGCTATTTCGTATATTATTATGGGCGTAGCGCGAGGTCGTGTCGGGACATAAAACAATAATATTATAAATTCATATAATATCCACCAAAACGTACACGCCGCGGCTGCATGGTGCGATGCACAGGCCCGGCACAGAAGTGGCGAATTTAAAATCATGTTTCACCCGTGTCGAGCGGGACAAGGCGGCGCCGGAATTCTTGGCAATCTAACCGAAATGACGTACTATATATTATGTTATTATACTATGTCCACGATGTTTACGAAAACATTTTATCGCAGATTTCTTTGGAGTTCCTGTAGGGTGTGACGAGCCCGTCTAAGAACCTCTCAAACTTCACAGATATCGATGCGAATATATAAAACCAACGGGCGTTACTCGAACGACTATTATATTATTTTAGAAAATCGACTAAATCACAAACATCTGCAGCGAGTCGCGCCTGCTGCAAGTCGATATTATATATTAACATAATGATTATTATTATTATGCTATCAACAATAAACATCAAAACAAATCAACTTGAACCCCACACTATTATAACGCTATTTTATAATATATGCTTCTTCGTAGAATAAATGCCAACAATGCGCATACTGCAGGTACACCTATAATACAGGTATACTATAGGTTACAATAGGTACAATGTATACGATAAATCGGAAGTGAATCATACTCGTAAGTATTATACGTCCACCGTATCATACCAGAAATTTTTTTATCTAAACTGAATTGTGAAAATACTACACGACTGGCTGAACCCCTAAGACCTCCCAAGGACTGCAACTCGGCAGTCATGTATTTACAGATATTTATAAGCATCTATTATACGAAACTCCACTCAATAACGATAGCGATTGATTACATTTTTTTTTTTGAGCTAAGTATTGATGAAATCAACAACGATTTGATAGATTTGATGAAAGAAAAACAAATACGCCGTATTATGACGTGCAGTTTATTCGAGTATAGGGTATTGCGTCTTGGACGCATCGTTAAAATTTATCGAAATTTTCGTGTAATATGTTCGCAGCCCTATAGTGCCCTACATACACATCTCCGCCGACCACGACACGACAAGACACTTCGTCACCGCATACCTGTTAACGTCACGTATACCAGGTAGACGGTATCACTGTTGCGCTGTGTATACAGACTTGACCGAGTCGCCGCAGAACAGGCCGGAGGAGTTTGTCGATCCGGTGCGCGTTTTCGGCGGATCAATCCCGAATTCCCCGGTGCGCAATATTGGCGGCGCATTTGTAATTTCTTACGGCGGAATACTTTACTAACGACGGCGAGGAGACTTGAATAATAATGATAATCGTGCGCCGTATAGATTTTTTCCCTACTCTCGAAATCGACGTGGTTTTTTTCTTATTTTTTTTACCCCCCGAGTAATCGTGTCCCGTTACGATATTATAATAATATTCTGTCCCTCTCGCCTCGTCTGAAATATATATTACCTATACATAGGTATATATAATATCGTACAAATATTTTATGATGTAAAAATATAATATACAATATACTACCTATACATATACACATTATTATTTGTCGAACGTTCGCGGCGGCGTCGTCGATCGTTTTTGCGGTACCCGCAGGTGCATACGTAATTACACGACCGGTACGGTTTTTATTTTTCGTCGTCTAAAAAAACACTCTCGGACGTTTATACGTAACGGCGTGTAACCTAACACACACACACACACACCCACACACCCACACTGATACACTGATACGCTATAAAAGACGCGTATCGCCGGGCGCATACACGGGAGTCTCCATTGTTCGACCACTTTTATACACCCTCTCCGCTCCTCCCCCCCACCTTTGTGTTTCGCCTTTGCCGGCGTAACTTATACACCGCGCGTATACATATATTAGACCGCGAGAACCCGGACACATAAATATCTACCATGCGAGGACACCCGACGGCCGACGGTTTTTACAGCACCAAATTACATCGTAAATCTTGTGGCGGTAAAAAAAAAAAAAACGTCGGGCAAGTGTGTGTGTGTGTGTGTGTGTGGGAGGGGGGCAGCGACGCGGGAGCCGAGGGAGAGTGAAAGGCTACCGGAATTCTCTTTTGACTCAAAGCATAAAAAGCCCGAAGACTAGCCCCGGCGAGTAAAAAAGAAATCGCTACTTCTCTCTCGCTCTTTTAAATTGAATCTGGTCCGACATTTCGGTAAACATTTTTTTTCGCTCTTTCTTACTATTCCCTCTTTTTGTACACGACCTTTTGAAAGGACTTTGGAAAGTTACACACCGAGTGCACCCACACCCCCTCCCGACCCGACCGGCGCAACGTCTCGAAAGGAAAAGACAGCCGCCACCGTGGTCGTTGTCGTCGTCTACTATAACTGCTATATGGCTGCTAGTCGCAAGAGATCAGAAGGATAGCTACAAGGACACATATAATAATACTGTAACGGTAAAGTTTAAAGATACAATACGTTCATATGCGTTTTGAGTAAACAAGGAAACTATTTATCATTTATACGTCTTCAGTCCATAAATACGCACGCACGCATATACGGGAGCACACCTATAGAATTAATGTTTTCGTCTAAACTACTGTTTGCAAACTCCATTTGCCATTTTGAATATGTTGCGAAAGTTCTGTACACACAAAGTGTGTCGGATTAAATTTTACCAACATAGATTTTTAAATAAAATATGTCTGCGGCTGAAAATATTACACACATATACAGACCATGCTCACATACCTGTTACCTAGTGGTTACATGGCATTTTAAAACCAACATGGCAAGACTTAAATTCTCCCATAAATAATTTAAGTTTAATTCCGACTGTAGTAATATATTGTACTTATTGCTACAAATTGTTTTCATCGGTTATTCTTATAGAATTTCAGATTTAATGAACATTTTCGTTGCATCACTATAATTATTGTAAATTATTAAAATCGTATAAAATCTATAATAGCCTTTGGAATCAGAACCTCCCCACTTGGAGTACTTAGTATATTTTCACAAACAGCTATATTCACCGAGTTTGTTTTCTGTTATCGGTATCTCTAATGATTTCGGCATAAAATATTTCATTCGAAATAACCATAAGTCATATCAAGATGATATATATATATATAATTCACCTGGTCCAACAACTTTTTATGTGCCTTTATAAGAAAATTGTTTGGTCCCTAACTAAGAAGTTGCATTATAGTAATATATTATAATCTGTGTCAATACATAACATTAAAAAAGAACATTTTATACATAAATAACAATATTTAGTTAGAATTTTTCCATTGTTAGACAAGAAATATAAGAGTAATGTATACCTTATTGTAATTATTAGTTTATCAATTTGGATTAAAAATTCCATCGACGATAAATTATTATGCATTAAGGTCGCCATTGTGATCGAAGTTATAAATACTATATATAAGCATAATCGAATTTGAATTTTTGGTGTATAATATTTTATACCACCATGCTTTCTATATCATTAGACTAAAGCTCAAGATAAATGTACTCAGTTCACCTAATGAAAATAGCGAGAAAACATAGGAAAATGAAACGAGAAAGAAGCAACAAAATAAATGATAATCGTTTTCAGTTTTAAGTGCTGGTGATCCACCTTCTCAGTGAATAATCATTACTCACATTAATCATCATATTTGTAGTAGCATTAATATTTTCAGTTTACAACTAATTTATAAATATATTTATAAATTTGTATCATTAGTTTTCATGAATTGTGTTTTGTTTTTTAAGGCAAGCCAGTTATGTATTAAATAAAATATTTTTTACTTCTTTTTTTTAATTTGTTATTTGATTTGTTAAACATAAATCAAATCCAATATGTAGACCAGATTATGGACAAATTTTATATCGCTACACGTTTTGCATTTATAACAAGAGTTATTTTACTGCTAACTAATATAATTATATTCGAAAATATAAGAGTAGAGTTGTATTTGTGTGGTTCTTATAAAAAAAAAGTTTTCCATAAACAATAATTTAATGAAAACTTGTTTATTTTTAGTTGACAGACGTATTTAACATTTATAACTTTAGAATATAAATTTACATCTTATGCTTATTTAATATTTTATGTTTTATATTTTTTATCTACTGCAGTTTCAAACATTTTTTTCAGATAATGAAATTTTATGAAATTTAACTCTCAATTTTTATTGGACTGGTTTATCTTTTAAAATAATACTTTATGCACTATTATATCATATTCTTTATAAACTTATAATGTATATTTAGGATATAATGAAAACGATTTGGTCTTAATAATGTAAATTCTAAATAATATTTGTAATACATTCAATTTTATTCTTATGACTGGAAAGATAAATTTGTGTTTTACATAATATATCCCATGGCATTCCATATAATTCGACAAAGGTATACTTAATGCTCAATTTCGATGCAGATTCTCCCCCCTCTTTTTTATCCATGCATTTGTATGTATTAGTTTCATTTTTCCGGTTCAATAATACAATATTATGATCACACGGCGTCCTGAATAGGCAATTTCGCAACACAACTGTCGTGGTTTTATTCGACGTTTTTTATAATATATAGCTTAGTCTTTATAGCCAACTTCCTCAAAATGTATAATATATCAAAAAACTACGATGTATAATAATTACAGGGGTGTATACAAGGGAAAAGTTCAGATAACCCCGTGGTTTTTTTTTTTTTTTTTAAATATATAAAATTATGTTATTAAAAATATAATATTTATCAAATATTTATAAAAAAATTTAGTTATTTCATTATAATAGAATAATTCATGTACCTAATATAGTACTTCGTTGTAATATGCTAATATGATAAAACCAGCTAGTAACGAAGATAATAATATCATTGTCACGGTGAGGACAGTATAAAGATTGCTGTCAATGGTGTCATGATAGAGTTATAATTGCACCGTAAAACATGCACGTGGACTTCATGATACTGGCAGTAACTATCATAATGTAGTCTTAATCATTCTGTGCACTATTATGGTCTACAGAAATGACTTGTGAGCACGATTATAGAATAAATATAATAAAATGTATAATAATAATAAACTAATTATTTTAATACAACATTCTGAAGTATGTTAGATATGTATACATTTCGTTATTTAATATTATAAATATGTGTACCTATATAGGTATAATAGGTAATTATTAAATAAATTCAACAATCCATAGTTAATATTTTGTATAACTGCATAAACATATAAAGGCGTAGGAGGGTCTTTGAATTTTGAGTCCTTAAGATCACCTAAAACGGTTTTTTTTATACACTAATAATACCTTTTTTTAAGGTGTTATAAATATCATTTAATTTTTTTTCTTCATAAGTTCTATTTCTTCCCATTGATTATCCTTCTCCTCTCATATAAAAAGTTATGTATACACCACTGTCTCAAAAATCACATACAAATCAACATATAAATACAATTAACAAAGCTTATTGGCTATATGAAATTAGCAGCAGAAAATTATCAAAACAAATTTATTAGCGTATTAAATATTTAAATATAAGCATGAAAATCAAATTAAAAAATACCAATACAACCAAAAAGTTGTAATTTTTGATTTTTTAGAAGCTAGTAAACCATTCAAACTGGCTTAAAAAAATATTTTATTTAGTACGGAATACTGAAGTACAAATTCTTTCAACACTGCTGATAATTCTTTATTTCCTAGTGACGAACGAGAAAAAAAAATCATAGATTTGTTTGAATTGGAAATCATTTTTTTTTTCATTCAATTTAATCATAGTTTAAAAGTTCGATAAAAATATATATTTCATTTTATTCCATTCCCCGTGGAGAAAATACAATGTCTGTTTTAAAACGGATTTGTTTTTTTCCAAAACGACAAATATGAAATGAAAAAAAAAAGAAACATTTTGAATTTACGATTATAATACTGTTTACTTCCTAAAAATATTTGTCAATTTAAAAGAATGTCATTATTTTTTCCATCAAAATATTATGACTCTTGTGCCTCTTGACGCATTCCTGTTTTCATTTATTTCTTATACGTAAATGGTGGATTTGTTTTTTTTTCACATCGATATCGTTTGACCGCGTACAAACGGTATGACCGAACATTATTGAAATATTAATATTTTAATGTGTACCATTTGACCCGGACGCGAACATGCCTCCTAACGATATGGATCGCTGTCATATTTTTAATTTAAAACCGAAGGCCTTTGCTATACATACACACACACACACACACACACACATGAACACCTAGTCGTACACAATAAGTCCATTAGTAGCACTCTTCCTACCGATACTGAAACCGCCTTTGTGTACAACATTATCGTTATGAAGATATACAATTATAATCGCGTATACGCTTACGCAGTTAAACTGACAAACGATCGAGTCATACGTGAGAATAGCGCCTGGGAAAAATAAAGGTCTCAAATATCAGATGCACGCAATATGCATTTTCGCCAAGCGCACTTCTGAAAATGATTACAATTTACAATACAAACTCTACATTATAATGTTGTATCGATTTTTTTCGATATCGTTCGTGGTGTACCTAGTTTCGACAATTTGTACACAATTGGTAGTAGGTACGCGTTACCGGGTAATACAAAAATATTATTATACACATAGTTACTACAGTGGTTTTTTTTATCGAATATTACACCAAGATGATGGCGAGATGAATCACCAAAGCATGGCGCTTATTATTTGGAAAAAAAATTATAATGTATGTAATATCATATTATTACGTGATGATCAGTCGTAATAGTTGCAACGAGCCTAACATATTATATAGTACATCTACTTATAACCAATTCCAAAAATAGTTATCAACGACAGGAAAATAGGCACTCATAAATACCTATTAAGGAGAATTATCTTTGAACTACTTGATCATAGATTACTAAACCTCTTAGGGTGTTTATAATATGATAAATTATAACTATCAATCAATTCAGTTTATTTTCCAAATTAATAATTATGGCAATGACAGTAGGTGACGTGCAATTATAGTTTAATAAAAAATATAAATTTATTCCATCAAAATCTGTGTCATAATATCTTAGCAACCAAAAAATAAAGGAAAGATAATCGGTAGAATCACATTACAGCAATATGTCACTAAATTGTAAAACTTTATAACTTAAACCTTGCAATATAAATGAAATCTCAAAAATCTCATAACCTACATTTTACACGAAATTACCGTAATATCAGCAATATTTTAAATATAATTGTTATGTTGTACCAACAATGTTTTAAACTCATAACTGTTGTAATGATATAATATATTTAATCATATCGTTTTAATTTTACGTAGGTAGTTTTGTTTTAATGTAAGCATTGTAAGCATTAAAATAAAATATGAGTATCCAGATTATAAGCAATTGTTACAAGAATGTTAGATATGCTTTGTTGCCGATTAACAATTTTGAAGATAATAATTTAAATCACAATTATTATTTGACGGTGAAATTGTTTAGTGTAGGGATCATTTTCCCACGTGACTAGCGCAAGAAGTTGTAAAAATGTATTTTCATTTAAATTCTATAAATTTCACACAACATTCTTCGGACGTCAAAGTATTTAAAACTACGTCGATGGCTTTTTTCCCCATCATAAAATACCTATATTATCTCATATGTCAATAACCATACACTATTGGTTAATTAATTTTACTGTAACGTAATTATTTCAAGCTGGACTTGTTTAATTCAAGGGACAAGAGTATACTCACTATACCACTTTATTTTACTTGACCTCACAAGTAACTGATTTTACTACGTGAAAATTAAAATATAATTTTTATAAACGTTAGATTCGAACGGACGCAGTCACACATCATAATTTATGCGTCGTATAAAATGTAATAATAACAATACCTAATCAATATTATATCATAATAATATTTAAATAATAAAATTTAAAAAAAACTGCCAAGCACCAACATCGCATAAATAAACATAATTTAACATGTATACATTTTTAAACTATTTATTTTCTAAATACGACCGCTCTTAAACATATAATTTTTTTTTAACCCTTTAAGTTTTTGCGGGTGGGTGAAACGGGGAAGTAAGTATTGTTCCACTTGCAGTAAATTCTGTCAAAAACCTAAAACTACAATGGTAAATTAGTTCTGCCTCGTTGTTATTGCAATCAAAACGCCTCTAGTTTAAAAATACAAATTATACTAAAACAGTACGTATTATACTCAGAGGTAATTTATTTATACAGTACTTAAAGAATGAAAAATATAAAACGCATTGAAATATGATAGGTCAAGTGTAAAATAGCGGAAAGCAAATTATTATTCTAGTGAACCGGTGATATCGAATTAATTTGTTTTTAAATAAGGGTGGAATTAATTTGAACTTAGTTGAAATACACGTACGAATAATTTAACGACCCCACGAGAATAATAATGTCTACGACATTTTGCACTTTTCTTATCGTTTGTCCCTACTCCCTAACGGTGACAGCCAGTTAGTATGAGCTACGTTTATTTATTTCCAGAATATATAAGGAACAGTGTATAATTCTTTTACTAAATATCGATATTTAAAATCTATTTATGCATTATCCTAAATTTTCAAAGGGCTTACAACATTCAATTTATTATAACTCGTGTATTAGGATTATTCAAATGGCATGAATAATATATTGCTCAAGAAAATTATAATATTTTTGTATAAGATAATATATTTATAATATATATATTTAAACTTTCAATATCATTGTACAGGTACCTATATTATTTTGGATATTTTAACATATGTGCGGTTATTTTTAATTTTTTTAACTGTAATCAATGTTTTTTATTTCGTATTTGAAAGCAGAATATTTTTCTAAAAATGTTAATTTATGTATGTAACATATTATAACTCTGCGCCTATAATTTCTATCAGGTATCAACTTAAATATATGAATATTAAGGCGTCAGTGCGTTACCCACCGATGTCTTAGAGTATATATTTTGTCTATGATCTACGACTCTTAATTCTCATATTTTCTTAAAAACATTATATTATATTATAAAAAATATTGTATTTTTGAAATATGAAATGTTAAAAGTCTTACAAATATATAAAACACGATTTTAAAAACATAAAAGCGGACTTTAATGTTGAATTTGTAACGTTCAATAATCCCCTCGTTCATAATTATGGTTGATAATTACGTTATCAGTAGTAAAAATATTTATCGTTGATAAATGAGTCGATCGGATATCGGAAGTATGCTGGAAATCAGATTTTGGGAATTGGCTGAGCTAATTTTTCTTATGGAAATTTATAGCAGTGAACATATTTTTGAGTATAACTATTTGCACATTGCAGCGGAAACGTCAAAATAACATAAAGTTAAACTTAACTCAGGAAACCTCGAATTACTAATTATGATGAGTATATTGCAAACGATATCCAGTGTGAAAACTCTATACCTAACGATTGTAATTACTAATTTGTTAGTATTATTTTTGTTTTATGAAGATTTAACTATATAAACGACATAATCATAATAATTTAAGAGCAATAATAATTAATTAGCTATATATTAGCTTATATTAAATAACGATATTAGCTCAAATTTAGACGAAATTTGGATACTGCAAAATACGTATTGTTTTCGTTGTTACGTTTAAACTCTGTTCAGCGAGAGAACGAACCGATTCTACGCATCCTCCCCTCCCCCCCCCCCCGTGACAACCTGCTACTGAAACTGGTTCCCCTGCGGCAGGGTGTCGTGTAGGGATGCGCAGAAGAACCTATTTTGGTCAGGCCACCGTGCTCTCGCTGAGCAGAGTATGATTTCAATTATAATATATACATTATATAATAAGGTATTAAGATATAATATTATACGGGACTTCAATCGAATAGTAGGTTCCTAATACATTTCCCAAAAATGTAGGTATAGGTACCTATACATTTTTTAAACTGCTATACTAAATTGACAGTCATTATTGTTTACAATATATGATGGCAAGCGTGATAAAGCCCCTATATTAAAAAGTCCATTATTAAAGACAGCTTTTATACATAAAACCCTCGTCGATCGATATATTTTGGACGTAATGTTATTTGTTTTATTCGGAATAAAATCACATGCGTTACACACACTTACACAACCGATAACACACCTCCAGTACAAACAAGTCGGACGATGATGATAATAATAATATACTGTTCTGTGTTTCATTTTGTCCCTCGTCGAGTGTACGCCTTTACAGCACACATCCAAACGACCGTCATTGTATCGCAGACAATAATAATTGGCAACGGACATGATATTATTACATACCATACTATCGTGTATTCGTGTCCCTCCGGTATAACATTCATCGGTTATCAATATAACTACTTATCATATTGGCGGGCCGATGTCCAAATTTACACCGAAAACTATACACAATGGCGTGTGCATGATCTACGTCGAACCGTATTTAAATTTCACAAAATTCACCTGAACCGTTTTCGAACGAAATACCATACGCGTTCGCCGGTCATCACATTATTCGGTCTACCCAGGCGGGAAACCGCCGTCGGTAGCGATGTGAAAAGTAAATAGTTTTGCGTGACTTTTACAATACGGGTTTTGTCGGATTTGGGGATTCAAACACCCCACCCAATACCCCAGGCGAAACGTTTGATGGATTATTGTTTTCGGTGCGATGATTCATAATTATTCATTGCCTTATTGTTCGGTGTGGGTATATAATAATATTGTATAAACAATTATTATTTATTAGTAGCGGTGGTAGGTATCATCATTGATTATAAATTCATTTTTTAATATTTATAATCAACGGTTTAAGTGCCTAATATTATAGAGTGTGTGAATAAATTATAAAAAAAAACACGACAGTACAAATTACATATTTTGTATTTAGAAAATAAATAAATATATCCGGTTCATGCTACAATTATAATATTCAAAAACCTATGCTTAATATCGAATAATTTCCGTGGGACCTTAAATTCTGTAAAATGCCATCTTTATAACATATTTATAAATTAATTTATCTGATTTTTATACCAACAGTTAACTCTGGAAACGCACCCGGAAAACATTTGTTTAAACTGTGTCGTTTTCAACCGTCACAGTTACTTTTGTCTGTTGAAGTTCTTTTTTAATTGTGAAAACACAACGGGTGAGCATTTACGTCGATCTCGCGAAACGGAAAAGTAACGTTTTTGAGCATTTTCGCAGACCGCGTACCTACGACTCAACAATATGATATTTGCCTTAGATTCCAAGTTATCTCTTATACTGTATCTAAGTATCTTAATGGGGTGTTTCGCCTATCACCTATCACCTTTCACTTATCATATATAAATTCTAAATACTCAAAAGCCATATTTTATTCAAACCAAGTCTAGTACAATATAACTGCTGTGCATATTATATATTTTTTATGTACAAAATAGAATAATCGAATATATATTTATTAAGTACACATATTGAGTGCTCCGATGCTTCCTCATGATAATATCATGTCAACCCATCAAATGTATAAAAAATCATCTACCTGCCTCCTGTGAGTCCTACTTAAACTTCAAAACTTACAAAGCCATATGAATACATAATTAAAATTATTAATTCAACTTTTAAAATATTTACATAAATTAACCTTATCCTGGTATATTCGCTAACACAGTATTTTAAGTACCTAAAACAAAAATTTTAATTCTTTTTCATTTTTCATTTATATAATTAAAAAGCACTTGAGATTATGAAAAATACAGTAGTATAACAAAACCACACTTATTGAATATATAAACCACACATTTAAATATGTTTGACATAATAGGAAGACATCCATAGATTAAGACAAATACTACGAGACATGTATAGGCGCGCTAAATACACGATACCTGCATTATTACTATATGATTATTGTCGCATTTCAGCTATGGCATAAATTAGTTTTTCCGGACTTAATTTAAAATCCATCTAAAACGGTAATGCTCAAACCATGCCCCGTGGGCCACATTTGGCCTGTCAAGATCTTAGAAATGGCCCACGGCCCATCATATTATGCCACAAAACTGTAATTAATTTGCTACATTATTTTTTTTAAATACTTTAAGTAGTAGATAGATTTCAGTTGAAAACAAGGTCACAAATAAATTGTGTTGATGGAATGGAGCTCAGACATGAATTCTCTATGTATTTTTACATGTATTAATTATAAAGTTTTTGTCTCAAAAATATATGAAATCCGACACACATTGAATTGACTTTGTAAATTACTTGGTAATTACCTACTTGGCAAAATATTGGTGAATAAAAATGATACTTGCACGATAGATTTTAGCTAAATTTTAACCCTTTTTATGAATAATTAATATAACTTTGAATTATAATATATATTTCAAATTCAATCATTTTATTATTGTCTTCTTGTATACAGACAGCGTTGACAGTGATCTTGACTTCAATGCATCAATCATTTATTTATTTTTAATTTGTTTATAAGCTTTCTTTCAATGTAATATGTATTGTTTAATTGCTTACTTATTTTCTACTATGTTTTTTAAGTATAATACGATTACAATGGTACACGCTGTTTCAAATCGACTTTTTTCGTGAATTTTAGTTTTTCAGGAATTCACTTGGGTATATATTGACCAATATTTTAATATTTTTCGGTAGATATTTAGTTAAATTAGATTTAAGAGATTGCATTAAATCGTAAACATTTGAAGTTTCTCTACAATTATAAATAAATACATTAGTTACGTTAGTTACGTTAGTTAAATTCACTTATTATATAAAAAATTAAAATGATAAATGGTTTTTTATTCCATAATGTACTTACTTTATTTCCAATTACCCAACTATAAACATTGACAATAGAACGTAGTTTTTTAATCATCATATGGTACAAAATGCAATCAAATAAAAAAATGTCTCTATCTTTAACAACGTTAATCTTTTTAAATTTTAATTGAATAAAACAAATTCTATTAAATATCAACTTGCAAATCAACACAAGCTTAGCTTTTAGAGGGTGCTGAAATATTGTTATTAAACATTTAACTATTAGAATACATTATTGTTTAACCAACTTCATATTAAAATTCAATATTTAATATAGGTAAAAAGTGATTCACCAAGCATGCCTGACCCCATTTCATACTTCCATTATTAATGTATATATTTAAATTCCGAAAACCGGAATTTTGAAATATGCTTATAAGGACGATATTTTCAAATACTCAAATATTTTATACCATTAACACAAGGAGAACTTTGTGTAGACACAAACTTTTTTTTCGAATAAAAATCACCCTTTTTTCTTGAAAATATTGTTGAGCAAATTACTTTTTAGAAAATGTTGTATCTGTATCGATATTTGAAACACTAGATTTAAAATTATGTAACTTGGTGTACTAAGGATAATAGATCCATGGTATTATAGGGATTATGATAATTTGGATATTATTGTAGATAATAATTTTTGAAAATTGTTCAAGTAGGTATATAATACTAGATTAAAATATATTACGTCAATATTAATATATTTACTTTACTTATATTTTTGTAAGACCATTTTAAAAAAGAAAACTAATAAATGTGATGTTAATATGTTATAATTAAAAAAAATTTCATTCAATGAACATGTGTGATATTTTATTATGAAATTTATCTTGGATCCGTTTTACAGAAATCGTTGTATGACAGTGTACTGAACGGGGAACAAACGTGCATATTTTCATTGCGGAGAGTCCAAATAAACATACTATTTTTCAGAAAATCACTGATTATATGTCATTTGTACACTTCGAGATATTTAAAAAAATACTAATAATCATGTTATTCATTATATCTTGTTATATTATTTAATAATATATTTTAATATATAGTAAAAAAATATATAATTAAAAATTACTAATTACAATTTTTTTTAGTAAAATTATTTATTTTAGCTTATATGTTTATCATCTATTATATCATTAAAATGTATTTACGCTTCACACTTTTTCTCTTCGTGACTAACAACAAAAAATTAAAAAGGGTGACGTGGTTCAATGGAATATGAATTATTAAATCGAAAAAAAAAAAAAAATGACTGTATGGTATCGTCACAAAACTGGAACGTACAAAAACAGAACTAAAATATGTCCCATAAATACTGACCCTCTCATAACGTTTTTGAGTGAGTAGATTTTTATATTTATTTTTTCATAACGTTTATTATGAAAATCGCTGTGATAAAAATCGATAAAACAATATGTAATTATTGTATGGTATTTTGTAGTATGCTACATTATAATTAAGTTTTTTTATAAATCGAAAAAATATATTGAACAAAACTGCAGAAGTATTCAAGTATGTATAGCGGAACTTAAGTACCTTCGTACAGCTTAATATAGGATTAATAAATAAAGTCTGTACTTAAAATGCATACCACCCGAAAAAAATATTAAACGAACTACCTACCTACCTAACAAAACAAAAAAAAAACAATTGATTATAATATATTATAAATGCGATTAACGTAAATCCGACGTGCGTCGTAATAAATTATTTATTTTAAAACAGTTTTATATAACAAATAAATACTATTCTCGTGGTGTTAAAATATTACATACACGACGTATGCAGTGAGAAAAAAAAACAGTCCACTTTTATGAACACACTCGAATGTTAGTTTTTCAACATTTATATTCTAAACGATAAATTATATTAAACATGTCTCGGGCCGACTACCTCGTTTGTCATTGTCGCCATACGTAAAGAATAAGGGAAGAACAATTTAACATTTCATCAAACACCTTTATGGTTTTATACACACCTACTCCCGTCACTTGGCGACCGTTCGTGAGTGAAATAGAGAGAGATGAATATCAACATTTGAACCTAAATTGCAACGTTACCTAAACACGTCATTTGTGTGTTTGAATTATGCAAATTAGCGAATTTCGAATGACAGATGTATGTTCCCATACACATTTTACGCTTATAATTAATTCGGCGTTGTACCACTATTAAACGTTCGTTCGTAATATTTAAAACCTACTCGCACCGGTTGAATACGTATACTATACGTATTTATTATTTATGTACAAGTATATAACAGTACATAAGGCAAACGTTATTTCACGCGCTATTTGTGCTCTCATTGCTCACAATAAAATCAAATGCCCGACACAGTAACTCCCGTCGAAAAATTTTCATGAAATATTCTTCCACGTGAAAATGGTTAAATCGACTGTAAATAATATTTCCGTTTTGATTGTGCATGTGACGAAAAAGAGGAAAATCGTGCGAATTATACGACGAGCGCTGTATAAACGAAAATGTCGTCTTCGCTCGTCGGGCCGAGTTTCCGAAGTGACAATGATAGATGGACAAGAAATCACTTAAGTAAACGAGAGGAACTATAGGAAATTGATTGAGATGAATTAGACTTAGTGAAAAAAAAAATAGAAAGAATCGAATATAGTTGAGTGAGTGTTTCGATTAAACGAGAAAAAAACTGCGGTCGCAACAACGGTTGACCTATGAGAGAAAATAGACTATATAGTTGTTATTAAGAACAAAAGATAAATAAAGAAAATTCGGTGACTCTAAGAATGTACTTCGATGAACTGAGATCATTGATAATGTATTTTGACATGAATATAATATGATGTAATGTAATATGCATAGCCACAACTTAGTTACATCGCATGCATTCGTACAATGGTTCTGAGCAAAACAATAGGTTTTCTATATAGATATTATAAAGTGTAAACTCCGTAAGTCTCTAACAATATGAGCTATGTGACTCAAACTTATCTAATAATACGTTTTTCTTAGATGTTGAGTAACTTGTAAAAAATATCAATACGTCTGAGGTATATTACATATATTGGTCAATAGTGATACCTAACCAAAACACTTTTACGTTAAATTGTCGGGTTCGGCAGTAATATAAATTGCAAATTGTGTAACTGTAAAACGGAAAAAGCTATAATTATTTGATTGAATATTATGGACAAATTGACCATGCATATTCACGGCTGTTTAATATACGTAATATATAAATATATATATAAACAATTAAGAATTTTCGAGATTCTAAAACGAGTTGTATTACAACAAGATGATCATAATCTATTTTAATTTTAAAAAAAATATGAAGACGTTTTTTTCGCCATTTTTTTCTTTAGTTTTTCATCATTCGTCCGTCGGCGATAACGTTTGTGTATCCGTCACACGCCACCGGGACAGTTCGATCACCACCACCATCATCCGGGACAGGACAAATTGTGACAGAACAGACGGAAAACCACTTGCACCGCAAATACTGCACACCGCACGCGCGATTTAAAGTTCACAGCGCACTTGTGCCGAGATGTGTGGAGAACGCAGATTTATGCGTTTTATATATTATAATTATTCGGGGGAAAAAAAGCGATTTTATAATCAGGCAGAATTCACTCGAAAACCACCCTCCTCCTCCCCCTACCGTGGTTACATAAGCGGGCTATGTGCATAATCTTTATAGTTTCGACTCGTATCGACATTATGGGTAGGTAACTGACAGCACTATATACGAGGCAATGCGAATCACCAAGTCCGGAACATAATCTAGAACGTGTTTATAGGAGGTATACAAAGTTATATTGTCATTCTATTCGCAATTATTTTATTTTCGATTTGATTCTCGTTTTCGAATCGCATCAACCGCGCACTGATGTTAAATCGGAAAATTGTTTTTTTTCCGTTGCCTCAATATTTTAACTAGTAAATAAATAAAATGACATTTTGTGTAGTATATTTTTTTGTGTACGTGTGCAAATCCCCTGTGATCACTAAACTTCAGAACCTACCCGCACACTCGATGTGCTTAGAAAGAATTTTATTTTTATTATGAATGTATAACCACTATTCATATTAGTAGATTGAGCGCTTCAAAACTTGTCCTATGACCATATCCATAATGTTATAGTATCGTCTTAAAGAGTTATTTAGCTTATCAGTCCACTAGGTCATAATTAATACAATAGAATAAAATAAAATAGATGGGTATTATTAAATATTCAGAAAAAAAAATTCAGGTACATATCGGAAATAATATTTTTTTTTAAATCATGTGAATTATTTACACATTTGTTAATAGAATACAATACCTAATTTAAGGCAGATTTATATTTAAAATAGTATAGTAGGTACTATGACATGACTACAAGCTAGAAAATTAAGTTTAAAAGAACAGTTGGAATATTAATTGATCATAAAGAAAATGTATATTACATTGTAATTATATGTATGTAATAACAATTATTTTTGCAGCGTTTAAATATTCACATTGTACATAGTGAATATATAGGTCTATAAGCAAAACAATAGCATACTACCACGAATCAATGTAATTCAGTTGGTTCGGTTAAAGTATACTTCACATGCGCGCGCACGTATATTAATATACTATAACGTAGCTTTAACGTTTGGTACCATTTATTTTTAATGAACATCGTACGAGGGATAAAAAAAGATAATAAAATAATAATGAGCGTATCCGACCTTTGGCTTGATATTATAAATAACTAGCACTATCAATGCCCATGTGCCTAACAATAAATTAAAACAAATATTTACTTAAAGAAAATAAATAAAATACGATGAAAGCAATAGTAATATTATTAGTATACTTGGGGATGGTCGAAGTATTTAAATTTTATTGTGTATCACCTTCGCTTTTTAAAATGTGGCGCCGCATTTTTTTCTCTTACCGTTTTATTCACAGCTCAATTTTTAACGCTCCGACTGAATTTATTTAACTTGGTATTTATTTTTTTCGGAATTCGTTAGAAAATTGGTGTCGTTAGTACACCTACCTATTTAAAATGGTAAGTACGTCGGTCGGTATAAAAACTATGTACTTTTAGAGCGTTACGTGAACAATTCGCACAAAAAATGTACAGTATAAACGGTTAATTTATTATCAAAAATCCCTAATAAATTATAATGGTTTTAAGAGAACTCTCGTGCGTTAGGTATTTTTGGTCGTTGTATACGGCGGCGCTTATATATCACGAGACTGACGCGTGCGTATATGTACATTTAATACAATTACAAGTATTCAAAATGTAATTTAGAACAAAAATTAAGGTTAATGGTCAAGTGCAACCGTCTTCCGAATACGTTAAAAACCATTAAATTCAAGCCCCGGTGACGGTAAATGGACATGCGATTTTGAAAAACCACGAGTGGACGCCAATTTTCCACCAATTTCAAATCGTCTCGTGCACAGAAAGTTCATTTACCACCACCACTGCTTGCAGTGTCTCCGTCGACTATCGTCTTGTTCTCGTTCGTCTTTACCCGTCTTAGTTCCATTCTACAAATTGGGTGTGCACTGCAAAACAATGTGCGACCTCAAATATTTTACTATCAAAAAAACAATAATAATAAATACTGTTTCGTAATGTCGTCCGGGCGAGTGTAAGGGAAAACAAACTCGTTTAAATAAGTGTTTGTGATTTATCGATATATAAAACGGGCGTGGTGTGTGTGCGTGGACTGTGCAGGAGAAGTATAAACGGATTTATATATATTGTGTATATATTGTGCCGGAATATGGCAAAACTATCGACGAGGAAAAGGAGTTGTCGTCGTTTTCGACGGCGGCGGCGGCGTTGGCGGCGGGGAGAAGGAGAATAATTAAATTTGCTGAGTAAAATTCATTGCGTCTTTTAAACTTGGTCACGCAGCGGGGCAAGGAGGTTTTATACGGCGTGGCTAGGACGATCGCGCGAATTCAGAACGACGAACGGCGGTGGTGTGTGCGGCACAGGGGGTGTAGGGTGAATAAAAACCCGTGTTGCGATATAACTTTGCCGAGTGCACCCTCAACCCCCTCACTCGCCACCATCAATGTTGACCGTGAAGTATAGCGACGCTCGCGGGGGATTAATCAATAATATTCGTTTAGACCGTGAATATACGTATATAATGTTTTTATGGGCCTACGACACACGCGTGCATAAAGGTATCTCCGGCCCCATTCAACAAGTACGTGTGTAAAATACTCATACTTATATTTAATATAATATTATCATATCACACACTCGAATGTAATCACAGAATAGCAAAGCCACGACGCGACGTGTCACGTATTATGTTGACCCGCGATCCGAAGGCGAAAGCCAAAAGACCAAAAACTTCGAGAAAACAACAATTTCTTTTGCTATGTACTACTACACCAACACTAGTGCGTAAGTACGATGATACGTTTTGCATCATTTACCGCATTAGTTTACAATGTATTTATGGTATTGAGTTTGAAAACGCGTTTGCCGGATGTCAGTTACAAAACTGTGAAAATGTTTCCGGTCAACTGTGAGGGTATCCCCGGAATTGTGAAATTTATTTAGATCCCCGGTTAAACGCAAACCAAAAGTATGTCTTTACATTAAACAACACGATTCCAAGGTCACTGCTTCAGGTTCCTCTGTTCAGGATAAAACATTAGTTTCGTGTACCTTTATACAAGACAACTGACAAGGGATGAAAATATTATGAAAGCTGTACTGATTTTTTAAGAGCATATACTATATAGTCATGAGTGATCCTGTTTAATAATATGTTATGCCACTGTTTTGGTTCGTAAAACAATTGCGATGATTTTACTTTTTCAAAACGTGCCCCCCTCTCTCTCCTCACGACCATACGAGAACACTGTGCCGAAATGTACGTAAATTACGCGCCTCGACATACTAACTATAGAAACCTATACTATTATTATAGTATATGTGTACAGCATACACCCCATTAAAACGAACAGAATTTAAATCGATTTGAAAACACCGTTACAAAATAATTATAATTACCAATATTATTATTATCGAGTATTCCGCGCTGAAATGAGCGAGCAAATAATATTATATCAGCAACGACGGCGATAAAAATTACGAAATATTGATCATTAAATTAATAGTGGCCGGTATTTTATTTCTATATGGTAATAATAATATTACCGACTAAGGTTTAAAATGGGATCAGTACTCTGCGCTGTAGGTATGGGTGTATACAACATAGAACCGAAATTAGGAAACCACTTACTTCCACCAAATTTACTAGTGCAAACATTAAATGTTTCTTTTTTATGCACATGCAGCCAAGTACACGCAAACTATTACTATTGAATATATTCATTCTTATAACAATGTTAGTCGTATTGTTATAAGAAGAAAAACAAATAAAAATACCACAAAGCCGTATTGACATTTGGGAGTATCTGATCGTGGTTTTTTTATCAAGTCCATAAAGTTTACCTCTGTGTTCTGTTCAATGTAATCTTAATATTAAATGACATAATATTGTATACACGCAAATAGTAAATATTTTTATGGCAATCTCTCAAAGCCATATAATAGTATACTATACTTAATAATATATTATATTAATTGAATTGTTTTGTTATATGTATAACTTACGTAAAATTAACAACTCGCGCATAGAGTTTGAAGTTTATATTATATTTTAAATTCGTGTTTATTTAAATCATTTGGTCCATTAATCATAAATTAAATTATATAAAAAAAAACATAATTTTTATAAATGAGAAATAAATAAAAAATAAAAAGTATAGAATCTACAAAAATATTTTGAGGATAAAATATTATTGTTGAATACAACACAATAGTAAACGTGACAAGATTAAATCATATCATGGGTAGGTACTCGAATATATAATAATATAATATTACATTATAAATTTATTAAAAAATAAGAAATTATCGTTTGAAAGAATTAATTTAAATTACGTTTAATGCCTAAATATGACATTTAGGGAGTTTTATGACTTGACAGAGGGTCATTTTATTTCGTACTAAATATTTTTTTTCCTTAATATTAGAAAATTATAAATTAATTATAAAAAGAAAGTGCCCTCTTTAAAAACGTTGTTAACCGAAGCACACTTTCTGTATCGATTAGACAACTATGGTTCCCTTGTCACAAGCCACAGAATATATTCTTTTCAAATTTAAATTCACCCACAAAGTTTATTTATTCGTCACTACTTGTAACCGTTAACAATTGAATAAAATACATCTATAGTAGTGTTTTGTAACAAACAATTTGTTTTGGAAGATTTAAAATTTGTGTTATAGTCATAACGACGTGTATTCAAATTGTTGAGTATACATATTTTTAATAAATAAAAAGTACTAAATATATAATTTAAAACAAATTCTCAGTGGCACAGCTTCAAGTGACAGTCTCTACTCGCTATTATTTTACGTATCTATATAAATAATTACATCATTATTAATTTCCAAAGTAAAGTACGCAATGAGATACATTGCATGTACTGTGTAGGTATACACATTACGCAGTAATGACAATTGACTTCATTATAATATATAATTTTATGAACAGAAAATAAAAGTAAAAATTCGCGATTTAATAACTTAAGCAATGATAATTTATGTTAAACCCAGTGATGATATTATGATACATTTAATTTAATGAAGTGTAGAAGTTTATAACAGAGTAAATAATAATATAAGTAAATATAAGTATAATAATATGTTCACTGTTGGTTTATATTTACAGAATATTTTCGGCTTCAAAATGTAGTATAATTTATTATTATTATGTTTACACTATTGTAAGCATGAAAAAAAAAATCAAAAATTGTGTGTAGTGTATAGTTGATGTAGTGTTTTCCTATAGAAACTTTCCTTTATCAAAGCATACATGTATACAGTTTATACAACCGCCGTTTTATTGATGTTGATGGATGATATTTCATATGTATTATAATTTATAATTTGTAATCGATTTTACCTAATTTTACGTTGATGAAACATAAAAAAATAATATAACAACAACAACAAAAGGAGATTGTATAAAACGCGTGCAACACTACACCCCGTCGATTAGTAAAGTATAATGTTTCTCCGCAGCAGCCATTAATATATATATTGCAAAATCCTTATACAAGCTCGATACTCGTTTTATCGTTTTATTATTGCTACAGAATACATATTATATATATATATATATATAATACTACTAGATAGCTGACTTTCTATACCCAATAATGTATAATGTTTTGAATCCCGGAAAATTGCCGACTTGTCTTATCAAAGAGGGCCATGTTTACAATGTCGACATAGCGACAAGAGAACTCACCTAATATAAATGTATGAAAGACAATTTATTTATTTATTTGTTGTTATTTTGTATTTTAAATTTCAACGACAAAATCTAAAATCAAACCGGACCTTTATGATCATATCATACAGCGGTTTTACCGACTTCGACATTGAAGTCAAGTCGACTGTCCATGTATGTGGTAGTTGTATAATAATATATACCTATATATCGCTCAGTCGCTGTGATTATTGACAATTCGATGCCGCACGTTAGCAAATAATACTCTATCAGTACCGCGGATACTATACACACACCATTGCACAATATTATATTATTACCATAATACATGCGCAGTGTCATTCGATCTAAATTTCACTCTCGTCGCATATACATACATAGGTACCTATATATATATATATATTATACGTAGTACGATCGCATGCATCGCATGTGCGCGCGCACGCACTGTCACACGCGAACACAATGATATTATGCGTATAATATTATATTTATACATGTCATAATTGACTGCAAGCGTTTTCCCATCATCAACCATGTCGTCTCGAGTTGTGCAAAGGCAAACGGACGTCAAAGAACTTTCCTCGCAGGAGATTAATGTATCGCCGCTGCCACCCCACCCCACCCTCCAACCCGTAACACGCACCCCGCACCCGCACACCGCGCCCAAAGGGTCCCCCTCGACGGTTCGTTTGGGTCATCAACTTTATACGGTGTAATTCGACTCGACGTCCGTCTGAAACGAAATTTCCGAGAGGCGAAATATTCATCGGACAGACGTGAACCAGAGTATAATTCACACAGAGTATGTGTGTACGCGTTTGCACGCAAGTTTAGATAATATTTATACGTATATGGAAGGACACGCGAGAGAAAAACCTCCGTATAATATACGTGTACGTACAGGATGATTCACCGAGCATGCTCAATCACCTTTTTTTTCTTCAATAATGTACAGTCGTTCGTAAACTGATTTTCGCAATTTTTAAATATAAGTAATTAAGGAGTGTCGTGTTGAGAGATACGAACTGCTGTTTCTTTTTTCAACAGCAGACACGACTTTTTAGCAGATGTTTTTTCTGAAAATTTTAACGTATTAAAATTCGACAACGAGCAGTTTTGAGTTATTTAACTCTGTGTACTAAGAATAGTGGGTTTATGATATAATGGGTTTGAAAGTTTTTGGTATAAATGAAGTTTATTAATTGTTATATCAATCAACCAGTATTTATATTTTAAAAAACGGTGCCGTAATAGCTTAATATTAAATATGAAATCCAAAATGTCATCTATATATCATAATTTTTCTATGTTCTCATTAAAAAAAAAAACAGAAGTTTATACCGTCACAGGACACTCGTCGGGCAGTAGAGAAAAACTCGAGAAATTGAAATAACGGGCTTTAATCGTGTATAAAATTCCAAAAAAATAAAAGTAGTAATTAGTTAGTAATTCCTAAAATTCTCATTATTGAATAAGAAAAATGGAGGTACTCGGTGAAACACCCTGTGTGCGTTGTTCGTACGGTTGTCACGGATAGTTAAGTATTATACGTGCGTATACCATGCATGTATGTATATATATGTATACATATAATATATTATATTATACGCAATGTTCTACACTCGCATCGAGATTTGCGGAATTCGAAAAGTTATTTGAACAATCTAATACGCAAACATAACCCACGCGGCGCGGCGTAGATGCACACACATATCCGCGTGTCGTAAGGAATAAGGCCCAAACCCGAAGTCACAACGACGGGGCTCCGCAGCAAAACAACTTTTATGGTAAGTTTATGCGTTTTTATTATTATTAAAAAATAAACCGTTTTCGTAATGTGCATATATATATACGTGTTTTACTGACGAGGGTTTCCCGTTTTAATATGCCCGGCGAAGTAAGATATTTTTTTACTGCATGACTGTAGTTGGGAGAACGCAATTTTATTTTTCAATAAGATTTATTATCCCCAGTTCATTGTAATATTATAATTTGGAAAAAGTAAACGCGACATCGAGTTAACTGCATTGGCACGAAAAATAAAACCTGAACATGAATAAAAAGTACGAACGTCGTGCGAAGGCAATACGTAATCGCAATCGTAAAACTATTATTTTATTTTTATTTATTTATGGTTGTTTTTTTACACAATACTTTTCTACACTTTTATTTATTTACTTTTTTTTAATTTTCATAATGTAGGTTCTTACACTTTTTTAAATTATAACAAGAAATTGTGTTATTTTAATTTGCATTGCCTTTTTTTCAAGTTTTCTCAAGTTGAACAATAAATTAAGAACTGCAGAAGAAGTTACTTTAAGACTGCAGCTTACAATCGTTTTCAATGCCTTTTTTGTTTTTATTCAGAAATAAATTAGTTTTATAGTGTATACTGCTACTTTTATAATGTAATATTAACTTCCCTCTGTTGAGTTTTTTATTTATAATAATTATTGAGTCATAATGTCATATACTCATAATATGTCAAATAAAGTGTCAATATTGTAGTGGTAGGTATTATCAGGGGTATTATGTACCAATGTTATTATGATTATTAAAATTAATAATATAATGCATTGTAAATATACTATCAATTAAAATAAATGTCAGGTTTCAGTTACAATATTATGCTTTCACTAATTAAATATTAGTATTGTACTTATAGTATTTTCCATAATAAAATTACATCAATAATTAATCAATTTATGGTTTTTTTAATAATTTAATTTACAACTTATACTTGAACATCAATTATCATGATTTAAAAAATTAATAATTAATCACTTTAAACGTAGATATAATACCTTAACTTTAGGTTATTTTAGATACTTTATGTACGCCACAGGTCCGTTATGAGTTATTTACATAATTAACTCACTTTTCACATATTTTTTTTTTTAATGTATCCTACATCCCTTTTAAACATAAACAGTATTAACTTAGTTTGCGGTATACTAGGTCCATGAAAAACCATTGTGTGTATAATTTCATTGGTAGAATTAGCATTTACCGGAAACTTACAGAATGATACACACCAAAATATATTTTATGCGTATTACAAACTTTTATTGTGTAGTGCGTTCGCCCACCGTAACCGTATATTGTAAAGAATTCGTAAAAAGTATCCATACGTTAGTCAATAATAATATATAATATCTTGCTCGTATGATTTATTTTCATTCGATCAAGTGTTATATTATCTCTATATATTTTTATTATACCTACATATATAATATGTTTTGAAGTATTATTCGCTTTATACTATGGAATAAAGGCCAACGAGAATAAGGAATGATGTTGTCATGAATGAAAATGATTTTAATTTCAAACGTAATCCACAGTTGATAATGTTTTAATTTATTCAAATTATTGCGGGTATATAAGTTTGACGAAATTGAGAAACGACTACTATAGATAACTTACTGGTAAAATTTATGACGAATTCATATTAATTGTAAGACAAGCACGTCACACTGTAGTTCGGTATGATAATATTATAATATAGGTATGTCATATTGCCATATTGGTCACACAATTGGTCGAAAAAACAGCCGGTGTGTCGTGGCAGTTTAACAACATAATGATATGCTTTAAATGTTAAACCGGCACACAATATATTATAATTCGATCATCACAAATCACAATCGATAACCCGACTCGTTATATTGTGGCATTGTGTACTATACTCTACTCATACATTGTGTCGTTGCGTTTTGGTCTAAAACCAAAACGATGAGATATAGAAAGGTACATACGACGTATATAGGCAACTTTCGGTCGGTATTCGGGTGGGCACGCTGCGGACGTCCGAGTGGACAATGATCGACTGCTACTGTGGCTATATATACATGTACATAATATTATACTATAGTGTATTGAAACGATACGAGTGAATAACAATATACGCGTTTATATTATTATGATGCAGGGTCGTTCGGGGTCGTAGCTTAGGAGGTGGTCCCGCTCCAGCCGAATCGATTTCACGTCATATTATACGCGCGTTGCGGCACGGCGCTCGCAATGCATATATTATTATTACTGTTGTTATTATTCTACAGCGCACTATTGGTTGAAGTCACTAAAATTTCGATGGAGGAACACCAGCGTTTCCGCGATAGGTACCTATAATATTATAGTCGTAGGCACGTTGGAACGTAGTCCCGTGGTCAGGTGAACAGTGACGAACAGTCCGCAGAGTCCGTTAGGTATACTTACACGACAGCATTGGCCCGAGATTGGGAGGCTACACCCTCTAAAATATAAAAATCCACCCTCTCTCCAGTTAATTTTCATTTATTTAATTGATTTAGATAAGCAATTTTTTTATTAATGTAAATTATAAAAGTTATGAATAAATAGAGCCGGGGTTCCCAACTCCTCCAAATAAGTTAATCAAGCGAGCAAGCTCCACTTATGCATTACGTTATAATATGACAGCCGCTCCCGCGCGCCAAAATTATCCGCCTTGAGTGATTTTGCAGATCATTATAACATAAAAGAGACAATTCGGTGTTTATACGAAAGCGAGTCGACCGTTTACTGAAGGTAGTATGTTCGCTTTTGCAAAATCACAAAATCGAAATTTTATTCATCAAGATTTAATATTAGTAGAAAATATCACGTACGTGAGGTTTCCCTCCACGTCGTGCAATTTTTTTTGGACAAACTCTTAAAAATTATTTATCCATTGTAAATTGAACATCATTTTGGAAATTGTAAATCATAAGGGACTTCAGGAAAAAAATTAAGTTGGGAAAATCTATGATCAATGAGCCCACGCACCAGGTGGTTCGATCGGCTCCAAACAAATGTTAAACAATTGTAAAAGGGAAAAGTCAAGTTTCTGTTTCAAGGATACAGTTTTAAAGTCTTATCTGCAGATGAATTTACCAATGTTCCATAAAAGCGCTTGGGGTCATTCAATTATGATAACCTGTGAACGCTACACAATGGTTTTTTATCTCTGTCGTCACACATTAGAAAGTGATTAAAAAACCAAAACACTTTTATTAAATACAAGCGACACAATATTATGCATCCGTTATCTTATATTATTATTTAAGTGAATAAATATCTATAATATATAAAATATGAATTATTTTTGAATGTAAGTTTAATAAAAAAAAAAACATTTTTTTTTTAATTATCAATGTTTGGATAAAAAAACTACGAGATGTTCTCGAAATCGATGATTACATTAACTTTCATAAAACGTGCTTTAGCTGATCCCGAATCGTTTGTGAAATCGTGACAGATATTCGAAGACTTATTTCTCCTATATAATACCTATATACGTTTCACGCGTGACAGACGAAAATAACAGACCTTGGTTTGACGTTCACTTAATATTATAATACGTGTACGGGTCGACCGACGCGAAGGGAAAAAAATAAAAAGGTAGAGAAAAAGGCAGGAAAAACCGACCCACGCCGCGGTGGTGTATCTCTGTCAGCCGTCTCGTCCCGACTGACGACCGACAACGGCACAATATATATACATGAGATCGGGTATATAGTACATTATTGTCATCTCGTGACGATGAAGCATCCCCGAGTGTCCCGACAACCGATCGCGAATAATAATGATGAAGATGCGTGACACACGGACGACACGGCGAGGCGAACGACTTGCGACGTACGTTTATTATATATATTATACATGTGTGTGTGTGTGTGTGTGTGTGTGTGGTGTGTGTGTGTGTGTGTGTGTGTGTGCTTATATATAGATGGCGCGGGAGAGTTTTCCCGATAAATTAGCTGTCCGGAGAGCAACAAATGCGTCGCGCGACATTTCCCGAGGAGCCTTTTTTTCCTTTTACTCCGCTCTCTCGTCCTGTCCACTGCCGTTGGGTGTGTGTGTGTGAGCGTATACGTCGTCAGTGTGCGGTGCGTGAGTTTCCCCTCGACCGCAACAAGTTGCGTTTTGGACTCGAGCCCGGCGTCGGACGCGTGAAATGATAATAAAACACGTAGGTACCTACGTACATTGTATATATAATATATTTAACGGCGATAAAAGTTACTCTATAATATGATAATACTATTATTACACATATATGCGCGCGATACGCCCCGAAATACGATAACGTTATTATACGTTATTATTATATTTTATGTGTACGACGTACGTGTCCAGAGCATGTACGAGCGTGTCGATCCGTGTCATCTAATCACATTGGCGATGCGTATTATACGTGTACGTTATATGTTTTAATAACTTTTTGTCACGATAACGACGGTACGAAACGGACTTGATGAAATTAACCGGGAAAAGGCGTAGCTAGGTATAGGTTATACGTGAGGATTATTCTGCGGTTGGCGCGTCGTTTATATATATTATTATGGGACATTGTACTATGATCCTATACCTACGACGAATACCTACATCAAAACCGCAGTTTTGGAGAGAGTGACTTTGTTTTTTTTTTCTAGTTTCCAATACCTACTTAAATTATTATAGCTCAACAATTATGTATTAGAGAGAGAGAGAGAGACTTTAAACGGAAATTTCAAAAGATCCTCTTACGGAAATAATGTTGACGAGTATAATCTAGTCCCGTTGAGTTACTCCATAATATTATATACATAACACGCTTTAGGTATCAAAATATATTGACCGCCTAAATGTCATCTACCGTTATCGATATTTTCATAATCATGAATCATGATATTGTAAAACAACTATATAGCCGACTACGTCTTGTTCGGCAGTCACGATATAATAATTGATAAAATCAAAAAATATATATTAAATCCTATTAGATCTAAGATTAAAATCATTATTTAAATCTGTAGATCATCATCAGTTGTAATATTTAGTAGACATTGCCTTCTGCAGTAGTCATATGACCGGTAAGCTTTAATGATATCGTCGTTAGTCGGATACTCGCGAGTTGTTTTATAATAATATAATATTTCTATTTTCTATATCTATAATATAATATTTCCAATTTCTATGACTATAGTATAATATTAGGTCATTAGGTAGTCGTAACTATATTAATAAAAATATGTCAGATGCTCAGATGATGAATTTTTTCCGATAAACTGCAGGTGTAGGTGACGCCACAATTTAATGAAATGCCGATGCAATTACTCGACGATCGTCGTTCGTCTTCGCGCTACGAGGAGAAGATTAAATCATCGGAGCGAACGTTTTGGAAAATATCGAGAGAACGCGAAAACGATTTAGACGTGACCTGCTGCAGTAATGATTTATATAACTCTCCTACATGACGTGTCGCTTAAATTTGTTTTAAAAGACGTTAAGGGTTCACTCGACTCTATCGCGCGTACGTCATGTAATGCATTGTATTGTTAGTAGTTGTTCCGAGGGCCGACAGAATGCAAAGACGCTATAGTGTTGTATTATACGCACCGGAAAACTTACAGAACCGCTCCTATAGATATATTATAATATTATACATAGCCATATCATCGGCAGATTGTGTACATTATACCTATTATGCCTATTAGAATATTCGTCGCCGCGCGTATGAGCATTTATATAATATTATACATTATATACATGCCCGTGTTTGTCTAAATAAAGAATAGCACTTATTCGGATGCGTATTTTACGCGTCGTGTACGAATAACGAATATATATATATTATATTATAATATTATGCTAATAATAAACACACCACCGCCGACGATGACGACGATACGTTTAAGTGTTACAGTTGAGTATGTATGTACAGAGTTTAAGTATTAGCGGGTACGAGTGTATTGTATCTGCACGTAATGCATATTGCATCAAAACAGCACACACACACACACACGTGAAAATATATACGTGTGATAATATATGCGTTTATTGTGTTTGGGATCGACGGTGTTGTCTCTTTAGACACCTATATTATATTATGGCAGTGAGTATAATATAATATTATATATGTATAGTAACGCGTGAAAATTGGTCCTGTTATCGCATGAATAATAATTATTATTATTTGCATCTACACCAGTGCGGTGCGTGGAAAATAAGTAAGTGTGACAACGCAACGACAAAGGTATAACGACTAACATCTTGCAGGCAGCAATTGTACCTAACTATATCAATTTATGAAAACAACTATGCATTTAATATAATAATATTATGTCATCCTCCTCCTAGTCCTCCTCGTAATATTACCGTCACTCCCCCTGCACACATGGCCATACATTCTGCAGATCGCTAATTAATTTCTAACGTTTGAACGCAATCACGTTATTGCGATCGGAATATTGTTCGAGCTAATTACGCTGATTTTGACGTGTCTTCCGAAATCGATGTCTCAAAAGATATCTTCTGTTAAGACGTGACCAGATGAAGTGTTAGGTGCCGGTGCAATATAGCTAACATTTTGGTTTAAAATAATAAATAATTTTGTCATAAGCTCCAGTAATGGTTATTTGATTTATTGATTAAAAAAAATGTAATCGAGGGTTATTGTACCTGTACAAAGTTCAAGTACGCACATGTACCGCTAGTAGATACGCCTAAAATAATCAATTTTATATGATTTAGATTATTAAAAAAATTGTATTTTAATAATTTAATATAGGTAGGTAATAAATGTTGATTTAATTTTAACTAATAACTTTGTAGTTGATGCTTAAGTATCATAAGAAATAATATGTTATTAATATTTATAATTAATTGTTTACCCATAATCTAAAATTTCAATTTTTGTTAATATCTTATTCTTTCATGAGCCATGACTACGTATTTGTTCAACTTTTGTATCACCAATCTCATCACACTTACTACAAAATTACTATGTGTATGTTGGACTTGGCGTATTGAGTAAAGTTTTGTTTGATTCATTTATTTAAAACAAATCCAACTCCATCCGTGCACACGTTATAAATTAGAATTATACTGTTAACTATGCGTCTATCATCGTCCACTCTGGATTCACTATTATCAGGAAATGATTTGGGTTAAAGAAATAACTAGGTAAATGATGTACCTAGTGAAGATAGGTACACATTATTTTTAAAATAAAACCGAGAATAATATTCGTTATTTATTATTGTTTCCAGATTTTTAATCATAACTTATATTTCCTGTGGAATAAGAGATTCGAAAAAAAAACATTCTATCAATTAGCAACGATTTATGGTCGCATCCAAATTTAAATACGGTAAACTCGTCAAATGGTATAATCAATTTTCGTTGAATAACAAAAAAAAAAAACTCCAAACAATCATCCTCTAGAACAATAAAATACAACTGACGAGACCACCGCTACAGGTATATTACAGAGCAATTTTTAACTTTAAAAGTGTATAACAATTTGTTTTCATAACTTTATACTTTGACATCTGATTGTGGTGAAACAGAATTCTTTATTATTTGGACTTACCCATAACCGATTTTAAGTGGGATTTGCCCGTTAATTATAACAACAACAAAAAGCGAATATTTATCAAAATAAAATAAATAACTTCATTTTTGTTTTAACTTAGAATTTAAATTTCTAGGTCCGATCAATAAATAAGAACTTTTGAATATTTTATACCAGTATTGTTATTATATTATATAATCGATGACTAAGTTTTGTGTTTAATTAAATTAAAAAAATTATAATGATTAGGCAAATTGATTTGCTGTATACTGTATAGCGTAATAGGTGTCGATTATACCTCCTATTGCATGTGTTAAATCGTTGTAGGTATATATTATATTATGTTGAAAACGTGTCGACCTATATTAATTCTAGTGATATTTCATTGTAAATTTATATTGCTATCTAGTATCTACTGATAATATAATGTAATGAAAAGTTTAAAATAACTAAACTCGTTTTTTTTTGTTTGAATATCCAAATTCCGTTAAACTAGAAATATCTATAAAACAAAATTGTGCATTTGTATTTTTGTAATTTTTAGATTTCAGTAAGAATATTACTTATGAGGAGTCTAGTAATGAATTTACATATATTACGAATTAAAGTAGTTAATAATTGTATTACATTTTTTTTTAATGATTTGGACGGATTTTTAAACATTTTAACTTTAAACGGTTATAAAAAAAAAAACTATCGCTAGGTAATGATTTTTGAGTATTTTTTAATTGCCTTAACTTATGAAGAACATTGAAACTTTTACGCACACACACAAAAATGTTACCATACCTGAATCGAAAATTTTAAATATCTATTAAAATAGCACAACAATTTTTTTAATTTATATTGTATCTTAAAAATGCTTATATGAATTTTTGGTGAATGATTTAAGTGTCTACACTAATTCAATTTTAAATTAGAACAAAAAACCAAAATTATTATATCGAAATGTGATTCAATTTTTCTTGAATAAACTAATTTTTAGTTAACTAACCCTGATTTAAAATGGCTACGATCAAACACCTACCGAAATTTAAGACTGGAGTAATATTACGGTACCAAAGGACACAAACACTTTAATTTTAAAAAAGGTGGGTAAGTGGATGTCACTCTGCTGTACATTAAGTTACAACTGGATCACTGTAATGGATGATGTTAAATTTGAATTCAATGATATAATATCATTGTATAAGAAAAACGGTTCTGAGCGAAAACGGTCAGTCAGACTATGATGTTACTAAGTATATTTGATGATATTATTGTGCATAAAGTAATTTATATATAAACTATTTGCCTGGAACCTTGTTTTAAATTTTCAATCCTTAGCTATAAAAGTTGAACATTTTATAAATTTTTAACTACAAAATTATTATTAAATTTTAAATGTGATAAATTTTGATAAAAATTGAACTTTAAATGCTTCTAAAAAAAAATTGTACCTATGTATTTTTAATATTTTTCAACTGCTATTGTAAAAATAGATCAGGAGCCTTGTATTAAATTTTTACACTTTTTGGCCCAACAGAAAAAACTTTATTGATATTTATAGAAAAAAAACTAAAAAAAAAAATGGAAAATGAAAATGTCCCTAAACAGTTCAAAATAAATCAAAATATTTTAAAAATTTTAACGTGTATGGAAAATGAAAATATAAACAACCAGTGAAAATTCCATGTATCTACGGTCATTTGTTTTAAAGTTACAACAAAAACCAAATTCAATTTTGTGAAAAATCGATTTTGCGTAAAGTCCCGTTTTTTAAATTTTCTTTTGTTTTTCTTAGCGCTTTTAAAAATTACTGGGAATTTTAAATTTTGATCTCCTCAACGCATCAACGATATTCACTTTCCAATCGAAAAAGATACTGAAGTTAAAAATCGAAGCATTATTTCGACTATTTATCGTGTACACAGACACAAAAAAAAATATAAAAACACACATCATTGTAAAATCAATACATTCATCGTTCCACTCAGAATCTAAAAAACACACATTGTAAATCAATATACATTTGCATATCATTGAAAATTAGGTATGTCAAAAAAACTTCCTAATATAATTTCAAAAAACAATTTTTTATTAATTTATCCAGCAAGTAGTTAGTAGATATATAGTATATGATTATGATTTATGTAGTGCCTGAACAAAGTACTTCAGTATGTAACAATGTACTTTGTCACTGAAATAATTAAATGTATTTACGCACCGACACTAATGCAAACATTCATTAGACGGTTGAATAAAGGTGTTAGCATAAATTAATAATAATTATATGAAATTAGTTTCACGAATGACCAAACAATTCTAGTAGGATCTCCTACACTTGTCTCAAATACGTTTTATTAATAATGTATATTATCATAATTCATAATGCACGAGTAAAAACACCACGATAAAAAGTAGCAAAATATTAAACAACTATTAAGCTTAAACTATTGTACATAATATTACAAGAAGTATACGTGATTTAAATTATACAACCATTAAATTAATTATTCGTATAGGAAACATGTTATTATAATATACAAAGCATATTTCAACTCAATATTAAAAAACTATTTAAGTATTTATGATACCAATTTGAATGGGACTTGCATCTAGTTTAGCAATTAATATTTCTAACGTTTGCACAGTCAACTTGATCGTTATCGCTTTAGGGTATAATAACATAATAATATATAGTTTGTTTTAAACAAACAGCTGTTGAATCGCTGAAAAGAATGTAGGCACGTGTCAGATATCGAAATACCTACCGTGTTAGGTGTCGACACGGTTTAAAATCATGAAAATTAATATAAATATTACATGATAAATAGGTGGGTAGGTAAAATTTATACTTATGTATAGGTACCTAAAATAGGTTCGCGGTAAGTGTTGACAGACGACGTGCGGTTGATTTATAGAGTATCAGAGTGTGCAGTGTATGTTTATGTATGGGTGTCACGTGGTCGGGGTAGTAAACACTAAAACGGTTAACCTTGAAAAAAAAAATAATAATAATACAAACGCGTCTAGATTATAACAATGGCAGGGGCGGTGCACGCGTGTAACGTAACCATTTACTACGTCCATTTGCAGTGCCGATTATTAGCAGATGTGTTGTATTTATACTCGGCGATGTTATTCGATATAGAAATGGTCAAACACACGCGCGTGATATTATATGTCCGAAAGCTAACGGCAAATAGTCTTATACTTTCGGCGAATTAGCTTTTGCAGGAAGTGTACGCACAAGCGCGGTGCAGCGGGTGCAGGCCCTTTCGATTGTCCACCGCGCACACACAATCGCATCCATTTGTCCGGTTTCTGCGAGTGGTGTTTTGGTGGGGGGCGCACGGCAGAGTCCTCACGGTCGGGGCTCGCACTTATCGTCGGTTTAATCGTTTAATAAAAACAACCGTCGTCGCCCATAAAATGCAGACGACACACGAATTACGCGATCCGAGTAAACGACATGTACTCGACAAAATAGGGAAAATGCCGACTTCAAAGTTCCCCTACAATTTAAATCCGAGGATCCGTATGGATTACACGCGCCCGCGCTAGTGTGGTGTGGTGGGAGGGTATCCAGTCCAGTTTTAACACTCCACGTGAACACGCACACACACACACACACACATTATTGCATAGAGAAACTAAACCGCCGTCGCCGCCGCCACTGCCACTACCACAGTTACCGCCACCGCCACCAGCGGAGGGAAACACAGAGATAGCGCGCGCGGAGAGGAGCTTTTCACGGGAAAATCGATGTCACTGGGGCTTCCACCGGGCCAAGCTTCGCACACAGCGTTCAGACACACACACACGCACACACACATACAGTCATTAGTTTTCACTCTCTGCCACTCTGCCGCTCTATCCTCTCACCACTCTCTCTCGCCCACTCTCTTTCTGTCATTCCTCACTCGCTATCTCTCTCTCCCTCTATCTCCGGGCCGTTTCTACTGCTCTTTTTAACCCCGACCCCCCCTCCCCCCTCTCGGTGGTTGTTTTATTAACTGCACCCCTCGTTGCAGCCCGTCCCGCAATCCGAGCGGGCGGGCCGAGGGTTGTTCCGCGTGGCCTCCAAAATTCATTACCGCGGTACATATACGCACCCGCGGAACCCGGTATGGCTCTTATGTTTATAATAACAACGACGACGGCGCGGCGGCACACATACAATGCATACAATGTTGCTGCAAGCACCGCCGTGTCCCACATAAATTATCGCAGCAGCCACCGACGCCGGGCTACGACCGCGACCAACGTGGACAGGAAACAAACGGAGCGGTTTATGCTCCCGACGGTATCCGGCAATTAAATCAACGGCGGGGGGGGGGAGGGCGACGGGTCCCGTTTCGCGCCGTGTCCGCAGCAGCAGTCAAGTACCCTGCAACGTTTCCAAGGGATTACTGATTCCGCCGCCGTCTCCGTTGCTCGCTATACGTACTATGATTATACAATTATTCCGTTTCCTACGGGCGGCAGTGTGACTTAACAGAAACGGTGGCGATCGGCTTGGACGACCGCACCACATCCAAACCCCCCCCCCACAAACCACCACCGCCCCGGCATGCACAGAGTTGGCGTATAAATTATACGGGTAGGCGTATAGAGGAGTTATTGTAGAGTTTGTTTCTAAGCTCTTCTACTACGGGATGCCGCTCGGGGCTCAGCCGAGGACAACTACAACGTCGAATCGATGGCAAGTGCGACTGCACGCGTGCGACAGTATACGCATTATTTTATAGGCGCCCTTAATCCATTGATCCACCCGCGTGTATAGGGATAAGGGCACGGACCTACGAGGTCGAGACGCGGCAAGAGGGTTGCGGTGGGGTGAGGCCACGAACCGCTGGAAAGACGGTTGACCTCATCAGCCGCGTATACTGCACTCTCGCGCCGCGTCCTATGCACACAAAGCAGACGAGTTTACATCGCTATTATATTATACAACAGTAATAAGAAGTGTTCTCGTATTGGACGTAATAATACGACTTTGATTCCTTCTCGACGTTTCCTCGACACGCAGGTGCAACGAGTTCTTTATTATTTGATTAACGGCCGACGCGTGCTCAACTATTACACAGCTAAAAAAGAATAATACATCACAATAGTGTTACATAATAGAACTGCGCGATTTACAAAAATGGTACTCGAAAATATTGTTTCGCAAGTATAAACTTTAAAATCTTATCTCACCATTAAAAATGGTATTCTTAATAATTGTTGGATTGTAATTTTCTGGACTCTTCGAAACCAAATCCCACGTTCGTCTCGCGATAAAGTTACCGCATCCAAAGAGTAGGTACGCCGGTATATTAATATTATCAACAAGTAGTAAATCCTCTATAAAATAAATCTTACAGTGTCTTTCTGACGACATTTCAGGATTATTATGGCTTTATGTTTATGTTAATATAAATATAATAAAGTTTTTATTTATTTTTGGTTTTTTTGTCCGCTTGAGATACTTTTATTATATTGAAGTTTAGTAATGTATTTTCTATAACAATATAATACAATACGATTTAACAGAAAAGTAAAAGTGTTGGGATTTCTTAAATCTAACATAATCTTTCTATGCGAGTATCAACACTCGACTTTTGTAAGGCTTATTTCTTAAAAATAATCTCGTCAAAAGTTTGATGGAATGAGTAACTTTCAATATGAAAACAAAAGATATAGAAAAACGTCCAAACGCTCAACTTTTGGAATCTTTCTTATCCGATAAAATAATTTTACCAGTATTTAAAAGAAAAATTACGAATGAAAATGTATTAAGTGAATTTGTTATATTATGTTATATTTTTACACGTTACTTATATAACAATAAGTATTGAGGAGGACTTAGTCCCTCTCCTTTAAAAAAATATATTTTTCCGTACTTCTTCTAATTAAATCCTGATCAATAAAACATTTAAATATTAAGGTAGGTACGTACATTTTTATTCACACTTTTGCATCACTTATCTAATTTTCCCCAATTCGTGCACTGTATAAGCATATGCACACTTCTTGATACCTACGACTTACCATCGGTAATATTAGTAATACTATGGATAATGTCCAGATGATATTGTTTTCTGATAATCAAAATAATATATTGCGGCTTATTAAAATATAAATTATAATTTGATGACGACGACGACGATAGTAATGATTCGTATTTTCACATAGGTATTATTTGAATAAATATTGAAAAAGGCGATTTACAGTATTTTATTGTTCATTCCGTAAAATACTAAACAGTTGTGTCAATATAACACGTAAAATAAAGTATTAAGTATTAAGCGTATTCTCAAAAATGTGCGATGTTTCATATTATTATCATTATGTTTTTTACCATTCAAAACCGTGCTGCAATAAATCAAAACATATAAGTCCAATCTGAAAACAGTATTCGTCGGCTGCTTCATCGAACTATGGCAAATGTAAGGCAAACATGTATAGTTTTGACGTTCCGATTGAACGTCTTGAAGTTTTGAAAAGTTAATACGACAATATGGGGGGAGGGGGGCCCACTTCACCCACGTGTAGTTTTGACACATATTTATATGACGAGAAATGTGAAAAACATGTTAAGCGTAAACACGTACCATTATTGCGCACCGTTTAGATAAGTTTTTAGTTTTCATTACGTCGTCGATATATTATTATTTGATATCTTATCATAATTAATATTGTCAACAACGAGTTTCAGCCAACTCGTCCGTTCGACACTATCCAAAAAAAATATTACAGACCGGCGTGTGCCCTACGGCGATGACTAGAATATTGTGAAATCGAACGCTGCTCGTGAAGCGGCCGAATCGTAATAAAAAATTAATAAATATTGTGCGAGCTCGACGCCGCGTGAAATATACGCGGAAACCGAAACAAGACGCGGCACCCGGCTTATCGTGTACGACACGCTATGTGACGGTCGATCCGGGCAACGATAAAGGCAGCGTTATCGTTTGAAAACGATTTCGAGTGCCGAGCCGCATCATTGTTGTACTTTTAACGTTTAAACCTATATTAACAGCGAGTGGTGACATAAACGGCTAGTGGCGACATCGACGAATCGTTGGATGGCCACACGTCGCCGGCCACGGGCCGCATCGCGACACTCGAGCGACGCTGTCCGGCCGGTATACGTCCAGGCCGTAGGGTACGTGTGTTTCAAGCCGTACAACGGTACCTAGAGGACAATATTTGTCGACCCGACCGAAAAACACCAAACCCGTCAATCGAAAGCGAATGAAAATAATAGTATTTTGCTGTAAGCGAGACGGCGGGCTGTAGTCGGAAAACCAACGAAATCGGAATGCCGCTTTGCTGACTTTCGATAATCAAAAGCGTTATCCGTTGCCCGCATTATAGTCAATATGAAAATGAATAATTTATTGAAATTTCCGCAAAAATATATTTTTCACTTATAGAACGATATCTGTTGACAACTATATAATAGCACTCAAACATTTCTACTTATTATACGCTCAACGTTTCTAATAAATAACTGTATATTTTTCTTTGTATCGAATCTGTTTTTTCTATTACATCACCAGCACCACGATATTAATAAATATTTATTTATTTATTTATTTATTTCAAACATTGCGGGCAGAGCCCAATTACATTACACGAGTACGTTAAGTATGCAATTACATTTAAATAGAAAAAATATCTAATTTAATGGAACAATAAATAACAATAAGATTTGTTTAAATAAGAAATGATGGTTGTTCATTAGCTATGTGTATCATACGATATATAGGATTATTACGGCCGTAGTTTGTAGAACAATTTGGAATTGAGAATGTTGTATAAGAATACGGAGGGAACGCTGTGGTACTTTAAAATTGATACTGGGGAGAAGAGTATATAGAAATATTACGTATATATAGGTGATACAGACTCGTGGACGACGCTAAAACGGTTTGGTCGAGAAACCGACGGCAAGACAGACGTGGAGAAAAATGCAAGTGACAGCCGCAATTTCCTCAGACGGAAAATTATCGCAGATAGAAAAATTGTAATTTATAATTTCCGCAAAAATAATGTGTGCACTGAATCAGCGATATCTCTTGACAGTTGGCATTTAAATGGTTATTTAGTTATACCGAGCTATACTCCACTTAATAAGTATATATCTGTTTATTATAAGCTTAACGCTTAACAGTTATAATAAATAAACTATAGATTCTATAAAATAATTTTTATCGCTATAACTTAAAATTTATAAGGAAGTGATGATTGTTTCAATGGCGTGGTGAAACGAAATATTTTATCGGGAAATTCATTTTTTGAATGACTAGTTAAAATAATACTGAAGATTTTGCTTATTAAATATCATGATGTTCAGATGCAGTTATTGTCTTGTACTACAATTTCTCACTAAATCTAGTACTCGCCCACAAGACACCCACCCACCCGCCCACTCCTTTAAAATGTTGGGGCAACTGCCCTTCAAAATCACGGTCAACATACCACTGCGTTGTTTCAGTGTTAACATCGTTTGTACAATAATAAATAACGGGTCAATAATAAAATAATGGGTTTTTCTAAAAACTAAAATAAATTTTCAGGTATGTAATCCATGTATTTAACAACACTGGAAATTCGTTAAATTGTTGCACATTATTTACTGTACAAACATATTATAAAAACACATTTAATTACAGAATATTATAATTTATAATGAATTGATATAGATGGTTAGTAGTTCAAAGATAACATTTTACGAGTGTCACGTGAAACAAGGTGTTCTACAACGCAGGCAGATTTAAAAAGATGTAGATAAATGGTTGTTTAATATTAAGGCGTAAAAACGTTTAGAACTAAAATATGTTTTTATACGTTAAAAATATGACATGCACCGTGCGTATTTTCATAAACCTTTGGCTTACATCCAAAAGATGTAGTTTTAAAACCCAAAGACTAAATGGAAACATGAACTGATGAATTATGAAAACTAATGAACTTATAAACACGGTTCCATCAGCTTGACGTTATTAGACTTCTGTATATGCGTACAATAATATCGTTATAACTTTATATAAGCTATTCATTTATATTAAACTATCATAAAGTGCGTATAGTATTAGGTTCACTATATATTGCATAACCTAACTTAACCTAACCTACTCTAACATTATTTTATATCAGCAAAATAAATCGGTAAATATGATATCGGAAATTACTCATTTCAGCTCATCGCTTGTTTTAACGAAACTTAGCCCATTTTCGGTAATCCTAGCCCCAACCATACCGTTTTTCGAATGTAATAATTCATCATTGCTTTCAAATATTAAGACATCCCCCCTCCGCCTACCACTAGTAACAGTATTCCTTCCACAGTTTATTTCGTACAAACACGCAGTTTTGTATTTTTGTACTTAGGGTGTATTCACATTTTATCTTTTGTCTTCATTTCTCTCGTCGATTGTGTTTTACGTCTATCGTTTACACAATGTATAATAAATCCCTCAATAGATTTAATACCTATGAGTTATGGCTTATGATCATTATAAGTATTCAAGGTGACAATGCATAATTTTTAAATAGCAGTATTTAAATATAGCAGAAGTATAAAATATTGCTTGGTTGTCGGATTACAATAGATATTATATATCAATTCGCATATTTAAGATTAACGATTTTTAATAAAATGTAAAATGTTATAATAAATATTTGTATATTACCATACATAAATTAGTACCTAATTACAAAGCAAACAGTTGTGTATGATTATACTTGGTTCATATCACACATCTATTTTTTATATCATACCATTATATTGTGTTATGATAGTGTAGCGTAATTTATGTAAATATTTTTATATACAGGTAATAACAATTTAAGAACGACAATGATCGCGATTATATAGAAAAAATAGTTAGTACCATAATGATTGAAAAACAAAAACAGCGATATTATTATCCTCCGATTTTATTTAATCAAATTTGAATGAAATATTTCCAAAATATAAGTAGAAACATCAAAAGTGTTGACGGCTTAAAACGAATAATTAAGTATCAGTCACTTCGTTGTGTAAGATTTTCCAATGTTAGTCTATGATAAACGAGGAAAACAATTTTTATTTAGAGATTCCTAGTGTTGTATTTGAATGATAAATCTTTGTTACGGTTTATATCGCATTACTTAAATTTAACAAAAACGAATAAAGTACTGGCACACACTACGCTAAGTATTCACTATTGTACACGAGTCGTAGCCAGTAGGTATGGAAAAACATAATGATTTAGCGTCGGCTCAGATGTTATATATTAAATGACAAAATGTCATTAAATATTTTTTTGCGTATCTTTGTGCAATTTATTGGCATTAGAATTTTTTGAAATTTTTTAGTTTAGTTTCTATAATTATTAATATTTGAAGCTTCTCATTAGACGGCCGTGCGTATATTTTATCGGTGGGTGTAAATGTAAAATACGCGTCGGCAATCTGTGTATACAGGATAAAAACAATTTCAACCAGAAACACGAAACTCTATGCATAAAATATCAAGTATATAAACAGCACAGGAAAACCAGGATAAAAGAGCGTCGCTACTACGCAATATCATAATATATAGGTGCGTAAATCATAAAATCATGAATTCAATAGTCATTGTATTCGTTGAAATAGAATGTCTCCGAATTCAAATAATTTATTTAAAAATATGGCTTTCGAACGAACGACATGAATATAATGCATACAAATAAATACAATTTTTTTTTCGTCTGTACGAAACTGTAATATATATGTATATACTTTTGATATAATATATAAAATTACATATTTATGTACACATGATATACAGGAAATGTGAAGGAAACTATACTCTGTATACTTTTACAAAATAGTTAGGTAATCAATGAATTTGGTTTCGTCGTTTTTTGAATGTAATACGATGTGTCATTAGTCACAACTCGGAGTCTATAATATGATTAAATGTGTTTATGCCATAGCAGTATAATGCATAAACAAAATTTCTTGTCAGTGTATTTGAAAGATTTTATGTATTCTGCAAGAACTTTGGATTTATCTGAGAATATCTTTATTTACCAAAACATGGTCAAGTTGTGTATAAAACGAAGACTCGCTTACATTATTTATTTACATTTTTTTTTTAAGTTTTTCACGATTTTCTATCGAGAATTTTGTAAAACGACCTATCTAAAGTGCCATCTTTTCCACTTATATATAGAGTTGTTGCACGGAAACTTTTTGAGTTTTTTACAACCAGAAAAAGTATATTTTTTTAATACACTGCACAAAACTAATACCTCTCAAGAAATCTCACAAAAAAATATCATCTGTATACGAATCAAATGTGAATGACGTATTCCATACTGTTGTTAGGTCACAACAACACTCTTTTACAATATTGTTCTTCCTTTTTATTTCTCTTGACCGAATGTACTTCAACAACTATATTATATAATATTACAATAAACGTCAGTTTAGATACTCTTATATCGTATATTATGTCACGTCTTGTAGGATTCGACTAGGTTTGACGAGCCGCGGAGGAATAGTATTTTGTGTGGGTCACGTGGACGGGTGTGGCGTGTGTGTAGTTTAGGAACAAAATCGATTAGCATCCAAAAAACTATTTTGTGCGCAAAATGTGTTGTAACTTGTAAATCGTATTTTATACTGTACCTAACTATATTGTTTTAGATATCTTGTTGTCTGATAGATTAAAATGGATGCAATTAAATATTATGTATGTATACTGTATAGGTACTATATATTATTATTAAATTTAAAATTGTTTAAACATGTAATGAGAATCAAACACGTCAACGTCCAACACGTATTGTTAATAGTAATAGTCAAGCTACAATTGATGTAAACGTGCGTTTCTCTTAAACTTCGAAAAAACCAACGCACATTACTTTTACAAGTTCAAGACTGCTGACATACAATACGATCTATATACTCGTATCGTGTTATATATAGTGAGAGGTATGCGCCTGACACATATATGTGTATTCCAATTTCAGCAATCCATTGCGCGTGTATTCCATACGAAACAATTATTGGCTGCTCGTTTGTACTTGACCCGAAACAGTTCTTTCGAAAAACAACACACACACACTCACGCAATAGTACAATACCATTGCTAAACACCAATGCGCACGAACCCGCTCGTTACGTACACATAATATTTATAAAACGATTTGTTTTGTAATTCAATCAGTCTCGAAACGTTTCAATTTTGGTTCCGGTCGTAAAAATAGAAGCGCAACTAGAGCTTTATATTTATTTACTTCTTAGGGTGGAGAGTCTTCCAGCCGCCAGGGCGCTGGCTAAAATGGTTTATAGGTTACACCCAATCCATGTGAATGTGGCCTCTATACCTGCCTTCTTCGAAATGCGTTTTAAAATAACATGCAAATAGTACTTTTTGACATTATACTCGTAAATCTATTATATATAGAATGCTTTTTAACGCACATCACGATAGTATTATAGCGGAGTAAACTGAGATGGCTGTAGACTGTAGAATGTATAGATATTGATTGTTTTAAACATTTATTGGGAAGATTTTTTTTTAATTCACTGTGGGGCGTTCTCTCCAAGCATAATAATTATTGATTTTTCAACCCTGTATTGAATTTTTTTGAAAATTTTATAACACGCTTAGCTTTTTAAAGAGTAATTAAATGTTACTAAGACTTACGTTGATGTATTTATTTATATCAATCCAACCCAAAATATGTTTATACAAACGTCTATTTTTTTTATCTAGCATAAAAAAGGGCAAAATGTTTTTAAAAGGCAGTAGGTAATTTCAACTACCGGTATTTCTGTGTCAAAATACCTATTTATGAAGAGACGTTTTACAATGATGAATTGGTTTGAGAAAAGTATGCTATATTTTTGTTAGTTTTATTATAGACTAAGAAGTGGCACAACAGTTTTGAATAACCACATTTAATTCCCGATGATCAACTGCAGAATCTCAATAACACATACCCTCAAAAAATAACCATAGAATTGTAAATTATTGAATATTAGACAATAATCATATTTCAATAGCAGTTTATTTAGTCCATGCCGATACCTACAGCTCACATAGTATACTAGATTATGCATTGCTACTTTAAAATATAATAAATTATGATAAGTATAAGTATAACAGAACAAGTTATTAAAATTAATTAGTAGGTATATTTTAATTCCTTTTACATTTTTTTACGATAAACCGATACATTTTCAGAAGGATTGAAAGATCCAATTCGCAACAAGAAATTGGGTCTCATTTGAGCTAAAGCGATGACACTTTCTATGATAACAAATAACGATTTATACGCATTAAGTATTTCATTAACAACGTCATTTTCACTGTGTAATGAATGTCAGAATCTATTTATTTTGGTTCACTGATGTGCAATATTATAATTTATACCTAATATATAATAATAATACTATCATCCTCACACAGTCAAAATCATTTCGTGAGTTTTTATTGAAATATATCGTTTGTACTGATACCAATAAATTATGAGAAAACAAAAAAAAAATGATATTTTGAAAGAAGTAATAAGTGAGAGTATTATAGTGTTATAGTTTATATTATTTTTTTTAGGGAAACCATTTCTTTTCTCTACTTATTGAATCCAGAATTTTTCATTACGCGAATCTTATATATTAACATCATCGTAAAATACCTATTTGTATATTATGCATATTTTATATTCGATATATATATGCATTTCAACTTAATGCAACTGTAAATAATACAAAGATCAATACGACCTGCCGTTTCATAATATACGATCTTCGTAAAATAAAATAAACGAAAATGTATAGTCAAAATCATAAAACAACTTCTATTTTTCAAGCTTACCTAGGGCGCATTTTGACAATAATAAAAATTATAAATTTTAATAAAGTGATGGCGATGATTAATTTGTAAAGACGTCGTACAGAATATTATATTATATTATATTATTTTCACTAAACAACAATCAAATTCTTTTATTATACAAGGTTACGCAGTCATTAGTCTTATCTATTGTTTTTACAAATATTTCTACATATTTTCTTAGATGTTTTATCATTAGGTATGTATAGAAGGATATTATATACACAATACACACAATTATGTTAATGAACGAATATAAATTAATACCTAATTATTTTAATAATAGCTACGCTCATATCTGCACTATCTATTTTGTGGCGATAATGAATTAATAAGATGATGCATTTGTTACAAGGTCAATAGTAAGTATAACTAATGTATTTTTAATTAAAATATTCATTATTTTTTACGAATAAATAAAAAAATATACCTTAAGTCCGAGATTTCGAAACTGTTTTTTTTATTATTTTTACTTTAAAAATCAGGAAATCATTTCTACACTACGCTATAACTATAGGTTAAACATCATAATATTATGTGCCTATATAGGTAATATTTTATTGGCAATGTGTCTGTGTAAAATGACGCAGTTAAAACAGTGGTGTACGGGCCGCGTACCCGATGCGAATGTTTGCGAACCACACGAGTACAAACATACGTAAAATTTACGCACACGATAACGTAGAGCCACCTTTCGACAGATTTTGGATCAAATGTGTACCGCATATTATCCAGGGTGGGGGGGGGTGAAAAAATTCCACTAGATGTTTTCAGAGGGTCATCGAAGGCGGATCGATAATTCAGTACGTATCGCGCAACACACATATTCATATTATACACAATATATATATATATACAACATAAATCTTATTTATGTACATGAGATCCGGACCTAAAGAAAGTGCTTTTGGGTATTTTCCACTGAATCATTATGTCGACGACGTTTTAGTTACGATAAGATAAAATTAGATGTTTCTTCGTATGTCCGGTATACTCCTCTAGTAAGTAATTTAATTTTAACAATACATAAAATAACAAGTAAAAGTAATTTACGGATCAAGGCGTGGAAATAAAACGACTGACGGCCAAGCGCGTTTGACGGATTTAGGGCTATAATATAAACATTACAAACAATACACATTATTTAGATTTTATGCATAAAACAAATTGTTATCACAATTCTCAATTCGCAATGATAATATTAGATTTTACATGTGTTAATAATTACTTTAACTTTAGCCTTTGATATGATGAAAATAAATTATTCGCGTGGTGCATTTTTAATTTTACGAGTAAGTACCTACCAGAGTACGCTCATTATGCACTGCAAGTTATAATACACACGTGACTTTAACTACCTACATAACACAGATTCGATCTCAAAGTATCAATGACGTTTTAACATATGATTATTAAGGTCTCCGATTAAAATAGGATAATATTGTATTATTTGTATTATTGTATCGTGAGTCATCAAATAAAATGCATAATATCAGTTTCACTAGTAAAAACAATATTACCTATATAATATTATAATATTCTACATTCGTAGGTATTATTATTTTGATATAAATTAAGTCGTTTGAAAGCAATTTTATCATATTTTATTAGGATTTGTTTTCGAGTACACTAATATTATATTGTATTATGAACAACGGAAAAGTGTACTTAAAGTTACGACAATTTATGAATGATTATAACGCTGAATTTCGGTTGTATGTATTTACGAGTGTGTGCATTAATATGCAGTTTAATCCATAAAATAAATATACAACGCAATTTCGATATTATTTAGCCAGTTAAACGTCATATATGCACGATCTCGTTACGTAGGTACATTGTTCATTGTTCAGATTTACTTATTTAAAATATTCATAAACTATAATATACTAAAGTTTAGATAATGCTTTGATTAGAAAATCCGTTATACATATATAATGCTCTAACAGTTCTCCTCGTTAATTTGCCAGTTGAATCGAACAGAGTATAGATTTGTATTATAGTTGTTTTTTTTGCTACAAAACGTGGATACTATATTTCGAAACGAAATTATACGTTGAATATTTCGTCAATATCTGTTGAATCGAGTCGCATGTCCTTTGGAAGTTAATTGTCTGTAAAATGACATGTTTAAACGGGGAACATATTTTCTCGTCCAACACAGTGTGTCTATCTAATGGAATAAGTTTTGTATAACTAAAAGGGTCCCCCTTGGATAAAAACCGAACCTATTTTTACATAAAATTGACGTTTTAAGGGAATTCAAAACTAAATTAATTGGTAGACCTCGGATTTAAATACCCTACAAGAACTAAGAAGTAAGAACTATTAAGAAATGCTGAGTACCAATTATATTTGTACCTTCTATAGGTATAAAATGTATATATTAGGTAGCGATGTGTATTATAATAAATATTATGTGAAATATGTATTACCTATAGTGAAATAGCTAATTTGTTTATGAATATGTACAACTAGATTATATTTTTTAACTTTTCCTAAAAAAACCTTAATTCACGCGTGGATAATAGTTTATCAATAATAATTGTAATTTTTATATGCCATAATATAGAACGCTCTTTGTATTTGTTCAATAATTTCCAAAATTTGTTTGACGTTATCATCGGATTTATTCAATTTTTTGTATGGTGGGGCTGTAGAAATTATCTCTAGCCACCTAGGCGTCTTAAATAGTAATAGTAATTTTTTTTTACTATAATTTAGAACGCTATATTGTTTTATTTTGTTTTATAGTTTTCAAAACACTTTTGACCTTTAAACTGGACGTATTCAAAAAATAAATAAAAATACATGGTGGCTGGAGGGAGCTGGCCCCCAAATCCTCTTTGAATGCGCTCCTGTCCCTATCGCTATTGAATTTCTCGCAGCTATTTTGTATTTATTTAATGTTTATACGTATCATAAACTGTAATATCTATAAAAAAAAAAAACAATGCAATAATACGAGGAGATTTGTGAACGATATTATGTTCTTTAATAAACCTACATGAAATGTTTTTAAAAAAAATTTAAATTTATAAATCGTAAGTATTATAACATGAAAAGTTTTAAAAACCAAGCTTACAACAATATACAAAAACCATTCACCTAGAACAAATACATTGTGCACAATAATGCCCATACATAGCTTATTTATTTCAAATCGTTCAAAGTAATACTTAAAACTACATTGGTGCATTTATACAACAGCGTTGAGCACAGCCAGATGAATTATAGTAATCATAATATTATTGTTTTTAATAATAATATGTTATATACTTGTCGGGATGATAACGATAGTCATTACACAATATAGGTACTTAGATACGGCCGTCTGATGATAAATTAACATATATTATAATATAGTATATATATATATGGGTGAGACAGTCATACCCTGCCCTGCGAAATACTTCAAACGTCAAAAGACCTAAATGCATAATATTATTTGCGCTGCCACAACACACGTCATATGGACCTATACTCATATTATTATCATCGTTTTGGAACACACTATGTGTTTCGCGATCGACTCGGCGGGTATATCTATTATAATAGTACACATACTTACAAGCGGGCTAAACTACAACAAAGCATTTTTGACACGGAACGGTAAGTACGAATGGTATGTCTATATATGTTATAATCTATCAAACGTCCATCGCTGCGGCGAGTTTTTTGACAACCAAACGTTTGTATATGATCCGTCTCTCTATAACGCGTTATTATTATTCATATATTTTACTGAACATCTCGAGTCTCAGCTACATAAGGGGCGTATTTACGGTGAGGGGAGATGATTGGACGGATCTCCCATCTATCCTTTTGTTTTTTTTTTCTTTTGTACATACCAATTAGGTACTTTTTATACGAAACAACATTACATTATAATGCATTATTTTATGAATTTGTTAAGTGAATAGTAAATAATTGTTGGCTTGTTATCATGCCGCCGAGAATAAGAATTAAGTGTGGATAAAGTTATTGAAAAACTTTGCTTTAAAATACAAATTATATTTTATATTTCAATTTGTAGACAACATTTTTATATAACTTTACTAAAATATAATATTACGTTTATTATTGTTATTACTAATACGAAAATCTAATTTTCCCTATCCCCCCCCCACCCAACTTAAACCTAAATACGCCCCCGGGCTACATAATTATTATATTATATATTACAACGCTATATTATTATGTCTATATAATAAATATTATATTATATAAATCAAAAGTGCATAATGACAAAACAACAATAATAATATTGTAAACAAGTTAAACTAAGACTAAATGAAGCAATAAACTATGAAATTACTTACCTACGGCACTATCGTAGCGGATATATCAGCTTCTTTCGCGCGGCTTATTTACTTATATTGATGAGTGTCACTAATCGAGGTACTCTATGTATTATGTAATTAAATTTTATTATATTGATACTTTTATTGTTAATACTATACAGTTTATGTCATCTACGATACGGCTAAAAATATGTATAATTACAGTATAAGGCGGGAGTGGATGACGACAGTTATAATAATAACAACAACAATACTAGTATAATATTATGCGTTTATAACAATGTGTTGTGTGGTATTTAAACGGATCGTTATAGCGTCAATTGTAATTTGTTTTACGTACGAATTTGAAAACGACGCGTAATCCTCGCAGGAGAGAGAAGACACGACAACGATTTTATGCTAAGCACGTGAATTGTATCGCATGATGAACTCGATGTATATTATTATATTTTATAGTAATGTATTGTGGAAAATAGTAACGAAAATAGGTCAGCTAAATTATTATTAATATTTTTTTTTTTTTTACAAAAAAAATTTTATATCATAAGTTAAATAATGTATAATAATAAATTTATATTTATATATATATATATATATATGAATGTGTGTTAGAGCTGCACCGACACTACTGGTTAAGTGTGTTCTACTGCTAAAATGCTGCTGGCCGACTGGGGATTACTCGCGGTGTACGCGCGCCACGACCCTTTCGATTGCCCGCGACCGGCGGTGGCGGCGCAGAACGGTTGAAAGTCGTGTCAACAGGGTGAGCCACCGTACGGAGGCGTCGTCGGCGACGTCTCTGCCGGGGCCGCGTGCACCATATAATAACCGGCGTCGCCCGCGCTTTGCAACTCGATTTTCTTTTCTCCCTTTTTGCGTCTCCTCTCTCTCTCTTTCCATCTCTGTATTCTCTCCCATCCCTTCCTCGCCCCCCGAGCCACAGTAGTGATGTGTATATATATATATACTAATATACTATAAAAACATATATAAGTATATATATATATATATGCACACAGTCCCACACTATCGGGGACCACAGAGAACCCTATTCCGAAATATCTTTAGCTGGTCGAACTATGTATTAATACTGATACTCGTACATATACGCACGCCGTGTATTTATTATGTACAATAGGTATATTATATTAAACGTGTGCCGGTAGGTCATTCTTTTTTTTTTTTACATAAAAGTGCGCTCCCGACAATACACGCGACTGCCTAGAACTTTTGTTTCGGACCTACTCGTATAATATATATTTAATTATATTATGCAGGTACGAGTACCGGAGTACCTAGCTATGTATGTATAATATATGCTTACGATCGTGACTCCGACATTTTGTTCAGAAAACAGCAGAGCACTGCAAGGCGGACACAACGAGACTATCACGAAAATATCGTAATAACCAATAGGTATAATTAATAATATCGACTATAGGTGGCTGCCGAAATGCAAAAGCGCTCGACTCGATTTAATATATTTAATGCAGTTATAGTGTATCTTTTTGTGACACTGCAGGAAAAATGTTTAGCACGCCAATAACCTGCAAGTTTTGATAATGTGGACGAACTCATCTCATTCCTTAAGGCAACCAGATCATGAACGGAGATTTATAAACTTATTTTGATGGCTTGAAGCCCCGATTCGTTTTATATAAGCTTATTGTTATTAGTTTGACGTGACCATAGTATTGTAATATAATAGTGTACAACATTCCCGAGTTCCTCAATCAATCCCTAAGGCAAGCGATACAGCCAACAAACAAGTGCTAAAATTCATAAAATAAATTAATATAGATAATGTATTGTAATTTGTTATAAAATCATTAATATCATATTGCATTATTACTAAAAGCCAATGGCCAAGTTTGCGAGGCTTATTTTTAATTTTAAATCGTATGTAAGGTATAGCTAAATTTATAAAGGCACTATAACCACACCATATTTAGAGTTGAGTTTAAATTTTTCACCTACATTTTGTAGCAAATTATTGACTCGGAATAATAATCGAAGGCCGTATAATGTGTACGTTTAAATTAAAATAACAAACATTTAATTTATGAAAAATAATAGGTAAATATATTACAAGGGCTCGTATTCATTAAAAAAAACAATGCATGAAACGCAGATATTTTTGTGGGGGAGGGTTATTTTGACCAGTAAATTGGGCCCTCTCCAATCTCCCATCCAACGGCCCCTAGTTCTGCCAATGAACTGGACAGAACAAACTAATTTAATGGTCTAAACTCACTTGTTTCTATTCATTTTTTTAAATCAATATAGGTTTGTGTGTATGTGTACATGCACATGCTACATGTTACACGTATTATATATGTGTAGGGTCTTCAAAATTGTATGTTGTAAAAACGGTAGGGTCCGCACGAGAACCTACACATATTATATTTTAGCAAATAGGAATCCGGAGAGGTTGACCGCTCTTAAAGTCCCCTGTCCATTATTTATGGTCTAGTTACGTCAATGTATGTATATCATTAAAATAGAAAATATTATATCATTCGAGTATTTCATAAAAGGATGTTTTTATTGACTTCTTTTAGATGCTTCACGTATATTCAATTTATTTTGTCTTAACTCAATTTGAGACGAAATATTATTATGTTCAACCGTATCGATGTCAATACATGACATGACAATAAAACATGATTTCATTATCTATCACTTAGATGACTATTTAAGATAGAAAAAAAATAAATTGTATGCTTTTATGGTTTTTAAAAATTTAAGACTGACAGTTTTGAACGATAAAAAAACAACATTAACGAAAACATATAATATAAATAGTGCTTACCTTTACACACTTATTATAATTTAATACAAATACAAATTAATTGTATAGTTATTGATAAATCATCTATTTCACGCAGTGCGATGTGAAGTGATGTAGGGCACTTGCCTGTGTGGCGGACAACAATATTTGTCTAAACACCCAAAACGTAAATACGTTATTAATCAAAATATGTTACAGTAATATTGGGCACAGGATCGTATTTGACGGGATTATAATGCAACCGATAAGTTGAATTAATATTATAAAATTACAAAAAAATAACTAAGATTGTTCTTCTTGATTATTTAATATGTAATTTCGTCCAAATTTGAACATAAAATAACTATAAAAAAAAACTGTGTTTTTATATTTTTAATATTTTCCAACTACTATTGTAGGCAACAATATATCAGCCTTGTATTAATTTTTCACGCATTTTGACCCAACAAATTCAATTTTATTAGCTGGCTACTAATAAACGATTTTTGTTTTAAATTTCAGCGACGGCCTAGGATGAAATTTGGAATTGTCTCATTGGCATTTTTTCCAACTGCCTATACAGTATACACGCACAATATACCTGCAGAGAAAATGGCTGAATCACATAATAGCGAAACAATTATTATGTTATTTTTCAAAAAATATTTAACAAATGTGGCTGTCACTCTGGTCTAAAACGTTTTCACATACTTTTTCCTCTACCCACTACCAATGAACTGGTACTATTATGAATTGTTAGTTTCTAATTGCGTCAACTTAAAACTAATTGTAGGGACATATGACCAACTATATGAAATATAATGAGTAAAAAATTTGATTTATTTTATTAATATAATGACATTTACACTCTTAGTATTGACTATTCTTACAAATTAACATGTATTTCTACAAATTGAAAATAAAAACAATATAACAGTACGATCATATAAGAATTTAAGACTTAAAAAAGATAATATTAATCTTACCTGTACCTGTAGGTATATTATAAGGGTTAATCTCGATACGTAACCAAATTATATCGACCTATTTCGTGCATTAAATTATTTACCACGACCAATAAACATTAAATGTTATAATGAAATGTTTATATGGTATATATAATTCAAACACGTAATTTGATTATCGTTATAATTTTCTTATATTATGCTGAACGAATGAGAGAAATTCCAGATGGATGGTTAATATTAACCGAGACTTAGTACTTTAGATGTTTAAATAATGTCAGAATAAAGTGTTTTCAACGCGCATAGAGTAAAATATCCGAATGGACCGATAATACATTGAAATGTTGTGTGTAACTGTGTAAGCTACCATTTTATTCACTAAAACACATTTAATGATTAATATAAAATAATGTACCTAAACATCTTTAATTTAATAGGTACGCATATAGTAATATGATTCATATCCCTACATTTCTAATAACACGTTACCTCTACAGCAATATTTTAATAATAGGTTTATTATTTTTTATCAATGGCAAAATATCTTATCAACTTACTATCAGTAGGTATATATCTTTTTTTATTCTTCTAAAAATACAATTTTTGACATAAAAAAAAAATAGGCATAGTAACTATAATAACAACAGAATACTCATAGAATTACACATTTAAATGGCAGTAGGTACTAGCACGAAAAAATCATTTACTATATAATTAGGTTATTCAATGTCGTGTTATACCGTCGACAGAGGGGGTGGTAACCTACTGACAAATGCATAATTTATTATTTTTTATCAATATTACAATGACACGGGGACATATTTGATTATTGATGGCACACGCAGTGTGGGACAAGGGAGTTAATAATAATTTACTTCTCAATAAAAATAGGCGGTATACTGTCAACTATAATAAAGTATATAATATGTATATATAGGTGATATTTGAAGTTTTAGGAGTGCATGACATCCTTCAAAATTATTTAATGCAAGACTTAAATTAAAATTGTAATAACTCAATGTAATATAAAAATGTCCCCTTTGAAATATGTATAATTTTACCTGTATATTTTAAAAATATGGCTTAGGGATTACGAACAATAAGTCGATGTTGATTTAGGAAAACATGTCATTAAGGGTAGTTATGGTCGAAAAAATATGTAGCAAAATAGTATAGATACCCAGGAAGGCATGATTAAACTTTTAACATTCGACGATAATATACAAATGAATTATTCATAAATCGTACAATAATTACTTGAGATCAAAATAATAAGTTGGATTGGCCAATCCTGTATTTTCGGCTGTTTGATTAAATACGTTAAAGTGTATAACTACAACAAAGTTAGTTGCAAGACATTTGTGGAAAATATAAAATGTTAACACACTGTTATTCAGAGTCAGCCTTAAAGTGTAACGAGGCTCGCGGCAATTTGTTCTAGGTGAGATCTCAGAATATAATTTTTTAAAACGTCCAGATTTAAAGTATCATACAGAAGCGTGAAGCTCGGGGCAAGGGCTCTACTGGGTCTACCTAAGACTAGATCTGCGATTATCACATAATTATCTTCGATACCCAATTTAACGAGATCATTTTTCATTAAATTGAAACTATGTCTGTGACGCACTAATAAATGCTTGGGCCCTTGTGCAAGGATTTATTATGAGGCCCAAAATTAATATTATTGTTATTTTTAAAATATAATAAGGAAGTTAAAGTTACTGTCTTTATTAGTTATTACTTTTCATTAACCGTTCCAACAAACCAATAATATCAACGCTACCATCTCTTTACTAATGTAAAATTTAAATAACTGAAGAAATTGGTCATACGACGTTTTTCTATCAAAATTGCTACCTATTTGTACCCTGTTGTTGCTATTAAACTAACTCAATGTAATACTAATATTATGAAAGGTCGGTTTAATTTTTTTCCAAAAACATTGCATTTATTATATTAATTAATATTTAATTGTTATAATAGTCTATATTGCGATCGTATTATATTATTGTTAATAGTTTTTGAGTCAATGTCACCTCCCATGGAATAGTGTGAATAGGTTCATATTACAAATACGTAATAGCTTAAAATTTAAAATTAATCTAAATATTTTAAAAATGTCATTACATAATAAAATAAATTTTTTAATTTTATAAGTTCCCATGAATAATGTTTTTGAATTACCACGTAATAATTTTAACACCGTTATTCTTCGTTTAAATATCTAATTTCATATAAATTTGTACTTAAAATGTCTATAAGAAAAAATTGTTATAATATATTTTTAAAGTTTTTAGTTGCAATATTAACTGCTTATGAGAAACCTTGTCTTAAGTTTTCAAACCTTAGTTAAAAAATTTATCATTTTATACATTTTTAACTAAGTAGGTACAAAATAGTTTTAAAATATTTATGATGTTGATAAATATATGTCAAAATTAAACATAAAACGCTAATAAGAAATCATGTTTGCTATACAGGTATACCTACTTAATACTTTTAAACTACAATTAAAATAGCTTATCACGAACCTTTTATTACATTATTAAGCAGTTTGATGGAAAAACATATTTATTGATATTTATAAAAAAAAACTAAAAAACTTAAAAATTTCAGGTATCTATAAATAGCTCAATTAGAGTAAAAATATTTTTAAGATGCCATAAACTATTTAGCTTACCTAGTTTTTAAGTTCGCCCGGAAGTCATTCCACCACAAAATTCAAAAAAAGTAAAATATATATTAAAAAAGCCTTCAACACGTATCACCAGCACCTAAGTTCAAAAAAAATAACGTGGTACAAATTATTTTTTTTATCAACGTATAGATCGCTATTTAAATAAATTGTAAAGCCCAATTTGAGACGTCAGAATAAGCTACTTCTTTTTTAACATCTAAGTAACATAAACGCTGTTTTAAAAACTATTTTCAATCCGTTTCCTAGTTAAAACTAACATTTTTGAAATCTTTTTATTGCAAAATTGATACACAACGATCCCGTGGAGCAAGTGCCATTTTGTTTATATTTTTGTATTTTGTACTATCGTTGCAGGTAATTAAATATAGTTTTAATATTATTACATACGTATTGGTTGAAAAAAGAAAAGAAATCTTATCAAAAATAAAACAATAAAATAAAAGTAGGCGGCAAAGTGTTTGTGACAGTTATCAAATTGGTGGGGTCGGGTGGGTGTTTGTCGGAGATCCTTGCCATACATTTAATTTTGTACTTCGGCGCCACTGCTTAGATTAGATTATGATATTAATATCACTTAAATTATTACAATATTTGTATTGTTTCATATCATTAGTGTTATGTTTTTTACCATTCAAATCCGTGTTGTTTTAAGACAAAACACAGGTCAAAACTCAAAACTCAAAACAGTACCTATTAACGTCACATCTAACTAACTATATAGTGTATACGAAGGTGAGTAAATACGTAGTTTTGACGTCCCGATTGAACGTCTTGACGTTTTGAAGTCAATATGACAAAATAGGGAGGGAACAACTTCGCGGACGTGTAGTTTTGAGTCAAAAACTTTTGATACATTTATCATGTATGTCACGAGAGATGGAAAAATTAAAAAAAAAAAAAATGTAAATGCGTGATTAATGATTATTACGCAATATTATCGCACGACAATCACCGTTTTAATGAGTTTTGCTGTCTTACTACGTCGATATATTTTTTGATATTATGTCAAAAATTAGCTAAAAATATTAACCCGTCCGCTCGACATTAGCCGGTATAATAGACCGGCGCGGCGTGCGCGTATGGCGGCGGGCATGGCTCGCCGGCAACTGAAATATTGTAAAATCGATATCGAACGTTGCTCGTGAAGCGGCCGCGAATCGTAATAAATAATTAATAAATATTATGTGAGCAGGGCCGCCCCGTGATTTAGCTTGAAATACGCGGAAACCGGAACACGACGCGGCATGCAGTTGTATAAGAGGCACCCGGCTTACGATAACACTACGCGACGGCGGATCCGGGCAACGATAAAGGCAGCGTTATCGTTTGAAAACGATTTCGAGTGCCGAATCGCGTATTGAATGCCGTGCCGCATTATTGTTGTACTTTTAACGTTTAAACCTATATTAACAGCGAGTGGTGACATAAACGGCTAGTGGCGACATCGACGAATCGTTGGATGGCCACACGTCACCGGCCACGGGCCGCATCGCGACACTCGAGCGACGCTGTCCAGCCCGTATACATCCAGGCCGTAGGGTACGTGTGTTTCAAGCCGTACAACGGTACCTATAGGACAATTTGTCGACCCGACCGGAAAAACACCAAACCCATCAATCGAAAGCGAATGAAAATAATAGTATTTTGCTGTAAGTGAGACGGCGGGCTATAGTTGGAAAACCAACGAAATTGGAATGCCGCTTTGCTGACTTTCGATAATCAATGCGACGGCGGATCCGGGCAACGATAAAGGCAGCGTTATCGTTTGAAAACGATTTCGAGTGCCGAATCGCGTGTTGAATGCCGTGCCGCATTTTTGGTGCACTTTTAACGTTTAAATAATATTAACAGCGAGCGGTGACATAAATGGGCAATAAAATGGCGAGTGTTGACATCGACGAATCGTTAGAGATGTTCGATGAGTAACTCGCAGACAGTCACACATCACCGCCCACGGGCCACATCGCGACACTCGAGCGACGCGCTCACTCGCGTGTATTCTGAGATGCTGTCCAGTCGGTGTACACGCGGAACGTAGGACAGTAGATTTGTCGACCCGACCGAAAAACACCAAACCGATCGATCGAAAGTGAACTGAAAATATTATATTTTGTTGTAGACGAGACGGAAAACCAACACAACTGGAAAGCTACTTTGCTGACTTTCGATAGTCACAAGCGTTATCCGCTGTCCACATTATAGTCAATATGAAAAAAAAATAGTTGTAATTTCCGTGAAAATATTTTTTTCGCTAATATCAACGATATCTTTCGACAATAATAATAGTTTTTAAACCATGACTAAATAATTTAATTTATTTAGTCGTGACTTAAACATATTTATTTATTATATGCTCAACGTTTTTTTTTAGTCAAGAATCGGACCGACGATAGAAGTGGAAAAAAATGCAGGTGATAAGGGGAAGGAGGACAAAATATATAATATCCGTGTTTGTTCATATTAAGTGAAGGCGAAAATCAAAAAATAAAATGAAAACTAATGATAACTAATGAAAAAAAAATAAAAATAATTTGATGAATACATGTTTTGATTGTGGGATAAAGTTCATCAATGTGCCGCCATTTGGTAACCCCTGGTGTATACCATATGTTTGTACAGTAGTTGGAAAAAATACTAGGAAACAAATTTCCAGTATAACAATTAATCAGATTAGCATGCTTACGATGCGGCAGTATTAAAATGAAATCAAACTTTTTATGAAAAGGTAAAATAATTCAATAATATTTTAAAATATAACTAATTCACAAAAAAAATAAAAAATATACTCGAACGCAGTATTTAAGTAACAAAAGGTATCTGTATTTAAAATCAAATATTTTATTTATTTATTTTATATATTTACCTCTTTTCAAATAACACACATAAAAAAAGAAAATAATAACAAGCAGATATTATTATGGACATCACCGTTTTCGAGTTTCGACCAAAAATGTGTTTGTTTGTAGGAAGTTATCTCTGGAACTACTAAACTGATTTTAAAAATCCTTTCACCCGTAGAAAACTACATTATTCCTGACTCCTGAGTGACATGTGCTATTTTGATTGTGATTAATAATATTTTATAAAATTAAATAACAATATTTGTCAATTCTTTCCAAGAAAAACAAGCCGATTCGTTGTTTTATATATATATATATATAAATATACATTGATAATAGATAATATAATATTATATGTTATTTCGAATTTATGGAATTAAAAGCGTATTAATACGTGAGATCGGCAATTTTCACGGAATCCCCACATTCAGTTGTTCGGCAACACATTATTCGTTGACGATGCAAATCAGTACGTAAATAGGTAGGTACTTGGAGTTTAAAATATTATCAGCCAAGAAATGTTTAATAATAACTTTAAAACAATTTTAATTTTAACAATATTTTCATATTTGTATGTAGGCAAATTTGAATACAAGCGCTGCAATATTGGTATATTGACCTAAAATATAAAGAGCGCAATTGGTACACTGACCCTAAACAAAAACTTTGTTTTAGGCGCAATTGGTCCAAGTGCGCCCACAGGATAAAATCCCACCCGGGGCAAGATAAAAATGAATTATAATCTAATGTTAGTTATAGCGATATTGATATAAAAGTAAATGCAGTTAAAAATTCACAGGTGGGGGGGGGCAATGGCCCCATGAGCACCCCTCTGCGGGCGCCCATGAATTGGTCCATGCCCTATAATATTAAAATCAAACGTGTATCCTGACTGACTCACTGACTAATCAACGAACAGCCCAAAATAATACTTTGAGGCTTGCAATTTCCATGGTACCTTCGTATGGGTATGGTCGAATTGCACTTGAGCAAAAAGCAGGTAGCGGTTGAACTGCACTTGAGTTCAAAAAAGGTATTCTAACAAAAATATCATGCATTTGAAGGGATTAAACGTTTGTAAATCACTCATTTCCCTCCAACTTACTGCAAGCTTAGGACTGACAAAAGTTTTAATCATTGGCATACTTAGTTAAAAATTATTGTTTTATACATACCATTGTCCGTTATGTTAATATAGTATACACATATATTAAATCATTAAATATTATTATTTTCATTATAATAACTTTTTTTTTTTAACTAATTTTAATAATTTTTGCTGTAACAATATAATATATGCAAAAGTATTTTGAGATTTAAGATGATCGATGAAAATTTTTAAGTTTTGAAATTTGAATACTGTACATCGAATAATAATTAATAAATATTAAATAACAAATATTGAACAAAGTTTGCGTCATATAGAGTTGGCAATTTTATCGGGAAACGGAGTGCATGGGCTCAGCTACTACTTACTAGCTACTACCTAATGCTACCATTATACCTGTATAATATTTAATTTTATTATTAAAATATTGTTAATTATCATCAAGAAAGTACCTATACAATTTTTATACAGGGGATCTTATTACCGTCCGTGTTGCACAGTGCAGACCACGTCCGCCAAATTCATACAATCATTTCACGTCCGAGAAGACCAGTGACCACTGTCCATAATATTATGGTTTACCTACGTAACTCACAAGCGGGTGAACCGCAATAATTTCCGCCGTCGGTCAGTCGGTCCGAGGGGAAATCGCGATCATCAACGACCTTTTTCTTCAAGTGCCGTTACAAACAGTTTTCTGGTCACCACGAGCACGAAAACTGTTGTGCAGTGCGACGAAATTTCGAAAAAAAAAACGAGTTTTTAATACATAGGAACTAGCCAACTAGGTACCTATATATTTATGCGTGCTCCGTCACTTCCGGTCCGACGAAACGCGTCGTTCGTTTGCCAAGCACATCAGTCACCCACCTGTTCATATTCCCATGTCTCTCGTACTGAGATGTTTCCATACGAACGACGGGTGTTTACAATTATTATTTATCATAGTTGCACCTATGACCAAAACATTTTTTTTATTTCACTGTGAAAAACGAATCGTCTTCTCACATTTCGATGCTGGGGTGTGGAGCCCGTGGCCGGGGTAGACAGGTATATAAACACATAATACAATATACTATATTATACACATAATGTGACTTTTTTAGATAAATATAATAATTATTATAATCATATAATTGCGGACGCTTTTAAGCATAATAATATAGTACCTACCTACTTTATTAACAAAAAAAGTTGAAAGTTAAAATTATTTTATTTCACCAAACTTGAATACAAGATAACAAATAATAATTAGTACCTACTACATACGTGTCATACTGTTGTCATAATATATATTATTTATAAATTCAAATACATAGATTGTGTACTAAAACATCAAAGTAGGTCCTTAAAATAGTACGTCCATAAAATACATGCCCTAAATCTCCAAAATATATGCAAATATATTATTCACTACAAATTTTAGTAGTTTCATAGACAACATTGTTAATAGTATTTTGTAGTTACTAGTTAGATAAAGCATACAATAAGATCAACCAGGAAAAATATGTAAATGCAGGAATAACTGAATAAGAGCTTTAATAAAGGTTTCCGTTGCCACGAAGCCACAAAGGTCACGTCTTACCTATGGAGATGATGTTCCATGTATAGCTAGTAGCTAGTACCTACTAAATGTTTTTACGAGATATTGTCAATATTATCGATATTAAAGCTTTAAATATTAAAGCTTTAAAAGCTTTATATTAACTACTTTAAATAGGCTCATTGTACGTAAGGTTACTCGTAGGTTAGGTTAGTACATGTCATTTAATGTATGGGTACTGTACATATATTATATATTTCTGATTTGTGCTACAAAAATTATTCTAAATACACTAGGTTTATTAAAAAATGTTCAAGATTTGATTATAATTAGTTTAATCACACACCATCTATTACCATTGATTATAAATACTAGTATTTATAATCAATGCTGTTACTAATATATTTATTTGTTGTTCTTTTGTAGTTCCTCGAAGAAACTACTAAGATATACGAAAAATTACTTTTTCGAAGTATCATGTGTTTAATTTCCAATCTATTAAAGTGCTGTTTGGAGCTTTTAACTATCCATGGTTGTAAAATAGAACAGCAAATCCAATACATTTAACACTCCACTGGGAATCTTAAATGGTCAATTTTAGGAAGACACTTATTAATAATCGATTAGGTATCATCAATCATTTTATCAATAACCAATTGGGTAACGGTACCGGCAGTCATTTTTGAAAAAGCAACCCATGGTAAAAATCATTAAATCCACAAAAAATAAAGGGATTAAGGCTCCTGCTAACCCTATGAATTTTTCTATTAAAACGACCTAAGCTACTGACAAAAACAAATGTACTTCTGGTGGTTCGATTTAAAAAATATAAAGATTTTTGATTTGATAAAGAAGTTTACTTTGCACAACTCCTTAAAAATGACACGTTTGCAGGGACCCTTGATGTCCCAGTACCGAGTAGAAAACCAAATACGTCGGGCGGCCATTTTCACTATGATACTGACATACTGTGATTCAAAATAGGTATACATTTTTCACGCAACGCAAATTGTTTCGACAGAAATAATTGTTATTGCGTTTTAAAGGACCTCGCTACTGCCGTCAATTTTAGCTGAAAATATCTAAAGTATTGACAAAATTAAAGTTAGTTAACGTTGTCCGATTTTGATTTTGAAAAAAAATTTGAACTTGCCAGAAAATTGAGGATGCCACACCCGCATATTATGTTGTCACCGCCTTACAAACGCGCAACCAACCAAATTTACGTTCAGAAATTCAAGTTTTATGCCGTTAGCTTAAACATTTGAGTGAATCAACCTTTTATGAAACTTGATAGTAAGAACATTATCTGTGTTTTTATTGGAAGTTTTTTTTACCATAATTCAGTTTTTAAGCGAGTTATAGCGTGTACAATAAATGTTAAATAAAAATGCTTATAATTACTTAAAAACTGAATTATGGTAAAAAACTTCCAACAGAACACAGATAATGTTCTTACCATCAAGTTTCATAATATGTCGATTCACTCAAATTTTTAAGTTAACGGTATAAAACTTGAATTTCTGAGAGTAAATTTGGTATGTTATGCGTTTGTAAGAAGGAGACAATACATGCGGGTGTTGCGTCTTCTTAATACATTTGTTAATGTAATCAATCAGCATATGCATTCACTTTTTATTATATTAATATCAATCATAATTATTTTTTTATATTATTTGAGTCAAGGAAACAGTTAAAATTATCTTCATTCAAAATAATATTTTCAGTCGTTTGTTTTGTGCTAAATATTCATTATAATGATATAATTATATGTATCATCAAATATAATGATAAAATAAGTCGCGAAGTGTAAATGCTATATTCATTCAAGCTAATATACCAACTACAAGTTTAGTAAGATATAAATAGAACATCAAATTTTAATTCAACCACAATTTTAATTTTAATAATATGTATATTACATAATTAACAATAAACGGTATGTAAATTTGCTACCAATTGGTAAAAAATTGCTGTAAACAAATCATAAAGGCAGTTTGCTTTATTATTTATGAACATTTACACTATTTTATGAAAAGTTAAATACATAAGAGATGAAATACAAAACAGTTGGTCAAATATATTCAAATTATCCGTAAATCCATAACAATAAATAATCCGTATTAAATTGACACATTAAAAAGAAGCAACATCAGTAAATTTACATTTCAAATACATTTTTGTATTTACATTTGTTGTTTTTAGTAGATAATAAATAATAAAGTAATAATCATATTTCATAATAATAATAATATAATAATAATCAATTATTAAAAGTTAGAATCGCTAAAACAAATTTATTCTATTTATCACTTCATTAGCATCTATAGAAAAAAAAATCATCATCTTATACCTTGTACAATATAATTCCCCAAAATAAGCTTATCACATTTATTTAAGCACACTAAAGTTTGCTTATACACATTGAGCTTGTACGGATAACAACAATTTAGTGCAAAAAAAAAAAAAAAAAAAAAAAAAAAACAAACAAACAAACTTCTACACTTTTTTGTCATATTATATACAAAAAAAAGTTATTTTTTACATCCATTTACCTTAAAATGTATATGTTATGTGTATTATTAATTAATATAAATATATAAGTTCAAGCATATGCTTTTATATATGTATGTAATGTATATAATCATAATTAAACACAAAAGCTACTCATATTTGAAAATGTTATTAATGTTTTTGTTTTGGAGGTATATCTTTTTGAGATCAAAGGCACTGGCATATTCATTTAAATGAGTTAAATGAACAAAAAATATAAATATAAGTATGTATGCAAGTATATGTACATACAAATATTAACATTAAATATTTTTTGTTGCACAGTTATAAAAATAGTAAATACTTACACTGTCATGTGAAAATATGTTTATTATAATATTTATGGCACAAAAATGTAAAATAATTTTGTATTCTTTAATAAATTATAATTTGTTTGATGAAAATAAACATTTTTAGTAGCAAATACTTTCCATTGATATTTTTTCATATACACAATAAACAATAACAAAATAATAATAATAATTAAAGAAAAATCCAATCACTTCAAAGACAATCAGTCTTTATTACTCAGCACTCCAAGATAAGTGATAACATACAAAATATACTTATATATATATAATATATACAAAACACACCCATACGTGATCATGCAGGCACGTTTATATATGTGCCTTTTATGTATATTAAACAAGATTAACTCAAATAAGGTATAAATATATGATTCTGAGTAAGTAAATGGAAATTGTCCTTGAATTGCATACACAGAGTGTAGCTGACTTTTTGTTAATCAAACATGTGTATCTACTATCTACGTATAAAATATAAATTAATAATAATGTGGATGTGGGATAGAAATTTTTTTTTCTGAGCAAACCTATTTACAATACTTACGACTAAAGAGTTAACTTAAGATTTTTGATTATAGTTAAAACTTGGAATCGCTCAAGTTATAACAAGCTAACTCAAAACATATTTTTTAATGAATAAGTATTTAACATTGAATTATCTAAATAACAATATATATCTAACTATTACATGAACTTTTAAAACTACAACAAATATTAGACTAATTTTAACAAATTATATACCTCTTATATTATAATATATGGGTTTATACAAGTAATATATTTCAACATGTACATGTAATAAAATATAATATTAACCTAGCATAGCAAATATGTGTATAGTAGAATGTATAAAATAGTTGTTACTTTAAAACGAACACATTTTTTTTTTTATGTATATATAATTTAATAATAATATTTAATGTATTATTACTTATAATGATTATAACATCGAAAATTAACATAAATTATTTGGGTGACATAATTAAAACATTTTCATAGATTTGTCTTTAATATTTCCCATAGAACACAGACATTTGTTTCAACTAGAACAAAACAAAAAAAAAAACATAAATAAATACACTGTTCAAAAAATTGGTTATTATAATCAATAATAATAATGTACAGTTTCACTAATAAATTAGGTCATTTGTCGTTAGCATTATAAATTTTCTATAGCTATTTAGTATAATATTATTCATTTTTTCAAGTAAAAACGAACACGATACTGTAACACTGCACTGTAAGCCGTCCCCCAATCCCCACCACCACCACCACTAGAAGCAATACACAGTAAATCTTAAGAACGTGATGGAAAATAAATGTTTAAGTCATTCCCCTCCACCCACACGAACGTCAATCACGGTAAATGCCGTTTACGTCATGCACAGCATCAGCATATTAAATTAGCAACGACGCACATTAATAAAATATATAATGGTAAAAATAATTAGTTACAAAAAATCTTCATGTTGTTCGGAATTTTTCATTTATTAGGTACTCTAGTTAAAATAATTTACGTTAGAATATAGAGTAAGTCTTGCAAAAGCTTTCGGTGGACTCTCGTTACTCGAAAATATTATAAACAAAAAATCAAAAACCTTAAACGATGATCAAATACCTAGTTATTAATGAGAATATTGTAGCTTAGCGCATTTGTCATATCGTTCTGATATTTGATTGAATATATACATTAAAACTCAATAAGAGGTATAGAGTCGACCGCAAACAGAAACAATGAAAAACCACTAACGACGTTCAACAGAATTAAAATAAGATTATTAAGCCACGTAATAATTTTCATGAGCCGTTCAGGATTTCCAACAACAAACACAGACAGAGTCCACTACTGATTACCTATGTCAAATTTACATAAAGAAAAACAATTGAATTTCTTATCGAGTTGACAGTGAATGAAGTACCTATTCAAATATTTAAATAATATGCTGTTCATGTAGAGAAAGATTATTAATTACTTATACGTACCTATTATTATTATTATTATTATTGTTATTATAATAATATATAATACACCATACACGGACAGCACACGTCGACATAAAACTAACGGTATAATAGAAGGGCACATCAGCCACGATTAACGCGACCTTTGAACTGTCGATTAATTCTAAATTCTTTAAAAATTAATGTCAATTAAAACGTCTATAAAATATCCACGCTTTAATTGCATGATCCATAATCGCGGTGGTTATTTCCATAGAATTTAAAATATTATAAATGTTATAGTTGTCATGATGATTAATAGAAAAAACAATTATTAAGGATCGACCATAAAGTATGCGGCGCTGTTGATATGATTGGTTGAGACTTTGCTAAGTGGTGGAGGCGACCCTGGGTCGTAAACACCCGGACGCGAATTGGAAATATTTTAATAACACAAGTGCACTGGCCGACCTTTCGGAAACGAACGAGACGGTGAAGGAGCAGAGAGAAAGAGAGAGAGGTAATTGAAGTCCACGACGACATTGTTTCACAAAGGCGCCACCGTGCCGATAAGATAAAACAAAGACCCTTGTGAGGAAAGAACACGACCGGTAAAAACAAAACCTTACATAATTTGTACCGGAAATGATGACACAAGGCTATATAAAAAAAAACAGGAAGGAAAATACAGTTCTTCCTTTAAAAAAAGAAGCAAACAAAAAACTGCGACCGAAAATTCGAGTGGACTATCTCGTCGTCGCAGGATTATACATAATTGACATATATAGAACGATTCTTTTTCTCGGGTATTCTCAAGGGTTCTTTACAGAAATTGAATCATTAACGGATATTTGTCAGTGCTCCGGTTACAACAGAATACCCAGAAACCACTACTACTCCGAACGCTAGTGAGACCGGCGCATAAACACGAGATAACGAGACGTTTAGTAATTTATTTTTAAAAAAAATCATTTTTTTTTTAATTTCATCATCAGTGCGTTACTATTTACACATAGGATCCACTCAACATACACATATAGAAATGATTTCACGACAGCACGGCGGCGACGTGACTCCACCTACTTCGAAACACTTCGATACACTGATAATATTAATCGAGACGAAAAAAGGTATTACAACATGGTGGGTGTGCTTACGTTCGAATCAATAATCACAAAACACGGTGACCGCTAACATGAAATATCGAAATGTTAGAAGAACATAATATTATACGCACGGTGATTTCCGTTCGTTCCGATACATGGCTTTAGATTATATTTATAGCACAACGGTACAGGGGTGAACGACGATTTCGTATTTGAATCGAACAAAACAATTAACTAAATGATTAAACGGGAGGAATTTAAAACTGTAAAAAGTCGAAAAATATATTTTTCAACCATTTCATACATTTTTTTAAGCTTCGACATCTTCGATACGGTTGCCATCATTTAGGACACAAATGACAAATCGAAAATCGGTTAGGTTAATATTTTAAATATCGCACTATATAACCCACACACACACACACACACCTGTTCAATGGACCCAATGGTGTCCGGAGGTGAACGACGATTGGTCGTGACTGACGGACGCCAGTGTCTGCGTGGTGGCTACCGACGGTTGCGGTTGTGCCGGTGGATTGAAGTTGTTGAAGTCCAAGCAGCCGCCCAGACTAACTTCATGGTTGATCACCTCGTCCACGTTGCACTCGACCGGCGGGAATTTGTCCAAGTTTATGTTGAGCTCGTCGAACGACAAATGTGACGTGCCCATTATTTGTCCGACCACAGTGGCCGACATGTTGTCATCCTGCTGGTCGTTCAACATGCTGTCGAACGATATACACTCCTGGGGAGGAAAAAAGTGTAAGTTCCAATAGTCTACTTGTAAGCTGGTTTTATAGTATATTATACTTATATAGTTGTATGACGTAGAGTTGGGCAAAGTACTAAACAAAAATGGATTTTACACGTCCAAAGCCAGAAACCGGATTTTTAATTTTAGAATTTAAAGTCAAAAGATTTAGTGTCATGCTCAACTCTGATCGTAACTATACGTATACTATTTTGCCTATAATATGATACCATATCAGTTTGTTAATTATAGGTATAGTAATAAACAATATAATAGTGTAGAATAATGGCCCACTAATTGCCACTATACAACGATGACGCTTCCCGTGCGGCGTACCTGTTTTATATAAGTGTTCTGGAGCTGGTTGAGGTTGAAACACGAACACCCTTGGTAACCGTGGATAGAACACGACTGGATCGATAAGCTACTGTACGGCGGTGGGGGTGGACGGTTGTCCAAGAACACGTCTCTGTAGCTTTCGAGCGTCTGCAGCGGCTGAGAGAGCCGGACGGCCTGTGCCAGCGAGCCGGCCAGCTGGTCGGCCTGGCCCTGTTCGGCCACCGAGTCCAGGCCGTAGTCGGCGGTGCTGAGCTGCTCGCTGAATATCGGCGACAGACGGCCGGTGGACGAAGCGTTCGACGAAGCCCGCGCTCTGAAGTCGGGACTGTAATGTTTAAGTACCCAAAGATTAGTGGTGCTAGTAGTTATTACTAACAGCAGTTGCAATTTTTGAACTGTTAAGTATTTAATTCAATTCGAAAATTGAACTAATGAAAACAGAATTCGAACTCGTTTCGTTCAAGAACAAATTATTATTGTTTATTATTTTGTTATAGATAAGTAATCAATAACAATCGTTTTTTTGAATAATGTAAAAAGTATTTTGAAATTGATTTGAATAGTTTGGTTTGGTTCATGTTCAAATAAAAAATGTGTAAGATCGGTTAGGGTTGACCTCAAAAAAATCTGGGCACATAACATCACTAACCACTAAGACACGATAAGAAGACTATTGACGGTCTAAGATGGTTGCCTAAACCAGTTTAATACATATTAGGTATTTTCTTTTCAAAATAATTGTCCCTTGTACATGAGTGCAGTTTAATATTTTCGGCTTCAATTTAATTACGATAAATTTTCAACGACAAATATCGGCCAAATTACCCGGATTCATAAACATGGGAAGGGAACTTGAACAAAACGATGCTTCGACGGTTAATTATTAAATATTAATATTATAATAGGTAGTCCATTATTATTGACACGCGTTCATCGAATAGTTTATGTTATACCGCGTAAAAGTGTGTAAGACACACGAACCGACGAACGCTGTCATTACGCCCATTATGCACGACGGCATATTATTATTATTTTACTTCCTAACAGAGTCCAATACGTATAATATTATAATACACGACCGCGGACTAAGATATAATGGACTGGAAACGAGCAGCTTATCACGGCCACGAATGTATATACGAGAGGCAAAGAGGTCACAATGTGTTCCTAGAGTTTACAGCGCCCTCTGTATAAAACTATAAAACATGGACTACGATGTACATTGTGAAGCCAAATAAAACCACCGGTAGCGCTGAAAACTTCAAGAACAGCATTCTTATCAGCCAAGTGACACCTTTTCGTGGCCGTCCCCCGACCCCCGCCGGCCATGTCGTTTCCAGTCCATTATATCGTGCACACGACCGATGATGATGTATCACAACTCACAAGTTGACACGGACACAACGAGAAGATTTTTAAAAGAAAATTACCAACCTGAATTGGTATCCCCTGAGGGGTGATACGGGTATCATGTCGGAGTTTTCGGAAATTGAAGAGCTAGGACTAGGTGTGTTTTCGGGATGCAGACCGTTGCGAATGGCCTCGACGACCTTCTTAACGCGCCCACGTTTCTTCTCAAATTTGGGCGTCTCCATGGACACTGCGCGGCGCCTGGACTTGCCGGTCGTCCGGCTCGCGTTGTGGTTTATCTGCCACCACGACGACTTGCCGGTGCCCTCGTTTTGGATCTTCTCGAACCGGCTGTGAAGTGACAGATTGTGACGTATAGAGTTCTGCAAACACAAACGGCCAAATATTAATTATACGGTAGCGATGTATATGTGTGTGTACCTAGTCTTAAGTCGCTATTATGCACGGAATACAAGTAGCTGTCGGGTACAGAATACGCGTCATTAAATGCATGTTACACTCTCTAATGGCCATTTAACAGGATAATAATATGGTTATCGAAATAATCGACCAAACTCTTAACTATATAATATTATGAATATATAACGTGTGTAATGTAATCACTGCAAACGCGTTGCATATAAATATTGGGTTTGTTATTTTTCATTTTTCTCCACCATTGAATATATTTTAATACTTAATTAATATTATACATATTGTGCAACTTATCAACGAAGTTTGTTATAGAAACGAGGAAGAATACGTCGACTTTCGAGATTAAGTTAGTAATCTATGTGTATATATGTGTACATTGTACATGGTAGGCCATATGCATACTGTTAAGTGTTAAGTGTTAACACTGATCGTCGTCGTTAGAACACTAAACGAAAAGACAAACCTTGACGAGCACTCCCACCTACGACCGAGTGGATTTCGGAATTATCCGTTTTAAAGTGAATATAAATTATGTGTATTATATGTATCATATTAATAAATCATGCGTGGCCGCTGCCGGTGTACAATTTAAATCCTAACGAAATACAATATGGTAATCGGTACGATTTGAAATCGTGTTAATTTTCAGTGTCCTCAAAAGCTACGAAATTCGTAGCATTGGCACACCGTTGACAGACAATAATATGTTATAGGCATTAAGCGTGTCTTATAACACTGCAGTCGTCTTATTGAAATAGCGGATCGCCATGCCCTTTAATATACTCAAGGCTGAAATCCGGGAACATAATATATTATTAAGTATTATATCGAGTTACCTACACACGACACGCGGTAGAACACGGTGGACCAATTAATTAATCCGTGTGGAGGTGAGGTGTGGATGGTACGAATTCGACATCGTTATTTTATTCTTATTTATAGGTGAAATATTTATTCCATTCCGTCGCCACTATACAACCTACAAGATAGATGAAAAAAAAAATGCTCTCTGCGGAATATATTCATTTGTAATAAATTAAATTATTGTGCTTGTGTGTCCATACGACCTTCTATATTTTTTTTTTCAATTTGATTAAGCTTTATTGAATGCACGACGGACAAGGATGGAAATATACAACGACGGGAATACCGAAACACAAGTGTAATGCGTAGTAAGTGCAATAGTCCCGGCCAATGACAGTAGTTCTATAACAAGGGTTAAGTGAAAGATCAACTTTATGAACAAACTCTTCTTAGCCGATATTAAATATTATTATTTATTTATTTACGTTGTTCTTTAAGATTGTGATCGAACGAAATAAATGGTACTGGATTTTAAAAGCTCCCCAAAAAGATATTAGTTATTGGGATTTAAGTTAATTTAACATAATGAAAATACCTCAGAAATTATTATCAGGTCACATTGAAAATTACAGAAATAAAAATTGTGTATGATAAAATATTATATTCCGATTCGTTAATTGAGCTTGTTCAAACCAAATTAATAGTTTTATCAATAAAGGTAAACAATTATCGATTGTTACCGAACGTAAAATATAATTAATTGTGTTATATAAGTCATAAAATAAAGTATCAAAAAATGATTCAACACGTGATTCATTTAATGAAACATTTTTAAAACTATATTTTCTAATTTTTTTCATCTGAAAAAATATAATATCATATTAAAGTAAATACATAAAAAAAAGTAGACGTAACAATATATTAGTTCATAAGGTGTTACACAATGGATACATCTCTACGTCTATAATTACACACTACTAATTAGTAATTTGTAATAATTATAATAAACCCATAAAATGAACCTATTTTCAACATCTCAACTATAAAATTATTACTATCGTAGGTATTTAAAAAGTTAATAATATTATTTAACATTTATATTTCCACTTTAAACATGTAGGTCTTGTTTGTTTTAAATTTGTTATTAATCGGTATTTAAAAAACTTGGTTTTCACTTGTTTTTAATTATTATTTATTGATAAATTATTAGAATTTTGAAAGAGTAATAAACATTCATATCACAAGCAAAAATTAAGCTGACAACAAAATACATTAAACCGTTTGTAAAATGTGGGACAGCAAATCTTTTTTTAAATAAAGCGATATTTATAACATTGTTTGTTGACGAAAATAACAAAATGTAAAATAATAAACAAGATGATGTTGTTACATAAAAAAATAAAAATATTTTAGCTCCTTAATATTGTTAGTTGTAAAAAAATGTATACAAATTAATATATTAATAACAATGTATAGTGTATACATTATATTAATGTATTTTTCTTAAAATTAAATTACGTGGAACAAGGTACATATTAATTGTATTTGTATTTAGAAATAAATATGTTTTTGGGCTGGATACAAAAATTGTATATTTTTAACGCTTTGTTTATCACCGTAGAAACACATAAAATGTAAATATTTTCCTAATTCCCACTAGGTATAATATTATACAATTAATGGTTACTTATTAATACATATTATTTATGATTCATAAATTGTCTCCAGAGAGGAAAATATTGAGTAGCGTGCTACGTTTTTGTCACACTTTTTTCTGTGATACTCAATAAATCCACAATATTTTAATAATCGATGTTATATATTAATATTGAAATAAAATATAATTCCACAGTTCATGGGAATCGCACAAATGTACTCATTCCGAAATTACTTTTTAAAGAGTCGTAGTAATAATATAATCATTATATTCTAATGAGGTAAATTATAATGAACATGGGAAACTTCACGATTCTTCCGTTGAAAATATTAAATGGTCTTCACTATAAATAAATGTTTATATTAATAATTTATTGTATGGCCCAAACAGTCGAAATACACAATAATATGATGTTAATAATTTACGATATATCGGAAATAATCGTGAATAAACCAAGACTATTGTGACAAAAGACACACCACTACGTACGCGTAATACTTTTCTGCAGATTACTGCATACATCGACAGTAATTACTTATTAGGAAACAAATTTATTGTATAAAGTATATATTTTCATGTACATTATTTAAAAAAAAAAACATATAACCCTGTTCAATGTGCACTTCCACAGCCTTATGACGGGTATGAATAACGATAAAAATGTGATATATTTCATATTAATACGCATAACTAACGCAGGGGTCGATTTTTAGATTTTCGACCTTAAAACCGTAATTTAGCCGATGAGTTGATAGGACTCAGTCCGTGAATTTTCATGGGGGGAGGGGGGTGAAGCTTCAACGTACTGGGTGGTAGGTGCTGAGTTTGGGGGACGCGTACTAACATCCGTGTACGCCAAGACAAAAATATACATTTGGCATTTAGCAAACGGATAAAAAAAAAAAAGTTTTTGTGAAAAGTCAAAACGCCTCGCCATTCTCGACGATTTGTCGACTACATCGAGTATAAAAATGTCGTATTATTATTGTACAAGATACAACCTAACCTAACCTAACCACCGACCGATTTCGACACGATTTCCTCGCTCTTGAAAAAGGCGCCCGTCGCGAGACATACCTAGTGTAATGTTAGAAGACGATGTGCTGGGGTTCACACGAATTTTTATTTAACGACGATTGACGGACACGTGTGCGCGGCTCATACTATTGGCAAACCGGTGCGATGAGATTTTATGTGCCAAGTGAGTGTGTGCGGTGTGTGTGCGTATTTGCGGCGGCGCTCGTTAATGAATCTATATTATAATGGATGCGAGAAAATGAAATCATTTTTGTACGTCGCAGATACTTCGATGACGCGCTGCGTAGCAACGTTGTACTAGGTTAGGTTTTATTTATTTATTTTCGAGCATCCGTGTTATTATTATTACAGTCATCATAAACACGGGAATTTGCGCAAAATGTCGGCATTTTAAGTGTGTGTGTGTGTATCAGAGCGAAAAACTCGCGCGCCCGAGACCTTGGAGCGGCCAACGACAAAACCGCGGTAATGCGGTGACGTAACGTCCGATAAGTTGGCAAATCCTCGCGATATTCTATTTATCTATACTGCGCTGTACTTTGCGAAATAACTATCGAAACCGTTAACGACTGGTAAAGGTTTTCCGAAGTCTTTATTGGTTATTTTCTGTTATCCGCCGAGTGAGGTCAGTCAAAAGGCGGCGAAGGAAAAAAGTTTTTGTACGAATTGTTTAACGTATACTACCATTACTGCGTTACTATCGTTCTACGACTGCAGTAGAACAATAATTATTATTATAGCAGTGTCTTTGGTTATAAAAGGAAAAAATGAAAATTCGACATAACTTCACTCGGGACACTAATATAATATTATAATATAGGGAAAGGAACGAATTCGGCGTACATCATATTATTAATATACACGATAACAAATCAATTCCTGATAATTTCGTTATTAATATGAAACAAATTAAACAGTTCGATGTAAATATTATAATATTATAATTATTATCAAGTATAATCACGCCCAGCGAGGGAATAATAATATTGGAAAGATGGTAAATTACGGACCGCGTGTTTTAATCCGTACAATAATATTATTATACCGATCGTACGATAAAAATAAATGGTTACTACGAAACGATTTCGCTACGTCACACATCGATACATCCGCATTCCCTTCCACGCGAAGTCAGACCAGAAGTATGAATATATATATATTATGGGTACCGCCGACCGAGCAGAAAGCGTCGGTTTTCATCACACGTCGTCTTCCCACCACTCCAAAACATTTTTGGTATAATATGTCGTAGGTTACAAACTTATGTCTTATAATAAAAATATAATATTATTCTATGTACCGAACACCACGACGACGTCATCGTCTACTACTACGTTACTACTACTAATACTACTATTACCACTATTATTATTACTACTACTACTACTACTACGACTACGACTACTAATACTACTACCGAGACAAACCGGTTGTCCTTCAGAGGCCTCGACCGCTTTACGGGTCGGCGGCGGCGAGCAGCGTTTCGTCATTTACTACGACTGCCGTGGCGCTAAAATATGTTCTGAAAATCTCGCCACCTATATATAGACGCACGTAATGTGATCGATGCGATCGACGTGGACGACGACGACGACATGGCTGCCGCCGCCCGTGGCGCAAGCTACACACACACACAACAACTCCCCTCGGGGCGGTATGTCATTAGACTCGCCGGACAAACGTTTTCGAAACCCACTCGCAGTCGCCAATCGGTGGGTACGTTTTATACGTCCACACGATCGTGTGCTGACTTCTGCAGCTGACGGTGTGTAGAATAATATGAAGTTAGGTGTGTGTAAGTATGCAGCACTCCTGGGCTCACCACGGTTTCTATTGCAGGTTGGGTACAAACGCGCGCGCGCCTACGGGGGTCATCCATTGGGTAATTAAGACGCAACACACACTGTAACACAGAATACCGACCATTAGACGACCTCGAGTAGTGCTTTATCAACATTTAAATTATTAAATTTTGAGGTTGGTTGGATATCTTGTGTTGTGCATTTCTTCAATAACCTATACACATATGTACAATGGAAATCGAATATATATATACAATAAAAGCATATAGTGTATACGCGTAAAATGCACACAAGGTATGTTACATATAACATGACATGGGTAATACACATTATTGTTTTGTATATGCATGGTATATTATATTTTATCATGTACATAAGATAAACATTTCTTAATGGGTTTTATTTATATTCACTTTAATTGGATTCTAAACTTAACCGGTATCCTAAATATAGAGGATGATGCCCCGCTAACATATTATGTGTTACTGTGTTACCACTTATAAGGTTATATGTTGTGTATGGAATTTCTTTCCGTCGCCGTTCCATATGAAAAACATAAACTAAACAATGCGAATTCGCTAACGGACCAATATTGTGGGTACAAAAAACATAGTTTTCCAAAACATTTAAAGCGTTAAATTATTTGCAATAAAACTAGAATTATAGGTGTATTTTTTAAAAATAAACTACACGTTAAACGAACAAATGCGAGTTAATTGGACGTTATAGAGTTTCAGGTGGCTAAATGAACCTGGTTACAATACCTGTACGAATACATTTTACAAAATAATTTTGTAGAAAAAAAATATGTGTCAGCTATTGTTTGACTAATCCTCTTACTACCTACCTACTTAAAGCAATATAGGTACATAAAGGTAACATTAGAACGCGACAGATGTGCAAAGATATTAGGAATTAAAAACCAAACCATTTTTGTCGGTTAAAATATCGATGAGTTTTATAATGCTTGATCGGTGATAAGTTTGCCGAAATTCTTTTTAAAAAAATCCTTTTCACTACCTACCTATGACGTATTCTTTGAATCTTCGGGGATCGTGAATATAAATCTGAATAGTAAGAGGGAGATAAGGACAAAAAGATTTTCGAAATAAATATTTTACACATGCATAAAATTTGATCAATAGACCCTTTTCGGTATAATAATATGTTCCAGTTAAATGGAAATCATCATATCCTCGCGATACATTTGCAACTCTATCCACTCATCCTGCATCTGCCACCACCCCGTGCGTTAATCTAAAGGACCATTGTCCGATAATGGTGGGCCAGCTGTTTCAAAAAATCATGAGAGAATTTCGGGACAAAAAGGGACATTGGCAAACAATATTCCGCGCCCCCGCAACCCTTTTTGTGTAAAATTCCCAGCAAACGAATTTCTCACGGTCGCTATAGTGGATGTTCACAGGCGCGTATATGCATATAATACATGAATAATAAACGCAAAAACTTCCAAAATAATAGAAACAATGCCCGTTTCAAACGGCACGAGGGTGACAATCGACATATCTCGCGTGACCCAGGCCCATGAATGTCAAAATTGAAAATTATCAAGGAAAAATAATTAGATCGTCCGAAAATCTGTTTAAAATTGTACGCTGGGTGATCAAAAGCCGTGCTGTTGGCGACTTTTGTTGGGGGAAAATTTAGTTGGACATTTTCGTTCGTCAAAAGGAAACCCAAACGTTGTTTATACTACAAAATAAAACCAAAATACAATTAATAACTTTAAAACTAGTTAACAAAAGTCTTGTAATGGCATTATCGATTACAATGGTGGTTTTGAAATTGCCCAGAAGTGATCATTCTTAAACGATTATAAAATGAAGCAACTAATATATACATACACACACACACACAAGTTTATGTATACATATATTGTAAAAGTATACACAATCAAGGATACAACGCGACGTTCTATCAACATAAATAGTACTATTAGAACAAAATTAAGTACATAATGTTAATATATTATACACGGTAGTCAGTACACCTATCAAAAATCGTCATCGTTTACAAAATATTTTAATTTTTATTACACCCGAAAACGTTTATTCAGAACAGTTTAAAACCTATAATATTCTTTCAACTGGTAATATTATATCAGGTTATGTACTATAAGTATTTAAATGTAAATTAGTATAAAAATAGACTTGAAAATAATATATGCATACAATTTAAATAGTATTATACCACTACACCAGTGTTCGACTCGAGTCTAGACACGTTATAAGGCGATTTATCACATTTTTCAGATTTGGGCGGAGCGACGAATACATTGATATACCATCATTATAGAATGAAATAAAATATTATTAATTCAATCATACAGACGACGAAATACAGCAGGTTGGGAGGGTAGTGCTAGATAGAAAAGACAGTGGGAAAATGAGAACAAAGATTTATCATCAGCTTTTAAAAAAATAATATTACCAACGAGAAAGCTCACTATTTTTGTTCTCGATTCGACAGCACAGCCAGGTCTATTAGTGTAAAATTTACGTACAGCAAAAAAAGGAACTCATTTTTAAACTGAGCCCATTCTCCTTTCTACGCTCTCACTCACTGCGGGCTCTTATACGTACAGGCCATCATTTATACGCGTATGCTCTATCGGACACACGGATCTGGAAACCGGTTGGTTAGGTGGAATTGAAATTAGATGAGTATATTATCAGAAAAGGATATCAATTTAGAATCTATAATAAATCTGGTTATTATAATGCACATGTATCATTTTCATTTTTCCCCTCGGAAAAAATATAAAGAATATATTTTCTAAATTCTTATCAGTTGGGTATCCTTGCCTTTCTGTTGGTTTTTTTATATTTTAGACTTCACTTATAGTTATCGTATAGAAGTTCTAGAAAGATATCATGAAGAATAAGTAAAATAAATTAAAAGTCGTCTTCATCAAAACGATTATTTTACGACTTGGAACGCATTTCACGTTTAATTTCTTTTACTCTCCTACGCACTCACATGGACTAAATGAGACAATATAATAATAAACGATTAGCAGGTGCTGAGATGACGTCGCCCGCCACATCGGTTCCGAAATCATAATATGAGATTATAATATTATTAGTTCAGCATTATTATTAATTTATGATTGGGCAAAATAGTAATAATAATTATCCACTTCCGGTCTAACAATATTATATTGATTCGAGGATTTAGAGATTTAAAAAATAGAATATATTTTTGATGTAACATGATTTCATACTTAATTATTCATACCTACACATTTTTGTTTTTATTTTTAAGGATTTCTATCTCCAAATAGACACTATATGTACTGAGAAAATATACTGCGTTTTATCCCGGGGAAAAAAGCGTGGGTTTCGCAGAGCTAGAATTCCGGGAGTTTTAAATAGAATACTTTTGACCAACCCCCAAACAAAAAATTAGAAAATATATCACGTAACGTAACTATAGTTTAGTCTGGCGTGGAAGTGAGTAAAATATTGATAAAATTTTTAAGCAACAATTATGAAAACTACATGTTGAAATATATAACAATATGTAATATTATCAAGGCTAGATACTTCTATTAAAAATTTAAATAACTTTATTATGTTTAATGACGTTCATTCAATATACTTTTTAAAAGCTAACGTAAAAAAATATGTTCAATAATTCAACACCGGCATTAGAAAAGCAAATCAAAATATTAATAACAAACCAATGATGTATATTTATTAAAACGGTATGCCGCAGGAATTTAATTCATTATTTAAAAAATGTACACCGTAAAAGTTGTTTAATTATGAAATGTTGAAATGTAAATTTAATGTTCACGTTAAATACCGATATATATAATATTAATATCATAATATAATAGTAATGAGTACACATAATGTGTGTGTATGTGTGTGTAAATGCGAATATTCCGAAACACGCATAATATCCGAATTTTAGTCGGATCGTGATTTATCAACGTTTCGAAACTATTCGTTTGAATGCAAATATTCGGAATAAAACCTCTAGCGCGAGGCGGTTTTTGTATAGGCTATTTTTCGTGGAATTCCTATTGAACAGACCAACCACCACCACGTGGGTCATCGGCCGATTTTTCGATTAAAAACGCGGACAAAACAATTCAAAGTGCAATGTACGTGCTGCTGCAGTACCGACCTACCTACGTAACACACACTGCACTGCAGAAAGACAAGAGACGAGAGAAGCGTGTTGCGTGTATAAACTTATCAGCGTTGTTCGATTTATATAATATAATATTATTATTTCTATTTTTTTTAGCGTCATTTTAACGTCCGCCCTACCTCTTTATCCATTCCCCACACCCTCCGCGTCACAGGTTGTCTCCAGCTCTCGTTGACCAGCTTTGAGTCCGTTTTCAGGACCCCGCGCGGCCTTCTACACGGGTGTATAATAATAACTGGGTTCCCGGATTGAGAAAGCGTTGTGGTGTGGCGTCGTTTCGCGGTGACCTGTGCCACGGGTGAATTCGATTTCATACGTACTTACAAATTATATTATTATCATGGTATAGATGGACGGATATTTAATATTATTATAATACGGTCGGCGACGACTCGTCCTTGCCGCCTGCAGATGTATTTTAGGAAAGTCCAGTGTTAACGACAGCGACAGCGACGGCGCCACGCTAAACCAGACCGACCAGTTTAAGTCGTCGCCGTCGTCGGTTTCTTCCTCTCGGGGTGTACACATACACATACACACATACACACACACACATTCATCGTGAATTGATTATAATATATACACATGCATAATATTAAGTTATATCAGTTATCTCTGGTTTTCGTATAATATTATTTTCACTGTTATAAACGAACGTGTGCCGGTCTAAAAATAAACGCGTGGCGTGTACAAAAAACGTGTACGCGTTTGAACCGGGCGAGGAAGGCGCGTCGGCGACTCACCGATCTATGTAGGCCGCGGCTGCCAATGCGCCTATACGAAATATAATATTATCGTTCTGAAGATTTTCACTATACATTTTTATCATAATATTTAGTCATGTCGGAGAGGCGTTTAAAGCGTATGCGAGTCGACGCGTGTTCGCGGTAAGGGTAAAAGTTCTCATGGGATAACAGACCGAATCGTATCGTATATTACTATTATTATTAAAGGGACGGGTTCTCAAAAATAACGAGCACCACGAACATCGAGGAAAATCAAGTTCAATATCGATACGAATATTATAAAATATAATAAAACGCGAGCTTGTTCTAACGGGATTCGAAAGGGTTCTAATGGAAATTTAGCAGCGACCTGAGTCAATGTTGTTGCCTTGAGTTTTTTTTTTTTTTATCACAATATTTATTATGACGGCGCCGCCGAAATAAACGTGCACATTTTTCATAATCTAGTGCGATATAACATACACTGTGTCAGCGCTCAAAGTCGGTCGTAATTCGTAAACGTCCAGTCAGTCTGACAAAGTAAATACACGTCATGTATAAGTATATACGATAAGGCGTCGTCGGAAAACTGTAGCTAAATAAAAATTAAATTAAATTATAATCATAATTCAATGATGTAAAAATAATATTTTTGACTTTATATCGACATACACGGTGGTCGATCCCAATCGTTGTGGTACATTGTATTTTAATCATATCGTGACAAAATAAATTTTTTTTTTTTGGCAACGCAAGTTTTTATAATTTCCAACACGCCATTTCTTTCTCGACACACATTTAACAATATTATACGCACACGCACATTTATATATTTATTTATTTAGGCTAGTTATTTTTCATGGAAACACCTACGTCTCTATATCTTGTCTCTTATAATAAAAATTCGTAGTAAACATTGTTTTTGGTATTTTAAGAGTTGGCCTACTAGGTAGATTACACCCCGCTCTTAGGAAACGACAAAAAATAGATTTCTATCATGGTCCTATACCACGGAAATAAGAAAATATAATTTACACACGTGTTCTCTGTTCGTTATACAATAGCCACCCAGTCTGCCCAGGACCTTCGGCTTATCAAAAACTGGTACGTGTGTAAATAAATTTGTGCATGACGAATGCGTATCACGTTAAATAGTTAGATACAACCTTGAAATAATATGATAATATTCATAATAATAATAATAATGAAAAAATGAATTGCCTGCGTCGTTCTCAGGAAATGCACCGATTATAGAATCAGTTTAAAATACTTCTCGTATGTTAGGAAAAGAGCTTAAATAGAAAACTTCAAGAGAAAAGGATGTTCAAACATGATGAGATATACGTTCATTAAATGGCGCAGCGGTTTTTACTCCTTAAATTTCTAAACTTGTTTGTGTCCAACCTCAAAATGAATAAAATATTTTGCAATCGGCGTGCACGCAGGATTTTTTTAAATCGTACTGAAATTATCTAAAATCCTTATATTGAATAGTTATTAGTTATACACTAACACAACAGTTATCGTATCGTTTGAAGAATTACGGTGAATCGCGAATTTTTTTGTAACAGTGGACACAGTAGCATAATATTATTATGGTCGACGCTGTAGCCATTTAAAATACGCCGAGAATTAACCACAAACCATCGACCCTCGATCGCCCGGAAACCTAACCGATGATGGTCGAGAGAATTTAGACGCACGATATACGTGAGGATACGGTGGCTAACACACGCCGCATACGATGATTTCAATGTCAGCGTAAATAACAATATTGGCTATGACGTTGAGGCAGCCGGACGTCCAGGAATCACGAGGCCACAATTGCAGCGGAGGCGGTGGTGGGGAAAAATGGGGGGGGGGGGGGTGACGACCGTGTGAAAAAAATTAAATAATCCGTTAATTCGGCTGAACCGCAGAGCGTTGTACCGAGTTGAACAAATCCGACAGAAAAACCGCGGAGTTTTTTCTATCGATCGGAAAAGTGTACCGAGGGAGAACACACCGACCACATCACCACTACCAATAAACGTCGGCTTACTCTGTAAACGGTTTTGCAAATGAAGGCCAGGCGCACACCAAAAGCAGTGAAAAACTTCCATGATCTCCACACTACACGCGTGTGTTGTATCCATCTCAGAAGAGCGTAAAGGGCGCATACTAATTTCCTCCCGGCTACTGAATTTAAAAAGGTCGATCATTTTTATACGGATTGCCTCCCGACTATATACGACTTAACACGAGTTAATTCCCGAATATATACAAGTTTTATTGACTATATTAAAAAAATGTAAACTTTCTACTTTAATGAAGTATATTGTATGTTCTGGTGCGAAATATGGCAAATTTAAGTTCATTAGTTTCACTAGTTTTAATATTAGAGTGAATTTACATATTATTAAACTTACATAAAGGTAACAAAATGTTATGTGGTTTGTTGAAATGTTATTTTGATATTTTAATTTTTAAGCGTGTAAAGTAAATAATATAGGCATACAATTTAAAAACGTCCATAACTCGCTACATAATTAAAACTTCGAAAAAACCCATACGACAACCACAGAAAATAATAATATGTTGTTGTTGGGTAGTACCCCCCCCCTTAAGTTTGTTAGTTGACAAATCACTCTAGTGTCTAAACTAACGAAGCTTTAAATGAGAACCGCCCGACGTGAATTCGCCATGTTACGAGCGTATAAGACGGAGACAGGGCACGTCCTCTAAACAGACGCGGCAACTGCATAACAATACAAAACATAAAAAATAGTGATGCGGATTCGTCGTACGCCACAATGCACGAATTAAATCATCTCACTTTCCGAGAGGTCGACAATCGAAAATACGGTCGAGACCGTATCCTCTTCGCGTCTTTCCTTCGCTCCTCACCCCTGCCAAAATCTGCGCCCCCCGCCTCGACGACCCGCGCTCATGGCGGCGGCGGCGCGTGCGTAATATATATTTTTCGGCCGTCGGTGGACACGAATAGTATATTATTATTATTATAAGTGTGGCCGAATACTACGAAAATAGCGCTCGGTAATCATTTATTGTTACACGGCCGTTGATCGCACCGGAACGGTTTACACGCCTCGAACGCGTTTTTTCCGAAATCGACGGATACGCGAGTTATTACTTATTACGCGGCGAAACAGCCGCCAAAAATACGAAGAAACCGGTTGCCACACGCCTGCGCGCACCAGGAAGTACACGTATATAATACGTACGGTAAAAAATCGAATTTAACGATTTTCGAATATTGAATGTAATATTATTATTATTATTACATATTATTCGCGACCGCTCGTACGCCGCTCCATATTATTATATTAGACGTAATATATAATATTTTACGTGTTAAATACACTTGATAATAATAATAATAATAACACGTAGAACGCGCCGCCACAATGCCGCCACCGCCGCCGCCGCCGGACTAATAATAGGTCAACTTTGACGTCATCGAATATAAAACGGCTACAACGGCAGGCGGGCCAAATTAAAAAATGATAATATCGGCGGCAATTTAAGTGTTTAATATTAGGTATATCACTATATTGAATTATAAATATTAAATACTGTTAATAATATACGATATTAAAATATATACTCGTTTTGCAGTGCATTATGTTTTATTTACTTATTAATATATTAATAACATTGTTGAACACTATTTAAAATTTATTTTTAAAACCCGAAAAGATTACTATAATATAATGCGTGTCCACAATACCATGGTCTCCACTCCCCGCTCGTTTCAAATACACCACTTAAGCCATAGGATGGGTAGGGTAGTCCCGTGATTAAAATTGAATACTAATAGCACGTTTAACTATAGTATTCAATCGAGCCACTATTTTACCAACTATAGGAGTGATTTTTCACAACAATTGAAGATATTTTTAATTCGCAGAGCGAGCAATGCTTAGTGCGCATAGAAGGTATCAATCGACTATTAACTGTTATAATCTACACAATTTTATGAATGTGTAAATGAATAATCGAATAAGATTAATATGTAAAAATAAATTATAATTTATAAATTTTAATAACTTGTAAAATTATATCAATGCATTATATTATGTATTACGGAGTTAGTTGGATAGTATGTTGGATATAATTGATAGGTAGTATAATAAACTTTGGTATGTCTATTGAACGTTGATAAGTGATAACCATGACGTGTGATCGTATTACTCAATCTGGCAACATTGCAAGCGGGAAATGATTTATTTTAAGTAACATTTTTTAATGATTGATGTTGATAATTATTGGAATTGTATAAGGAAAAATGTAATATTATTATAAATTATAACGACTATATTAAATTTAAAAAAAAACATTTAATTAACAAATTATTTTTTTAAAGAATGATAGAGAAACTAAACGTTTAAAAAAAGAAAAATTTCGTCAGAATTTCGTTGGTTTAAAGTTCAGAGTTCAGTCCTTATTATACAGCCAAGTGTAAACACAACACGAATGAACGCGTTACGTTTCTTTTATGTGTATAATTTGTGTAATACACTGATGTTTGTAGTAGGTGTAGAGAGATTATATTCGATTTCACATCGAATATCATATGGTCGTTGACATCTAGTTTTTAGCTTAACGCCATATTCTAGGATAAATCGTAAAAACGATACAAATCAACGGAATAGAATACTCTAGACCGTACAATATCATACTATTTCTGAATTCATTATAATATACTCAAACGTGTACATTTTGCGCGCCTATATGAATACGATATATTATTATACATAATAATATTATAATACAAGTAATAACGAAATATTTCCGTTGTTAACTACGCAGCAGCACAGCAGCGCACTTAGTCCTATCACAAATATAATACGAAGGACACCTGATCATATTATATACATTATCAGTACGGTGGTTATATTTGCATTATACATTATCACCTATCGGTATTAGGAACGACTTATAAGTAGGTGCAAGCGTTATCAAAGTGAATAAAAAATATTCGAAATTGCGCAACGACCACAAACACTCGTATCTTCACAGCAGTGAAATTATCCTGAGATAATGTTATTGTAGTAACGTATTTACTAAACATACATAAAATATATTATAATATTATATCTTATCGGTGTCATAATATGATACAATATGTGACACAGATATTGAAACTGAACAATTTCGAACCCATAATGCTGCGGCGTGTATGCGCATATAGGTTGTTCGGACGTTTTCCAACAATGAACAAATAGAAATAAAATTATCATTAATATAAAGTGTGTGGTTTTTAACATACCGAGACAAACATATACTAGTGCCGAGAACGAGTCACTGCAATTGTTAGTCACACGGAAGCTGCAATGAAGGACCCAACTGTCCTGATACGAGTATTAAAAACCATATAATTTCATATTTTTACTTTTCACCCAAAGGCATAATTACATTTTAGGGAAGGTGACAAGCCAAGATTTTTGACAGACTTGTACAGACATGTATCTTGCCCTAAATATAATCCTAAATATCAATCTTTCAAAACGTTAAAATAATATTTGGAGTATACGATTTTACCTCAAAACAGTATAGTTGTAACACGTTGTAGAAACCACGAACGATTTCAAAACACAATTTTGATACATTGAGATAAAATTAAACTAATGTTTAACATCTGTTGACATATTGATTCAAATAACTGAACAGTAACCGAACATAGTAAACAACCTGTAGTGTATAGTTTGGTTTTTATCAACAAAAGTTTACACGCCCTAAATATAATGTCTATATTAACGTACGATTAACGGCCATACACGAAAACTGAAATCGTGACAATAATGAACAGTCATAAAAATGGTACCTTTTCCTCCTAACAAATAAAACGGACTCAATCGCGTCTCGCACAGAGGCTCACTTCAGTGAAATAACCATCGTTTTGCCAGTACGGCATAATAACGTGCAGCCGATAATGTTCCAGATAATTTACCAAAGAAGAAACATAGGTCGATTCCCTGCGGAAAACGATCCGAACTGGACCGTCATTGAAACATGTGTATTATACAGGATGACCAGTAAAGATTTACCAAACAATAACCGATGTATGTGCGTCAGAAAATTGAGCAAGACACAGTTATGATTATTATTTATTCGGTTTAAATTTTCGATCAACTCAACTGGATACCCTGTATAGCCGCGCATAGGTATATGAATATTTATATATATATATATACCAATACAGAAGGTAATAAATAATTTTGGCGCTCGCCCGTACGAATTTAAATAAAACCGAAATCGCCATGCACGCCCGTCTCAGAACGACGACGAACCTTGGACGTCCCACCGCTCGCTGTCCGGTCCGCCGCCTCCGTCCAAAGCTCGGGCTCGGGGCCGGAAGCCAAAACGCTGATGGTGCCAGAGGAATGTGGCGGCGGCGGCGTGTGAAAGTGCGACGCAATTCGCTGGTCCGGCTCCCGAGGTCATCCGGCTCCTCTTCCGACCCCGTAGCGTCTGAGAACCCCTGCACACCGCCAAACCCATACCGGCCGGCCGGCCCGCAGCAACGGGGGCGCCACAGTATACCCGCCGTCCCGTTGTCGCGACAACACCTGTTGCGCTCCTTTGGACCGCCATCGGGAACCTACACTACCACTACAACAATAATACTTCGAAAAAAACCCGTGTGGGTGTGCGTGTGTGCGTTACGGGATTTACGCACCACTCGCTGCCGACGGCCGAACATCGCTACTCCGCATGCGCAGACCATAATATAAGGGGGAGGAGGCAGTTAAACGGAACGTAGGTACACGGAGGTGTCACCATATAATATATTACGAAAAAAAAAAACAGTCATTATATAGGTAAAAAAACCACCGGTTACCGTTTTTGGTGTTTCGCCGTGGCTTATTATATCCAATATCCAATTTTCCAAACACACGACATGCGCCGAAGGTTAGGTTAGGTATACACCACCCTCTCACTTTTGAGCACCCATACAATTTATACCTGACCGATCATAATTTCGGTAGAGACCCCAGTAGAGGTACACCTTTCTACGCAGTTTATGTGAAAAATATGTCGTTAGGTAACAATATTATATAAGTGTCGTATATGGAATATCATAAATTCATATTATTATGATTGACATGCGCAAACACTTTCCTAAAACGGCCGTAACCCGGTAGTATGACAAGTGCCTACTGTAATTTAACGCAACTTTAATACGTATAACTATACGCCGACGATGATTGTATTATTATCTGCGTTGTCCGGCGGTTTTTCAAACTTTGTGTGGCGATAATAATTTAAGAGAAGCGCAGAAAAACTCTTCGTAATTCCCACAATAGTTGTTACTTCAAATTTTGAAACACCCCGTAAAGCGCACAAAAGCCGTTGAATGCATATCACCACATGCAGTGTGTTTTAACTAATAATTCGATATAGGTACATCGACGCGATTTCTATAGAATTATACAGTTGAGGAATATTATGAAATTAAATTGATTGGATTTGTGCACTAAATATAATAGACACTACAATAGTTGGTTTTGAACAGTGTTTATAAGCATTTTTGAACAAGATACGGGTTTTTTGAAGGTTTTTTAGTACAAATCCTAATAGTTAAACGGAATCCCGTATTAATACAACTGATGTATTTTTTAGGTTCTAGAGACAGAAACAAAATTACACATGTATAATGTATTTATGTATAGGTGTTATAACACTATATCTTTTTTAGAGGTTTTACTGTATATTAAAAGCAATGAAGTAGTTTATTGGTTTTGAGTGACCTCGTATCAGTACTCCACCTACATCTGCACACTGGGGGTCAATTTTTTATGCTTTAATATTACTTCCGTATAATATGAGGAAAAATGTCATATAGCGTATACAACATACCCCTACCCCATAAGTATATTATTTAAAATTCACAAGACGGAAACTATCGAATTGCGCGATGAAAAACATCTTAATACCAATAGGTAGTACACACACGACACACCACATAAATATGTTTATCGTGTAATATTCCAGATCAAAATAGTTTTCACAACGCAGAAAATTAAACGTTAAAGGCAGTTTTGTGGCAATAATTTAGTGCAGAATTATACAAAAATACGTCAAATAGACGTGGTATATATATGAGCGTGTGTATCAATTCAAATATTATACGCCGTTTGCATCTAGCCGGGGTCTCGAGACGACGCAGTCGGTCGCGCAATTTGGTCAAGGAGATGACAACTCGACAACCGCTTAATTACACCACTCCGCACTCACATATCCACGTGGGCATTCTGGACGTCCGCCTATACATAGTATATTATAATGATACATATATTATATCGCCGAGCAACTTTTTTCCATCTCGAATAGTTCAACGCGTAAATTACTAATAACAGAAGACGTAGACAATCGGAAATAAAATGAAATGACGTTACTATGTTAAGAGGTCAGAACGATGCCAACACGTCATATTATATCACCTCGGTGAACCGTTCGAGTACTTATGAGATAATACTTAGTACCTGCACAAATCGTAATACGATTAAAATAGTAATAATATTATATGTTACATACTTACATTCAGTTACCTAGTGTTTTTTTTAATTAAAAAAAGTGAACTTTAAAGTATAATTTTATCGAAAAAACCTTAGTGCCTCATCACAACGTACCCGATATAGTCTGACTGTTTCGACTTATTAGCGTGCGGACACAATTTTAAATCGGAACGAATGTGTGGCAAAAATTAAACATGCGTGATCGATACGGTTTTTATCCGCATGGTAGGTATTAATGAATACATTGGTACATGCATATATGACATGTTTAATTTCCACCGATTTGAAATCGCGTCGAAGCCCGAATCTACCCCTACCTACTGCGCATAAATGTGTATTATAATTATAAATAGTGGTTGTACTAAATCTAAATAAAATTCCAACTATCTAACCAGATATATATATTATTATTATTATTAATGACCTAGGACCTGGACACAACTGTATATTATATTTTAATTGTAATATCATAAGTACCTACTTAGGTATTATACGCACTATGTGCGGCAATAAAGCCTACAACGAAGAATTACAGTACGTATGAATTCTTTTTTTTTTTTGAAGGACGTAGATGACACATGTTTTTGAAATTTGATTTAAAAATATTTCAACACGGCGGCGTCCTTGAGAAGCGGGAAAAAAATTAAGTGCATAAATTATAACCGATTTTTAAACGCGTATTTAAAACAGGTATTTAATGAACCCAGAAATATTCATTTATTACTACTATAGGTAGTATAGGTACTACTACAGCACGACAGTACTATTTTACTATTTACTACTATATACCTAGTAAGTATTAAGTAGTAACTTCTATTATTACTAGTTACTACTACAACCACCGCATATAAGCCATATGGTAATATGATCTATTATCATGGATGCAAGTGGAATGTGTGTATGGCGTATAGATAGAATAAGATTTGCGCCTTATGCGAACGTTTATAATTGCACAATTCACGAGTGCCTCCCTACATAATGGCGGCGAATAAATGATAACGAACTACGTCAGTGTTAATTCAGAAACGTCGGCGGCAATTAATTTTCGTTATTGTAAATAGTTGGCTTCGTTGTACAGTACAAAATGGGGGTAAAAAATAATTAATTTTGGAAAACCCACGACAGAAGTCATTACAGAAACACTGTCACAAGATCAGCCCAACTTTTGCCAAGCACGCATACGAATAGGAACTCGAATTGTTGAACCGATCGGTTCAATTCCAGTTACTTTTTCAAAGTGAAGTGATAAAAATGTATCACTAGAAAGTACACACACATTGGTCACTATTTATAATATTATTTTTTTGAATTGAATTGATTTTCCCTGCGCTTAAGACTTTTTTTTAAAAATAATGTGTTCAACAATTTTGGTTAGGTTATTATTGCACGTGAAAAAAGTTATATTTAAACGGAGTCCAAGACGTGAATAAATCGTTTAAAGAATCACACTGGCAGAAATGTTGTCACTAATCTCACCGAATGTATATAAATATAATATACAATATATATAGGATATACCAAGTATAAGCCACTATTAATACGTCACACAAAAAACGGAATAATTCAATTAAACTCGGCCTGTTGGATTGGGTGTTAAAAATATTGGCTTGTGCACAGGAATACGTACTATCTTATCTAAATTATGGCCGACGTCGGATAATAAAAACGTTCTACGGTCAATTAAATTATAATTTAATGATAATTATGTAAAAGCATAGTGTGCTTTTGTGAACGTCGCCATACACATTTGCAACAATATTGATGTTGCTGTATATTTGAGAAGAGAATAAAACAAGTACCTACCTACTTATTAATTATTATTCGGGATATCTTCAATTTTCTGTATAATATATTATGCTGTATGCTTGTATATTAAAAATAATAATATTGTATCAATTAGTACAACGAACATTATTGCTTATTACTTATTAGTTAGTATTATGAAATGATACAATTTTCGGAGCACCAGCAATTTAAATTTAACTAATAATTGTCTACAAAATAAAATACGTATAATACTAATGAAAAAAATTATTAGAAAAATTATACATAATAATATATTTGTTAGTAAAACCATATAAACGTATAGAAGTAACCAAAAAATAATATTTTGGTAATAAAAAACACACTACTATTGGACCATGTTTCATTAAGTAAACATTTATTAACTAATCGTTTACGCATAATATGCATATTATACACAATTGGCATTTTAATGCGCAACAATTCTTTAATTTATGTTTTTAATATTTCGAGTAGGTATACATGCATACAATGAATACAGCATACGAAGGCATCAAAAACAGTTTCTTATCGAATCTTTTTATAATATGTATACTATCTGTTATTAACCATAATATTAATTTATAATAAAACCGTGTGAAACGCAATAACGTTTGTATGTAACAATGTTACTTTACCAAAAGAAAAGAATGTGCCTACCTTCTACAAAAAAAAAAATATAAATTATTTGTCTCGACTGTGGTAATAAAAATTGTTTTAAAAAAAAAATATTGTTTGAATAAGACATAAGTAGTAGTTGATAACAATTACTTTGTTTAAAGGTAAGTAAACTTACTTATATTAATACCCACTGAACAACAATGTGCAATTAAGATTTTTTTTTTACTTTATATCTTTGAAATTTAGGTCACATTTAAATAAATATTTATCATAAGAGTTATTATACATTTCAGGGAAAAAATGTATACTATGCGCGACTGAATTTGTAAACCAAAGAACAAAATGTGATTTCATCTACTTTGAAGTATACCAAAGTAGTTGAATTCAGAAATATTCCCAAACGATTTTGCTCTATTCAAAAGCAAACAGAGGTGAACGCATTTCGCGACCTTTGAGATTTTACCGACGTCATACTACTAATGGGAATACCCCACGAAACATTAAAGCCCGATTTTAGAAGAAGTTTCAGATATATAGTGGGTAAAATAATGTCATGTTTATAAACCTACATCATAAGATAGGAAAATATTTACACAAAAATAATATTATTGAACTTAGACATGTAATTTTCGGAAAAACTTAAAATTAAAATTGAACTATAGATTTATCAACAGTGTTATAGTATTATAATATTATAAGACTGATATGAAAAATTAATAATTAATATATAGTTATTGGTACAAAATTAATCCAGTAAAAACTAAAAATCTTAGTTAATTGCCGTGTAGACTGTAGATATTTAAAGACGAAATATGTATTAAATGTTTGACACATATTATTAACATTTTAAGTTCATGTGATAGCCATAATTAAGTAATAATTAAATGTTATTATCAGAAAAAAAACAATTAGTCATGTTAATTAAATTCATGTTAAAAAAAGATGAAAGACAATATTATGTTCGATGAAACATATAATAATGATAAATTAATAAATATAAAAAATGAACATAATATCAACTTTTTTTACGATATTTTCAATAGTTGATAAATTGATATTTAGATTCCACACACAATTAATGTCTAAAAATGTACCTCAATACGGTATACGTTTCCAATTATAACGCCGATAGTCAAAAAACCTGATGAAGGCTAAACTAATAATATTCTATCCGCCGTACATAATATTATAACATCATATTATTACACGTACATATTATATAAATAATTATACGTGTACATATTTACTATCATTATTAAAGCCCTGATCGTCATAGGCGTGTCCGAGAATCATGATAGTACGACTGCGAAATGCGAATAGTACGATCCTCCATACAATATTGAATATATGCTATTACACATTAGAAATATATAATTTAAACACTGCACAATTGATGATCGTCGTAACCTTGAGATCTTAGAATTTATTATAAATATAGTCAGTTTGCACACACGTTTGCGCCGTCTTAGTAATATTAGTTATAGCTGTCTTGTATAAGCCCAAAATTGTGAAACAAGAATGTAACAAATAGTCTAAAATATCAGTAAGTTGCATTCGTGAACAATTAAGGTCAACATCGATAACGTTCAATAATTGCTGACAAATATGAAATAAGTACATACGCGGAACTGAGTACTGTCAAGTTTGTTTAATTTAATACAAATATATTGATCGCAATGAAAACCCAACAGGGACGACACAAAATACATCAGTCGAATGTTATTATAACGATTTAATTTTTATTATTACCTAAGATCTAAAATCAGATAAAAATTAACTCAACCAATAAAAAAATAATATGACTTGGTGTAATTTTTAAAACCTAAAAAATATTTTAGATTCTTAGCAGAGTGAAGGAATGTATTGATTTTACAATATGTTTTTTTTTCTGCCAGCAATTTATTGAGTAGTCAAATTGCTCCGAATTTTAAATTATAATTTGATATTTTATCTGATAGAATAGTGAGTCTAGTTGGAACTTTTAAGAGGTAAAAATTGAAAAAATTAAAAAAAGTGAAAAATTATCAATTTTAACGCAAAACCAGTTTTTAAAAAAAACAATTTTATTTTTATGGTGTAACTCAAAAACTAACAACTAGACTTATGAAATTTTTACCGCATATTATACGTTTTTGTACCTCTATCAAATAGAAAAAGTTCACGGGAAAGTCACGCTATTAATTGTAGTCATGAGATATTTTTGATTTCTATTAATGTTTATTTTATACTATTAAATTTGATTATGTATACAAGTATGCTAGGCCGACACAACGTCTCCGTTCAGAATCGTTTTAAGTATACAATTATTCATCATTGAATTCAAATGTAACACATCCATTTCAAAGACATGCTCGACAACTACTGTATAGCAGAGCTACTACTGTATAGCAGAGCTGTACCCCCTTAGTCTATTTTTTTTAATTTATGAATAATGTAAATTTAATAAATAATAACACATAATATTATAGCAAATACAGCTTTTTCAAAAATCAACATTTATTGTTTATTTAATACTAATAAAATAAATTGATATCACTATTTATTTGCGAATGGGAATTTAAAACATAACAATTACGAAATATTTATACTGTTACATGTTTATAAATGCACGTCTAATTATCACGATACTTATTGATAGTTATAATATTGCATTAGCAAATGAAATTAAAAACAACGATTTTGAAAAAAGATAAGTGTAATACAGCTTATGCCTCCCACCCCCCGTGTATAGCATACATCGATATCACGTTGCAAGGTTTTCGATACTTTAAATTTGAACGATATACCTATAATTAATTTATTACGATCAACATAAGTCGGTATTCAATGCATTTATTATTTCTATTGAAATTGATAGTTATCCGATGGCTAAATAACACATTGTTTGTGTTCAAAGAAACAACAAGGGCGCCTCGCCTATTTATTCCAATTAAATCCTGAACACAAAGATCTTATGAACACCAAAGGGTTTTCACGAAGTATCGAGAACATTTCACAGGGTTCTTTCAGCGTGGGCCGCGGCCTACATGGCGCGCAGAGACGGCGATCCCTTATCGATTCCTATGCGAATGGCGCCAAGACCGGTAGTTATTTTTCACCACTCACGCCCCCGCACACTGCAACAGAGTACGCACAACCGCCCAGAATTGGGATGATATAGCTTTATAATACAGTGTTTTAGGGTGCCCTGACGGGACAATTCTATGAATCAAAGGGACGGGCGGACGGTGTACTGAGAGTAGTGCCAGAGTGGTTGTGTTACATAATATATCATTTTATATTGCATAAGCGTCGACCGAATTTCGAGCTTAGACAAACTATATTTTTTATCATTTTTTTTTTTTTAAGACAGATAATAAAAAATAAATATTTTTAATAAGTATAAAACATTTTTGAGTTGCACTGTATAATCCCATTCATGGCGTCATGGCGAATACAATCATCATCGGAAACTCGTTAAATTTCGCTCGATTGGTTCGAGAGAGTTCGGCAAGCTATGCTTTGCCGAGGACATTGAACAGTACATACACGTGGCTTATATTATATTCACTTGGGTTGACAAGTGGCAGAAAACCGTAGACTGTTGTAAAGCTTGAGATCTCTCTTCTCGGATGACTAAGAATATTTTATGGGTTAGGGCAAGTCTAGTTTCTACACACCATATTTAGCGCTTCTAATGGACCCACGTGTTAACTTCGATACTTAAGAAAAAGACAGACTGAATAGATGAGGGGTATGAAAAGAAAAAGAGATAGAGAGAAAATAGTGTCGTTCTACAAGTTGAAGCGATTTATGAACATGAGTCACTCATTAAAGCCCGCGAAACGCACGAGAGCACACGTGCCATTTTTGACCAACCTATTCCTACTACTACTAAAACTAATACTACTACTACTAGAGTTCGATTCTGCGTTGATTACGTAATATTATGAGACCATCTTCAAGAAATTTACTACACTGTTGTGGATTTTATCATTTGTAAGCAGAGCTTTAAAAAATCTTTGAGCTGCTAATTTAAATGAATGAACTGTGTATGTTGTATATTATATAAATAGTTGTATTCAAGTTGGATTCAAAAGGATTTAAGAAATTAAATGTCACATTAATTACAATAATATTAATTCTAAATGTATACAGATATATCACAAGATATGTAATAAGTTAATATTTTTGTTGGTTTGTATAAAAACAGGTATTTGATTAAGATGCAGGATGATCTTTTAACAGTGGATACTCATTGTTATAATAAGTAATACACTTAATCGAGATTTCCTTTTTAAACAATTACCTATATACATGCAATTTTAACATTTTATATAACATTTATTTTTTCACCCCTAATGAACTTAAATAAGTGAAATTACTATCCTTAAATGGCAACTTGTAGTATTAATTTTATAATTTGATTAATTTGAAGCATCGGCATATTTTATTTTAAAAGATAAAAAAAAATTATAAATAACAAATATTGAATCAAAAATTAAGTGGCATTCATACAACGAAATATACTTAAGTACTTACTATGTTAATTTGTAATTAAAAAGTGTAATCGCTTATAATGTTAGTGATAAAATAGAAAGTCTTATGCAATTTTAGCTTTGGTGTGAAAATTAGATTTAAATTTCAAAATGTTGATTAATACATATTATACTATATTAGTTATGTAACAGTGTAACCAGCAGTAAATATATCACTATTATTCATAATTAATAAGAATAGGAACAATATAATCTACTAGTGCAATGTGATTACGATCATTTTGTATACCTAATTATGCTAAATGCGTTAAAAAGTTTACATTTTGAATGAGAGATGAGATACACTACTTGTCACTTGACCATTCTTGTTAAACTGTTTAGTAAAGAAAAAACCTCTGTCAAATTTACTGCAAATGGCAAGTTCATAGAAAATGCCTAAACCACTCACAAACGTATTTAATATTTTAATGTTGAGTAATATTAGTCGAATTGGAGGTGATAATGTAAGTACTGTAATATTATCTATATATTTTTAATAAATGTTGATTCGCAGTCCTTTTATTTTTCAGTGCGAATTAAAAAAATATAGACACATATATAGCTACTGAACAATGGGTTAAACTGGTTTCAAACTGTCTCCATTTCGCGTACAGGGAAGGGATATGTCCATTGTTGTAATTTTTGCCCAATCGTAACCACGGGGGTGGGGTGGGGGAGCAGCATGGCCCATATTGAATCTTGACCAATAAAAAAAATCAAACCAAATAATATTACGTAACATATCCTTCCACCCTCTTGGCTCTTATGTTGTTAATATTGTTTACTCGTAAGTACCTACCTACATATAAATTATAATATTTCAAACCACTACTTTACTATAATAGATAGTATCGAATTGTAATTTTGGAATTTTATAATATTGGACATTATGTCATGGTCCTCAATCATATTTAACTTTATGTAATAGTTAATAATATGTAAATACATATTTGTTATATGTACAAGGGAAATATAAAGTAGCAAATAGGTAGGGAGTACTTACGTATTAGACGCACGAATAAATTAATAAAAACAAATAGGTATTTTATATTAACTGTTGTTATACTCCCATATATTATTTAATGCAGTATATGGTAGAAGTAATTTTTTGCGCATGTTCGGAGCACGTGGCTTTGCTTCCTGCGCCACTACCTCACACAAAAACATTCGATTTTAGTCAGAATACCGAACACGTTCCAAAATACCAAACGTAACACAGAATCACGTCCATCAAGCATTACAGTTACATTTCACCAATATCCGCATATAGGACAGGTACATCTCTGCCTTCTAAATTAACTCATGACGAATGACAATGACTGTCAATAATTGAAATTTATATTATATTATATTAATTTATAGTGTCCTTCATTAATAAAAATCGTCCTCTGCAACGTGTTATACGCGTTATTTCACAAATATGGTGCAACCCTACCAATGTAATGGGTACTCTAATATTTTTTAAATACAATTTTCTGAATAACGGTCGCAGACCGCAGTGACGTATCAAACCGTATAATATATTCTTAGAAGAAGGCTGTCCATTACAAAAGTGACTATGTGCATCACACCTTGACGCGTCGCCCGGGAAACTAGCAGTGCATGATGTACAGTTGATGGACAGAAAGGTGATCGAGTCTCGTTTCGCCACTGCACTGCTATCATAATATTATGCACTTGTGAACGGCAACGCCACAGTGACGGGTAATATCGCCGCTAATATGTATATAGTGTAAACAAAGATACTCAGAAGATACTCAGGGCGAGAAAAACGAAAATTATATTAATTATACTATTTTGAATACCTGATCGTTCGTGCAAACTACTAGTTATATTTGGATCGCATATTTTCTAGACTGCAACGTTATCACTCATTACAATAATATTATTGTGATCGGTTGCCGACGATGGTATATAGAATGCATTCGATGGAGCGAAAGACAAAAGCGCCGCAAATATATAGAACGCCGTGGTATTTAGATAACTTGCAGTGCGCATTTATATACTACCATCGAAGGCATTGATTATAGAATAGTATTATACTACCTAATATTATTACACTTAATAGAGTATCACCGACAGAGATTAGAGGTTGCGTGGGTGTTTTTTTTAATTAACCGTAATAAAATAAAACGCTACTGTGTTTTACTGCCTAAATATTAGACAACCGAGGATTACCTTGGTCATAACTTATAATAATAATATAGATAAAAATTCCCGGTAAATCAAATATACATACTAGCGGCATTCCGTTTACGTGTCGTACAGTAGTTTTAAATTCAATGTGTTATACTTATTGAGTATGTTATAAATTGGTATGGTTATTAAGAGTTAACTTCAAAAGTATTTTTAGGCTACCCAGACATCGACATATTATATTTGACTTTTTTACGGGCATGAACAAAACTTTTTGTCACAGAAATATTAAGTAATTTGATATATTAAACAATTAAAAAAATTAATTTTGTGCATTTTACTCAAAAATATTATCATAGATGGCACATTTTACTACTGATAAACTGATCGCTCAGGGAGCGCGTAAAAACTTTATGCGATCGCACAGTTTTTAGTACTTTGCCACTTACCAATTTTTCAATAAAAAAATTGCCGCGCTTATTAATTATTGAAAAGAAAAACATCCAAGCATGTAACGGAGTGGGGAAAGTTGGCTTTATACATTTTTATTTATAGAACCAGAGTGTTTCTAAGATTAACGTCATTTAAAACCGGATTCCTTAAAGCGTCGCAGCATGTAAAATGTAACTAACATACATTGCGTTCAACGAGTTCACTCATATCGGAATATTTTCTAGATCAAATCAATGGGCAATTGCAGTGGTTAATTTCAACGATCAGGAAAATGGTATCAAATATTAATTAATCACTGACGCTGACGACTGATAACGTATATAGCACGGGATGAACAGCTGACACGGGTCGCGCGCTACATCAGAGGGCACACGCCAAAGTACGACACATAATATCATTACTAGAAATTCAACATTATGTGATAATTTAAAAAGATTTTATACATTTGTTGACAGTTACGAAATTGTTTTCACATATTTTATCTGTCGAAACAATACAGACGTTCGTAGCAGACTTTTGTGTATGTATACCATTTAACACTTGTCAGACACATAAAAACCTATTTGGTATAATATTATACTATAAGAAATAGTGTCATGTCCGTATGTTCTGAACGAGTGGCATGGAACATCATAATACAGCTGCATAGGATATAGGTCTATACTAAAAATGTATTACTAGTGTAAGATGGTTATCACACTACAATATTGTATTTATTACATAATTACTATACCAGATAGAATAGTATTAAGAAAAAAACCGAAAGTTCTAACTTCAAGTAAAATATATGCACGGTTACACGTTTAGTTGACAGTTGAGTAGGTATGAAAATTTGAGTGTTAAAATTACTAGCAACGTCTTACGTTATTAGCTCATAACAATAAAAAAAAATCACAAAGAGACACACAGAGCATTGAATATAATATTTAGCGTTAACTTGTAATTAATATCATATTTAATCAACTTGCTAAATGTTTAATATTAAATTTAATACAACTTAACTCATAAACATGTCGAAATTAAAGCGACTATGTACCTACGCTTAAATAGGTTTCAAAGCAGTATTATATATCTTCATGACATCATACAAGTATGCATTAGTAATCGAAAAATAATTATAACAACACATCTACATTCATATCATATTATAAGCTCAAAGCTAAAAATCTTTAAGAGGACGCTACACAGATTTTTGTAGTCTCCGTCTAATACACTTGTAGCATGGCAAATTTACGCTCAGTAGATCACGTTTAAATCCATTAGTTTAAAAATTAGAGTGAACACTTGATGGTAAGAATAGTATCTGTGTTTGTATGTGGGTTTTTTACGATAATTACATTTTTTTAGCAAATTATGCGTATATAATATAACGTAAATTAAAAATACTCAAAACTTGCTGAAAATTTTAACCATTGTAAAAAAAACCCACATACAAGCAAAGATAATATTCTTACCATAAAGTTTCATAATAGGTCGATTCACTCTAATTTTTAAACTAACGGAGCCAAACTTAATCTGATGAGCGTAAACTTGACTTGTTACGCACTTATAAGACAGAGACAATAAAAGGCAGTGTAGCGTCCTCTTAATACCACGAGGGAATATTATAATGAGCCAGCATATAGTTAATGTGATTGAAGCCCAATTGTGAATCGTAATTAATTTGACTAATTTTCTGATCCACCGTTAAATTAATACAATATAATATAAACTGTTATTTTACGTATCGATTTTTCTCAGTTTTTAAATACCTAATTCGTTTATACAAACAACAATCTCCGACCTTGAATGATTATGGAAAAGAAGAAATTGAAACTATTTCGTAAAGCGAATTCGAATTAACTTGCCTAATTAGGTGTGCCGACGATTTCAAGTCGTCTTCAACTTCTTCACTGCTTATTATGGCTCGTGAGCGCAAATGAGATAAGATATCATTCCGGGTGGTTTTTATCGCTTTACGCGTGCTTTGCGTCTATTCAAAGTGCACTAAATCCTCAAAACCGATCGGTTAACGCGAATAATGCTTTGAACAAAAAAAAAAATAAGAACGATTGATAAACATGACAGTAATTTATAATTATACTCCTAATCATTTGTATTGTGTCGTCAACGTATTGTAGAGTGGACACTTAATAAATTTCATTTTTTTTTTTTTTTTAAACACCTTTATGACATTCGTGTTTTCAAGATAATAATTATGTAGGATTTTCGGAGTATCAATAATTATTGTGAAGAGCGTAATCATAAAATAATATTATTGTACTCCTCGTGAAACGCAAGAAACGTATTAGGGACATAATAATGTTTGGAGTGGTGTTTGACGTGGACGTTTGCTTGGCCACACCACCACCACGAAACGGAAATACGTCGAGATGCTCGCAGAACCGCGGACGTGTGCGCGTAACAACAATAATAATAATAATAATAATAATATTGTTATTCTGAGCGCCAATGTCGGGAAAGAAAGACGTACGGGAGGCGTACCATCATCATGACCGATGTACGTAATAACATATCTACGGAATATGATAATAATAACATATACGACGATAGATCATTGGGATGGGGAAAACGGAAAGAAAAACATCCAATCGCGTCTTATCCGAGATGACCCTTTCACCTGTGAAACACACCGGAATCCACGTTATCGGATAATATTCAGACACGATCATCTCTTTGGTCAGCGGTACAGCGCAGGTGGGTAGGTGGGTGTTACCGCGCGTTCCCTATAATTCAACTATTTTTAATTAGCAAGGCTCGTTTTCTCGTGCGTTATTAAGGTACGCTCATAGGAACACACACACATAAACAAGTACGCGCCACTGGTCACCTCTAATCAGTTAGTTTGTGTGAGACCGAGACGCGCTCGTGCGTGTACGTTGGATATTGCGCGCGAGCGTGTGTCCGCCGTACTCTTTGCCCCGGACAGATGATACCGTTTCTCCGCCTGCCACACCGCCGTTGCTTCCACCACCACCACCCGTCAAAGTGGGGGCGGTGTGTTCACGCAGTCCCGGAATCACGCCGAAAATTGACACTCGCCGGGGTCGCGAGTTCCACACACGTCGTCGGGCAAGCGGCGGTGTTCCGCATGCACGCGATCTCCCGGGGGGGCGTTTTGCGTATTTCGCGATCATCTTCCACCAGCCGTCGTCGGCCACACCACCACGTGTGCCGCCGTCGGCTTTGGGCCCATAAATTAGCATCGATTACGCGCGCGCCAAAACGCGGCTCGTCGGCGGTTGACCTCTACCGCGGTACGCACGCCGCAGTGGAGGTCACAATAAAATCCTCCGCGTGTGCCGCAGTAGTGCGGTACACTCTGTAGAATACCTAATATTTCATTGGAATATAATATTATAATACGTTCGGTGAATACCGTCCGATCCGATTTCAGTGGCTACCCGACGCGCGACGGTCTCACACGTGGACTCGGCACACAGGTGGTGCGGGGGTACACGTTCCATGACGACGGCGGCCCACCCCCACCACCCGCAGCATTGTGGTAATACCCCACAACGATCTTTTCTCCCGATAAGCTCAGGACACTGACCCAAAGTCGATTATTCTCAGAATTATTAATAAGTATTGTCACTAAACGTTCTAGTTTATTCAAATCGAATATATTTAAAAGGTTTCAGACTCGGTAGGGGAGGGGGTGGGGCATAACGAAAAACCTGGACGTTTAGTAGGCACTCGATATATTACGAATTATTTACGCAGACTGGTCCGATTTAACGGAGTTAGGGGTGGAGGAGTAATGTGAGGACAAGCCGGGGGAGGGTCATTTATATGGTTAAAATATCAATAATTGTATGCTAGATCTCTGTCTTACCTTCCATCCAGCCGAACTGTTGCTGTCGCCCTTGTCCTTGAAATACGGTACGTTCTGCACCATCCACTCGTAGATCTGCGACAGCGTGAGCCGCTGTTCCGGCACCGAACTGATGGCCTGCGTGATAAGGTCCGCGTACGACTGGTTACCCCAGGCGTTCCGCCGGCTGGAAGTCTTCTTGACCGCCCCGGTGACCATGCCACCGCCCTGCTGCTGTTGCGGCGGGTGCAGTCCGGAGCCCGGCGACGGCACGCCGCCAACGGTACCGCCACTGCTGCCGTTTCCACCCACATCGGTGATAATGTCCAACAACTGCGGGGGGCTGCCCTCGGGCATCTGGGGCCCGCCGTCCTCGGCGTCCGGTCTGGGCAAGGGCCAAGTGTTTGACCTGGCCCTCTGCAACGGCTCCAAACCGTAATCCATGATGGCTCTCAAGACGTACGTCTCTTTCCTTTTTTAAAACGACGGACGGAAGACGTACACTTGTATACAAAAATATTAAACTTACACGGGAAACCGGTTAACGTGTTTTACCGAAACCAGGTGCGACAGAGTGTAAACACAGAGGGAAAACAAATATTTAAAATAAAAAAAAAAAAAAAATAGTTTCAATATTGTTCAAACACGGAAAAGTGATAATTATATACGCGGTGTATGTTTTTAAAATATGTTGAACTGCATACATATACACATTATTATAACAAAATTAAATCGCGGATAAACCACACACACACACACCGGACAGAAACACGCGACGAAACGCTCACGTCACGAGTGCACACTAATTGCGCCGCAACTGAGTACTGACGATAATATGTGACGGCGACGGCGACGTAACGAGAAAAGCGCGCGGGGGAAAAGTCACGAGGACGACACTACGACGCAGCAGTCGGTGGCGGCGGCGGCGGCGGCTACAGCGTCCGTTCGGTGTGAGCGTACCGCGCGGTGGGCCGGTGGTCGGTGGAGTGTCGGAGTGCTGTGGACGACCTCGACGAGGTGGCAGCCGGGCCCACGGTTATCAGCAGCGGCGGGGGGCGGCACTTTCGACACAGTGCTGCCAGTACGCCGACGTCGAACGACCGTCCGCAGCCGCGAGAAACCATGACCTTCCGCGCGAAGCGTGTAGGCCGACCATAATATTATGGTCGTGGCGACGACGACGACGATCATATGTTATGTTTATAATATTACTATGTATAATATTATTATTATTATTATTATTATTATTACTATTATAAAAGTATGTCTATATTAATACAACAATATTACAGTGTTTACTGTTCGGTTCTCGGGGTACGGACGGGGGTGTCAAGGACAGTTTTATTATTATTATTCGATGGCTACGAGATTGACCTGATCGCCTGACCAGTCGATTATTATTGGATACGAATTTTAAATTTAAATACAGCGTATCTCGTAATTACCCACTCTGTGTTTAATAAATAATATCAGTGAACGTGCGGACGCGATTCGAATCCTGTCGACTATTTTGGTATATTGTGTGTGCGTGTGTATAATTAATTGCAATTATTTCGAAAATTTCGTGGAATAACCCAGACTCTCGATTGCCGGTTGCGTATTTTGGGTTGGCCAGAGGAAGGGGGAAATTTAAATGCGACGTAATTTAAATTATAACACCAATAAGAACGTCATAATAATATTAATATCACAAAAGTACTCAGTTTTCGGACACGTTTGATCTGGTTGACTCGTGTATCCTGTAATAGTTCGGTTCGCAGCGTTCGTGGAGGACGGACGATTAGAAAAGTTTCACCGCTGCGGAGTAGGCCACTTCCCACTGTCCGTTTTTCTGATGTCCGTTAAAATGAATGGACCGGGTAAAAAATAATAGACTAAGACGGATATTAATGAAATTAATTATTATTTAAGGCCCGTTTCACACAGCTGATGTGCGTACGTTACGCGCGTTTTTCGAATTACAATATACCGTACCTACGTGCCGACGGCACGATGGCTCCAAACCGTCGGCGCGTACGAAATTAAACAAATTAAATCGAAAAACGTGCGTATACCCATGGCGTATACACGTGGTGGGTGGGAGTGGATGATATTGTGGATGAATCCCCGTGACCTTTTTTCACATATAATATTAGTGCGAGGGGCACTACCCTGCGATTTATTTTAAAAATGTATTTATTTATTTATTTATTTATAATGAATATAATAATATATTATGTCCCCGCTCCCCAATTTCCCAAATTCCAGTCTACGCCACTGCGCGTACCGTGCGAGCGACTGTGATACCGGTCTAAGTACGAATTCGATAAATGAAAAATAAGCATCCTTGGAAAACACAATATTAAATTCGCTCCTCTTCCTATTTCAATGGATGAGTTTTCAGCCGTAGGTCGTAACACTCAAATAATTACCCCAAAACCATTCGACTTGTAGGAGGTTTCTTCGTTCTGTGAATTATTTCTTTTTTTCTTTTTCATTAATTAAACACATTTTCATCACTAAATTTGAAAAAATGTTCGATTTACGAACAGATGGTAAAAAAAAATAAAAAAATATGTCTACTTGCCGGAATAATATTTTTATTCCACTATATAACCTAATTACTGTTGTCGTTATTGTAATTATTACTATCGCACTATTATTACGTGCAAATCATTTACAAATTGGAAACGATATTGTACAGTGTTACCGGTTCCGGTCTAATTTTTGATAATAAAGTGACCTTGAGCAATACGAGCCGATCGTAGATCATAATATTAATAATTATAGTTTGTATCATTTAACTACATGTTTCACCCGATTTTTGCACTTTTATTTCAGAGGCCAGAGCATTGACGCGTGACTCTCAACTACACGCGTGGCGTATTACACATCACAGGTGTGGTCAGTGGCCAGTGGGCATCAAAAATAAATAAATAAGAATATGATAACACACTTTGTATTTATCAATCCGCAGTGGACGCGCGACGTGTCAAGCCTGAAACTTCTATCATAAAACGCCGTTATTAGCTCTTTAATAATCAAATATAAAATAACTAAATATTGTTTTGTTAACAAGGTGTTAGTATATTATGTCATGCCGACTGTTAAAATCAGCTACAATATAGTAACAATGAAAATATATTCACATTATAATAATTAATATTATGAACAAGTGAAAAAAAAAAATGTTAAATTAATATTTACAGGTCAGAAATAATAACGTATACACAAACTGTGTACAAACTACAAAATATGTCTTTTTATGTTTTCGCCGACAGGTATTTTTTTTTTCATATTATTATACATTACAATAACTAGTGTCATTCATATTTAAAATAACAATTCTTTTTCCAACCATGCAATAAGATAAATCGGGACGTGCCAGTTTCGGGACCGAGACGTTAAATGGCCCACCCCGGCGCCAACGCCGCCACTGAATTACGACGTGTCGATTTGTTCGGTTTTACACTCGGTAACTCTGTTACGATAATAAATTCATACTTCATAGCGTTTGTAAATTGAGACAGTTGAAGTACACTGTAGCAAGAGTGCAAGACAGGGGTCAAAAACTTAAAAATGTGTAAACAGTCGCACATTTGAACGTGTATAATGTCGTAATATTCATCAACCGATATGAATAATATTATGATGATAAATGTCTAGTCTTACTTTTAATCTGTAATGCCGCGGTGAGATTGTGTTTTAATGAAACTTTTCCCGTTGATAAAAATACCTGTGTGTGGCCCGTCTGTGTGCAGTTTAAAATTCCGAATAAAGCACAATATAAGCACACATGGCTAAAAAAAATTCCATTTAGGTACCGCGGTTTGAACATTTTATCTCCTTTTCATATCTCGCTGGTTATACCGTATCGTCTCCGTAAAAGGATTCCTTTTATTCTCTTATTAATTCAAACTATTTTAAGCATCAAGCAGCACATTAAAAAAAAAATCATCCGTGTGGCCGTCTCAATATTATTATTATTATTATTATTAGTGTCTTTATCCATTAGTATGTAAAATATGTACATGTAGTGTGTCTCTTTGTAGTTTGTTGTCCTCAACCCTTGATAATCTTTTGGATTATTTACAAAATATATTCTCACATATTTTACGCACATTTCAAAAATGTTAATTAATATCAATGTACCTATATAAGTATAATACACATATGGGCTCGCCCTTTTGACGTTAAAGATTCTCCAAAATATTTAGGTATACAAACACACAGGCTATTGTTCTTATTGATAGTGACTAATATTAGTATTGCCTTACTTGTACTCTACATAATATTATAACCTTACAGGCTGTTAGCTGGAATGATATAAAATGTATAGCTATATTGTGTACTGTATTGTACAAAAATAGTACATCCGTAATGTACATTGTGCTAATAATTTATGCTTGACGAAAATATAAATGTTAATACAAAACTTTTGTATAATTGTCAATAATGTACAAAATTATACATAAAATATAATTATTGTCTATATCATCTATTTTGTATTATGTTTTTAGGTCAAGGTTACGTTAGAACCTCTAAGTTACGCGAGTGATAATATTATATATAATATATTGTATAATATTGTATATCAAATTTTTAACACTAAAACACATTTCGAATTTACGGACATGATATTATTTACATTGATGTATTATTGGTGTATTCATTTCGAGCTTATTTTATTCCCTATTAGTTTTTATTATTTTATTTTTATATTAATAATTTCTCATTTTTTTAATTAATTAAATTAAATGTATAAAGCTATATATTAATTGTCAGATTACGTCATCATTTTTTCCAATATATTTATATTAGTGTTATTACATGCACTAGGAAATGTTACCCTGGTAATACGTTTATAAAAATATATAATAATTTTCATCTTCGTTATAATCTAATGATAAGGAAATTGATAAATGTTTATGCAAAATTATAAATTATTAGTTATTAAATAATTATTATACCGAAATTTGTTACTATTTTGTAATATCGTGTCTTGCCATGTAATTAATTCTCAAAATAAATCTTATTTGAATATAATGAATGTAAAAAAACGCAACTATTATAATTATTACCTATATTTTTAAAATAAAATTTTTAAAAAAAACATTACAATATCCTCCGCCCCCCACAGTTCTCCCAGGAACTATTGTCTTTTATTTAATGTATTATAATAATATTGTGGTTCGTGGCACGTACCTAATAGTTAGTACTTACACAGTACAGATAATGACAGTAAATAACAATATATTATCAGCTCACCCTCTTGTAATAACCAAAACTAATTATTATAATTTTTATAATACCTACTGTATTTATTGTACGAGGTAATATAATTTATTGCCCATTTAAATGAATATCTGTCGTTGCAATCTAGTAATCATTCGAATATTCGATATAATATTATGTTGTAAACTTGTAACCAATTTTATGAAATTATTTCGAAAAATAATTTAATTTTTAAACTAAAAATAATAACATGTAATTGAATTGAAATCTGATACATTGGGACATCCCATTATTTTCAGATAACATTTAAAGCATTAAAGCTCAGCTGCGTGTTAATATTACGGATGCAAATTATAATAATAATTATTAAACTACACAGTATACGATGTCGTATATAATTCCCCATTATCAGGCATATCTGGTTGAGCTCATAAATAGAGAATCATCATACTCAATAAGTCATGATATTATGTTATATGCATCATACTTTATAAAAAAAAACTACCCATTTCATATTTTTTGCAGTTTTACACTCAATTTTAATATGGCATATTCTATTGTATTATTATTTATTATATTAATTATAATTTATATTCTAAATTTCTCAACGTACTCTTCCACTACTGAACACGAAACGAAACGACAACACTACAATACGTAAGTACTCACGAACACACTACATACGTCATACAGATAAAATAAATAGAACAAATTTGACTCCTACATCATATTAAATTATTATGTTGCAAATAAAATAATAATAATGTATCATATTATAATAATTTATTATTATAATATACGGCGCCGCAGCGGACTACCGGTCCACGTAAACTCATGCTACAGTAGTAGTCGTCGGTTATCATACGAATTATTCATAAATGCAGTGATTGTGAAATAATGCATTTGCGTATATATATATAATAATATAATGACATATACATATATAATTGTAATTAAATATCAAAGTCCTCTCAGCGTATGTGTGTATACTGCGTCCATGAAAATGATTGTGTATAATATTATAATATAATAATAATATTATATGTATAATAATAATATGCACCTTTATAATATAATAATTGTATCTAATAATCAATAATTGTAAATGACGTGCGGGTTTTGCAAGTTACATTATGATAAATAATAATATCAATTCAAAAATGTACAATATCGTTTAACATGGATCGATGAAACAGTATTCACGGTCGTAAACATTGGTGAGAGTGAAGAGGGGGCTAGGAAGACCTAGCCCTCCTTGGGCCATTTCAATCCTTATTTTTACCTAATTTTAATATTTATGTTATACAGTCTATATTATAGACTCTATAAACAAAAAATACAATTATAAATTTATTTTATTTATTTATTCAATTATTAGAAGTAATAGTTGGTAATCGACCATCATACATTTTTATAAGGTCGCGATACATTATAAATACTCTCCTTTAGCTCTTAAAACATTTTGGGCTCAGAAGTCAATACCAAAGCATTTCAGGACCCTATTTTCACGACTATGGCCGTATTAATATAATGATAGGGTATTATAATATGCATTTACGCTATACATCTTACCACGGTCGACGACGTAATACGGCCGTGTTATACAATATTATATGCAAGTGTAATTTAAATGAATTGGTATTCAGAATATTATATTATAATTATAGCCACGAAATGAGCACATTTTTATTTCAAGTTGTTAGGTTAGCGTGTGCGGATTTATAAATATTTGCAAACACTGCAAACTTGTAACGTTTTTACGAAATTACGCATTTAATGCGCTTTTGTAGTTTATACTGCATAGTAATAATAATAATAATAATAATAATATGGCGAAATGTCATATGATCCGGGTCATATTATACATTCATAACCGGAAACAAATATTGATCAACGTCAAAATGACCGGCGTCAAAATCTCCCGTAACAAAACCTATCGGTTATCCACATCCCCTATTATAATGCACTGCACTTATCTGTGGTTGCGTATAATACCTAACCAGTTGTCAGTTATTATATTTTCTCATCCTTCACTCGAACTCAATAATATAATATAGTTATGTAAACAATTGGCATCACGTCATCGTGTATTTCGCGTATTCGTGTACAAATATAATTAATCGATTGCGACCCACATCCATGGGGACCGGGTATATTATATTTTTGTCGTACGTCGTCTACAGTTAGATCGAAGTTTGGCCGAAACTAAATTTAGAAAAATACTATTTTACCAAATTATATTTTAATGTTATTAGAAATAGTTATAATAGTATAAAGTATATTACTATTATCTAACATTTTCATCAAATTATAAATATACAATCAAATTATCGGATTCCAGTATTTTCCCAATACAATATTATAAGTAAACCTGTTGTAGACCGCAGTTTATTATAATAATATGTTTTTATTACGATAATATTATACGCACTAGACGATTAAAACTTACAATAATTTATCGATTTATATGTATAATATTCCAAGTGCGGCCTATCGCCGATCTGGTAAGTTAAGAGCTTTGGTCCCCGCACGAATGCATTAAAACATTATATCTGCATATTATTATTATAACACACACGCGCGTGTGGGTATCACATAAATGATATTAATATATTATATCAAATTGAAGTACCTACATTTTTTCCACCTCGGGCCAATTGCGAGTAAAAGTTGTCCGATGAGGTGGAATTTTTTTTTTTAGATTGTGTGTACAAAGTACCCCGCGCGTACTTGTGTCCCAAATTTCACGACGTCACGGTTTCACCGGTGGTTAGGTATCGACTATCGTGTGGGCAGATAAAAATGAAGACATGCGTAGATGGTATAATATTGATTGTACAAATAGTCAGTACATACGTCTTATAACACACGGCGTAACTGTATTTGCGAGAAATACGCGCACACACATGAGTGCATGACACATTGCACACATCATAATTCATATAAAAACTTTTATCAACAATAATATTATTATAATTACCCGGTGTAACTCCGTCGGGCTTAACACTGTGCGCAATACGTTAATTTATAATAAAATATATGTCCAGATCGCGGTTCCGATTGGACCTTAACTACATTTGTGTTGACTATGATTATTTATATTATGTGCAATCAAATTCCTAATCTTATCTATACAAAAATATTCCAATTATTTATAATGTTTCATATTGTTATCTAAAAATAAAATGCGTATCTAGAATCTAGATCCAACTACGTAATTTTGGTGATCCACATAAGAAACATATTTTTAAAAAATGTTTTAATTCAATTATTTCTGTTTCGATCAGTGTTACAAACCAAACCAAATACATTTAAATACAAGTTCACAATACTCGATTATGTTCATTATAAAAGAAAATAGTCATTATCAATTATAAAATTATTAATATGAGGAAATCAAAATATAGTTTTTTGCCGTTGAAATGCAAATGTGCAAGTAATCTAATTGATTTTTAAAAACAATTTCTATTTGAAGGAAATGACCTTGGAGGATATATTATATTATGTTAAGAACGTATTATTATTTATATTTTAATCATAAAATTGCTGAAAATGCTAAATAATCAATATTATGTACTATGTAGCACATTACAACTATATCTACTGTACTATCAGTACTGTATGTCTGTATGGTACGAAATTACTTTATAGTTTACACAAAGTATAATATGTAATCCTCGAGTTGGAGAGAAATGAGTATTATATAAGTTTACTCATCGTTATTAAGATAAAACAATTTGTTAAATAATATTAATCAGATAGTGTTAAATCAATACCTATGTATAATAATTCAATTTCAACTTAAATTACTGAATAATTATGTATAATTTATTTTCTTGAATGAAAATCATATGTTATTTTGTTACAAAAATCATGAATTATTATCATTATTAATTTCACGTTAATCATACAAAGTTCAAGCAACTCACCTTTTATACCTACGTCATTTTTGTTTGTTATTTTGATTTTTTTTCTAGGATTTAATTAAGACGCATTATAGAAGATCCCTATTGCGGGGAATGAATTAGGTTAAAATATTGTTGTGACGAACGTATACGGACGTATACAAAAATATTGACGTACACCTGCCAAGTATTTTTTAGATAAAACAAACAGTAGGTACCGATAAAAAAATTTGAATGGGTTATACATTAAACATGTTCTTCGTTCCCGTCCTATCCGAGTTGGAAGCAAAATCGTATCAGTTAAAAGCTGAACGAACGATAACAGTCAACAAGCCATAAAAATGAAAACGATTCAATTCAGTATATTATCTTGTAATTAATTATGTATTTATTTCCAATATATAATATACGTTTATTTATTTTGTATAGGTACATTTGTCATTTGTGCTACTTATATATTATAACTTATAAGTTTTTACAATATTGCAGTATATACATCTACTTAACACTATATAGGGTCATAGGGATGGATTAACTTAAGTTTTCACGGACCGATCTTCATTACAATTTATAAGTATTAAAATTTAATTTAATTTTAAATTTAAGATCTTGACTTTTAGTTTTTAAATTTAATTTTAAAATATCACTTATTTTGAGTAAAAAACTAACAACTTAGGGAATCTACAAAGTAAAATTCATATCATCACATAACTATAGGTGGCAGGTATCGGATGTATTGAGAACAGGGCAGATAATGAGACAACCCCCGACGAAAAAAATTCAATTAAGTAGATAAGTGATAAGTTGTATCAGTTTGAATTTGAACCCCGATTATTCTCGAACTTAAAACTTTTAGAATTTCTTAATGTTTGCGAGCTTTGCGAGTTTGAACTTTGAAGAGTTTAAAGAATCCAATCGTACTTAACATGCATAATAATAAGACACGGGGAACGTTAAGTCGAGATATATAATATAATATAAATTATAATATATTATGTTTATGTAGCTATAATATATTCAATAGATAAGCATAGGACGTAAGTACTAAAGTACTATTTCAATTATCTGTCTAGGGTGAACGGAATACTGAGTAGTACTAGAATATGTTTTGGCGAATTGACTAAATTTATTGTTAATATAATATTATAATTGTAAACAATATTATGTCTATATAATATCAAAACAGATACACGTGTGCTTCATAAATCATAACAAATAGCTGCAGGTATGTATGAGTGTATGACGTGTGTTATAATACCAATTGGTATATTACATTATTATATAATAGGTATAATATTATATCGATGTAATGATATCGTGATGATGATGTATCGAACAAATCATTCGATACCTACTTCAAGGTTCAACGACATTCGTGTCGAAACGTCGTGCGAGGATACTGTGCCTAAACCATATTCTATAGACAAGCTGCTATGTGGCCTGTGAACCTCGATCTTTGCCGACAGTCGCTAATATTTTCGCGCACCATTATAGACGTATTTATGGTTTACCGATGCGGCCGCGAATACAACAATACTAATTGATTACCTTTATACCGTTGTGCGCGTCAGATACTATATAATAATAATAATAATACCCATGTCCTTATACTATTGATGGCGCCTGATTTCTTTGAGGTAAATTATAGATACACGTCGTTTTCGCTGCTGCACCACGATATCCATATTCCGTAATGTTATAATGGCCTTATAATTACACACCATGTTACAACTACTGCCATCGCCGTCGATCAATATTCTGATCGCACATGATACGTTCTACCGTTTTAATATTATTATTATATTATTATGTATAGTGTGTAGTGTACACTGTTATTATGCTATTCAACGTAAGATAATAATAATATAATATCATAGGTATATCAGCCGATGTGTAGATCCAATAATTAAGTCACCGGACACCGACGGCCATATGGTCATCGGCGACGACGACGATCAAGGGGTGCGTCGGTGGTTGTCGTTTTGATTTTCACCTATACACTCCGCAATATGAGAGGCGTGTCGTCGTGTTATAAAACAACCACCGCGCCTACCTTCACTGCACCACGAACGGCGCACAAACCACCAGACCAGCAGCTCTCGTTATTGCGGGATGATAACCGCACCTACTACTTCATATACTATTATGATATCATTTATAATGCAATCTCGATATTCTCTGATTAATGTATAATGTGATCTATTACTCACACATTTTATGTATATTGTATGTTATATTTACCTACTGTACAGGTAGGATATAAAATTATGTACGATAAGTCGATAATTACACTATTTGATAGTATTGAAGTGCAGCGTGACACATAATCATAAATCATAATTTACTGAGGGCCTAATGTAAATAGTATACATTAGTATTTACTCTTAACGTACACTGAATTATTACCTCGACATATGTTTTAATAAGTGTATGCAACGCTCACACAATAATGTCGTAGGTAACGAATACGTAATAAACTAATAACGTATAGGTATTTCAAATTCGGGGAGTGAAAAAGGGCTTAAATATTTCGTATATATATATATTGGTGTCCGACAACAGTTTTCATTTTTACAGTTTCTGGTAACCTGGTCCGAAAACTGTTCGACAATCGTTTCCGGTTAAAAAGTGTATACATTTTTTTTTAAACTTTATAATAAAAGTAATAAAGTAATTAATAGTAAAAATATTACCTATACGGGCGCGACTACGGTATTACATGATACTTAACCGAAAGCAAATAAATAGGTATCATACATAGTATTATGAAATCATAAAGTAAGTTGATTAGCCAATTTTATAATTTATTAATCACTAAAAGATCTTTTATTATGATGTACCCATAATATGTAGATGTCCATTCAATAACATTTTAATAATATTAAATATATGGTTCAATAAAATATAACAAAAGTGGACAAGTACTTGCATGATTGTACAGTAGTTGTCAAGTGTACCTGCATCGTCATTAATAGTAAATAACTGTGATGTATGTGTTAAATTGTAATTCAATAATAAATCATTGCATACGAAAAATGATTTTGAACGGAGGCGGTCTGTCAGCCTAGTTTATACCAGTATAATAAATATATTTTATGATATATTAAATGTTTACATTGCTATTAAAGTAATTTCTTTTACTAGGTTAGATTAATTTTTGCCTAAAATATAGCATTAATTAAATTATTAATTATTAAAATAATAATTTTAACATACATACCTATTATACCTAAATATTATACCTATATATTATACCTATACCTTATATTACTATAATTTACCTACTTATGTATTTTTGAAAATGTCATTGTGTATAGTGAAAAATAATAATATAATATATAAAAGTTTCAAGCATGAAAATATTTTTAATTACAACAAAGTAACAAATAGTTATATTTCGTTTAAATATCTCATTTCATCAAAAATTTAACTTCAAATCCAAAAGTCTATAAAAAAATTGTGTATAGGTACTAGTATATTTTTAAATATTTTTGAATTACTTAAAAAAAAACCATCTTGTATTAAATGTTTAACTTATTGTGACCAAACAACATTTTTAACAATACTTTAAAATAAAAAAAGGTGGGTAAGTGGATGTCGCTCTGCTGTACAGTAGGTTACAAGTGGGTCACTGTAATGGATGGTATTAAATTTGAATTCAATGATATAATATCATTGTATAAGAAAAACGATTCTGATCGAAAACGGTCAGTCAGACTATGATGTTACTAAGTATATTTGATAATATTATTGTGCATAAAGTAATTTATACATAACCTATTTACGTGGAGCCTTGTTTTGAATTTTCAATCCTTAGCTATAAGAGTTGAACATTTTATAAATTTTTAACTAGAAAATAATTATTAAATTATAAATTTTATAAATCTTGTCGAAATTTGAACTTTAAATGCTTATAAAAAAAAATTGTGCCTATGTATTTTTAATATTTTTCAACTACTATTGTAAAAATATATCAGGAGCCTTGTATTAAATTTGCATGCTTTTTTACCCAAAAAATAAAATTTAATTGATATTTATAGAAAAAAAAACTAAAAATATTGAAAAATGACAATGTCCATAAACAGCTCAAAAAGAGTCGAATTATTTTCAAAATTTTATCGTGTATAGAAAATGCTAATATAAACATTCAGTAAAATTTTCAAGTATCTACAGTCATTCGTTTTTTAATTACAATAAAATAAGAAAATCGTTACACAAGAAATCGAGTGAATATTAAATGTTGTAAAAACATGAATTTCAAACGCTCATAAAAATTTAATTTGATTTACTTGTAGACATTTTTTTTTTTGATAAAGGTAGACAAATTTATGGGTAATCTTGTATTATATTTTCAAATCTTAGGTTTAAAAAGAAAAATTTTTATCAATTCTCGACTCAAAATAATTTGCTAATTTTCGTGATTTTTCCGTATTTTGTCAAGATTTGAACTTTAAATGCTTATAAATAAAAACTGTGACTAAGGATTTATAATTTTTTTCATCTGCCTTTGAAACAATAACCTAGAAGCCTTCTATTAAATTTTCAAGCTTTTTTACTCAACAGACAAAATTGTATTGATATTTATAGAAATAAAAACTAAAAAAAAAGGAAACTGACAATGTCCGTAAACAGCTCAAAATAAGTCAAAATATTTGGAAAATTGTATGGTGTATAGAAAATGAAAATATAAACAACCAGTGAAAATTTCATGTATCTACGGTCATTTGTTTTAAAGTTACAACAAAAACCAAATTCAATTTTGTGAAAAATCGATTTTGCGTAAAAATTCCCGTTTTTCTTAATTTGTCTTTTGTTTTTCTTGGCGCTTTTGAAAATTACTGGGAATTTTAAATTTTGACCTCCCCAATGCATCAACGATATTCACTTTCCAATCGAAACAGATACTGAAGTTGAAAATCGAAGCATTATTTCGACTACTTATCGTTTACACAGACACAAAAAAAATTAAAAAAATAAATATAAAAACACACATCATTGTAAAATCAATACATTCATCGTTCCACTCAGAATCTAAAAAATGGAAACTGACAATGTCCGTAAACAGCTCAAAATAAGTCAAAATGTTATGGTGTATAGGAAATGCAATTATAAACAACTAGTGAAAATTTCATGTACATACGGTCATTTGTTCTAGAGTTACACCAAAAACCAAAATCGATTTTCTCGAAAACAGATTTTGCGTAAAAATTCCCGTTTTTCCTTAATTTTCCATTTGTTTTTCACGGCGTTTTTGAAAATTACTGTGAAATTTTTACTTTTGACCCCCTCCCCCCCCAAAAAAGTACCAACTAGATTCACTTTCCTATCAGAAAAGTTACTATTGAAGAAAATCCAAGTACTTTTACTGTCCTAAAAGGTGATGACAGACACAAAAATAAAAAAAAAATAAAAAAAAAAACACACATCATTGTTAAATCAATACATTCATCGTTCCACTCAGAATCTAAAAAAAACACACATCATTGTAAAATCAATACATTCATCGCTTCGCTCAGAATCTAAAAATTAAAACTGGTTTATCGTTTAGTTTTCCTCTATTTTTTTTTATTTTACTGATTTTTTTTAAAAGTATTGAAAATGTTAGATTTTGGTATCATATAAAACTCAAAAGTAAAAACTAAATCCAATTTTCTACAAGATTTAAGAAACCATCTTTAAAGTTCAAGATCGAAGCATTTTTTTTACTATAAATCATGAACACATACTACCTATACTCATGAACAAAAACACACATCAATATATATCAATAATTACTGTCAGTATTAAACATGACATATTACATAGGTACATCGTTCATCTATGTTGTGTATTTATTTTCTGTTATTTAATAAAATCAATTTGGTGGGTTCTTGGTTATTTTTTTATGATATTGTCACCCCCCTAGGTTCTGATTGATGGGTGCCCTTGATACATATTACTAAGTATTTCTAAATATTTAATAATAGTAATAATACTTGATATCTGAACTAAGGTCTAAGACCCAGCATAGTAACAAACGTCAAATAATATAGTGTGATTGTGGTAAAATGGAAACTTGTAATCTATATAAAAGTAAAACTATTATTACATTTAAAAAGTATTTTATTTATTTTATTGTAATTCAAAAATTGACATTTTCACCAATCAATATTTATATTTGCATTTACTAGACATAATTAAATTTTCAAAAAAGTTTGGAACTTTCTGTAATGTTTACAATTACTAATAAATTTATTTATCATATAAATATACAATGTTTCGAAAGAGTCCTCGTGAGTTTTGCATACCCCATAATTTTAATAGATAAGGCTTGAAAATGTAATAAAAGTTCCTTATAACTTGTTATTCTAACGACAACCTAAAAATCTTAAAAATACATAAGCACACATTTCATTACACACTTCAAGTCTTCAAGTTCATATTTTACAAAAATGAAAATATTTTACTTCAATGAAAAATGATAATATTAGTTATTTTGCTGTAATTCAAAAAATATTATTCGTAGGGACTTGCAACTTTTTGCCATTGTATTTATATACATATAGTATTATTTAATCTACAGTAAAATGTTTTTATAACAGACCTCTGCACACCTCCTATATAAGGTGGATAACAGTTGATTTTAACAGTTGTTAAAATGTTAAACACCACCCCGCGTAACCTATATATTCCGTATATTATTTTAGTGTCCATTTAATGGGAAAATCAGTTGGTACTGAGTAATTCCGTTTTACTGTACAAATTATTACATTTTATTATATCTAGATTAATAATTTATACCACTATTTTATGTTTATACCCGGAAACTATTCAAACCGTTCTGCAGTATTGACAACTAGTCAGTAATATAATAATAATTACCTATATATAATATATTCGATTTGTTTTTGACAACATTAAGTTTAATCCACCATATTAGTTATTATTTGTTACTAATGGAATAGGTACTTAATAATATTAGATACTTTATGAATATTAAACAATCCTAAATTTGCAGTAATAATGACATAATGTACTTGACGTTTTTATCGTTACTTTTTATTTTGATCTTAATGTTTCTTAGGATTAAAAATGAAAAATTACAATTTGATAAAATAAAGTTTGATAGGTTTTTAGACAACTAAAGATATTCACGAGTAAACGTGAAATAGAAAAATGATTTACGAGTTATATCAATTAAAAAGTTGTATCAACTTAATACAACTGAAGATTTTAATGTGTGAGTTTCTCGTGACCTAGAAAGACTACATTATAATATTATATACAATTGTATAATACTAAATAATAATGATTACCTATATTCATATTTAATACTATTTTATTATATTAGATGGTGTTAATGTAATATAGTCGTAGACGGTAGACCATAGTTATAAATTGTAATCATATTATTTATTTTATAGAGCTATAGGACAACATTGATGCAACATTGCAACGTAGCTTGAATAACTCGATAATTATACGCGTCGATTGGACATTTAAATACTTAAAATATTAAAACCAAGTTAACTATTCTTCTTTATTTTTGTTAAAACAAAAAGGATATTTATGTTGATTTATATGTCATCGATTTCAAAGTCAATGATTAAAATCAATGTATTCGGAGTGTTACCTGTTGATATTGTTACTATTCGAGAAAAAAGTTGAAAAAAATATCACTATAAATATGAACAATGAATAAATTGAAAATTAACAGATGAGAAAATAGTTAACATCGACACGATATTATTTTTAAATTGATGATTTATGTTAAATATACAAAATATATTATGCATAAAATATGATAATTAAAGTGAATAATTAATTTATAATTTACAGAAATAATTGGAAATCAATTTGTATGGTATAAATGGAAATATGTATGTATTAAAAAATTGAATTTATTGTTAAATGAATTATGAGAAACATTTTACGTTTAGCTTACCCGCTTTATAATATAGTAATAAATCTAAAATTGATCATGTAAACCTACCAATTATAATTTTTAGATTTTTTAATGATTGTAAAATATTAAAGATATTATTATAATAATTAAGATATCAAATTGTATACATTTCAAAACGAATTATGCAAGTCTATAAATAAATTAAAATATCGACAGTTAAAATTATTATACTATTATTATAATACAATATAATATTAAACTCTATTTTAGTACCATCAAGTGCAATTTAAATACCATTGGTCGTAATCGTACTTTATTCTTATGAATAGCCTTAATTTAATATTTAAAATACTTTCCTAGAATTTTTTTAAACTGTAAGCATTTGTTAGCTAACATCGATTACCAAATAATTCACCCGATTCTCTGTCAGTGGTCACGCTATGGAAATGGAATAACTTATAAGTGTAGCGTAGGTCAAAACAGTTGATGAACACACGCGTAAAACAATACGTTATCTAAAACGATTTGTAATATTTAAATTTCTGTACTGTACGCCATCATCCCAGGACTTTGGAACGCGCATCATACACGTAATATTATAACACATCTGTTGAAAATAAAATATATTAATAGGTAATAACGCGTTCGAGATAGTATTATAATATACTACTATGGACATAGATAAAAAGTATAAAATCATTATGCCATGCTATGCATGCTAAGAAGTTAGAATAATAAATTATAATATATTGTAACCCACCAAATTTTGATTTTGATCTTTTCAAAATACGACGTTGATTGGGCTCAGTTGAATCCAGTTACTTTTAGTTTTTTTTGCATTGGTCATACATTTTAGTATCACGAATTATATTATTATCATTCATTACGAATATTTACGATTAATAAATCAGTACATTTGATATTTGATACAAATCTTAATATTGGGTGTATAATTTTTTTTTTAATCTATTGAATGCAACGAATTTTTTCCTTGCTTAGAAATTGTCAATCGGTTGCTTTTTCAATAAATTCCTGAGGTAGGTTTTTTTCTCTTCTAATACTTTTTTTCATACAATATCTTGTATTCCCGTCCCATTCAATTTCGAAATGTAGACAGTCGATTCATCGCACTTAATGATTTTAGCAACAATTTAGTGCAATGAATCGAACTGTCTACATTTCGTACCGTAGCAGTGCCATTCGGTTCGCATAAAACTGATTAACGTGTATTATTGTAAATGTAACAAATACATTTTGTTGACATTAGTATTTGTCAGTTGTCCGGTGGCTGAGGGTGAATTAAATTCCAGGAGAGGCATACACCTACACGATACCCCACACCCTGGAGTATACTTAGTGTACTGCAATGGAGTACAACACCGATTGAACTATAAAAAGTACAAATATTTAATAAAAGTCAGGGAGAGGGACGGTCGAATAGAAATTAAAAATGTGTTGAAGGTTTCTGTGAAATTCTAAAACCAGATTCTGTGAAATATTAATTATTATAAATATAAAAATGTTTGATTATCTCGTGCTCACATGTCACAAAGAACACAGATGCGGTTATAAGATAGAGGGTGGGCGGGTGGCAATGACAGCAATTTTTTTTTCATTATCATTAATTCATTGAATATAAAAAAAAAAGCCGGATAAGTGGGTGTCACTCTGCTGTACAGTAGATTACAAGTGGGTCGCTGAAATAAATGGTGTTAAATTTGAATTCGATTCGAAAACGAAAAACGATTCTGATTGGAAACTGTTTGTCAGCCTAAGATATTTTATATTATATTTATATTGTTATTATTGATACGGTAGCCGGTAAGTTTAATTAATATTATTTGCATTTATTATTATCATATTTCAATATTTGTATATAATAATATACTTGAGAAATTACAATTACCCATAAATAATATTTTAAATGTACATCAAATTAACTAAAATCGTTGTTCTATTTTTGAATTACAATAAAATCAAAATATTTTGAAAATTATATCGTGTACAGAAAACGCAAATATGGTCATTTGTTTTAGAGTTGCACCGAAAACCAAAATCGATTTTGTGTAAAAATTCCCGCTTTTCCTTAATTTTTTTGTCTTTTTCCCGGCTCTTTTGAAAACTACTGTGTGTTTTCAATTTTGACCTCCCGAATGCCCCAATTAGATTTACTTTCCCATCGAACTAGATACTGAACTACTGAAGTTGAAAATCGAAGCATTTTTCTAACCTGTTTGATGACACAAAAAAAAACTAAAAAAAAACACATCATTGTGAACCCAATCAATCGCTCCGCTCAGAATCTAAAATCTTTCGCATAAATTATTATTTTATATACTTGTTAAAGTTTGGTCGATTATATCGTAGTTTTAAGTTTGTTATATTTTAATTATATATTATATTTTAAGAGGTCACCGCTCACGTGAATTTCAAAGACATATTTCTCTTTGGTGAAGCCGGAGTGTGACATTGTTTCATTGTTATTACTATATTAGTTTAATTATTTACTCAATTTCTAAGCTTACGAAACCTAATTCATGGCAATGCCAACTTTGTTAATATCACGTAAAATATTTGATAATATGTTTAGTAATAATAATATGATATGTGAATAATAATATGTGAATATAATACATTGTTTATTATAAATTATAATTCTGTAAAAGCAATGCTTGAATTGAAGGGGAACATGGTGGAACACTGGAACGAAGTCCATCTCGTTTAATGTATAAGAGTACCCCTTCTAATTATATCCCAATCAATAAAACATTTAATTATTTAAGTAGGTATGCTAATTTTTTTTAAAAAATTTTTACCCCTTCTAATTTGTTTTCAAATCAAGCACTCTGTAATACTTTTAAGTGTATAATACTGTGAACATAACACAACACGATGCAATATGAATTCGATTTTAAATACTATAATATTAAATTATTCGATTATTGTCGTAATGCCTACCATTTAAAATTATGTCATATTAATATTAATCATACGCAGTAAAGGCGCAGGTAAATCAATATTGTACTCGTATATTCTCTCTTTATCAAATACTCAACTATAATAAACCATGATATTATAAGAATATTATATTACTACGAAACACACGATAGGTACGTGGTATAAAATGTATAGCATTTCCAGGGTGGCTAATTTTATTAAAAGTTTGCGACAATATCGTCGAACCGAGAGTTGGGCACTATAAAAATTAAAAACGATAATGACTAATGAGTAATGACTAACGACTAATGAGAATAATATATATATTATATTATTATTATTAATCTACTACTTGGATTTCACAGATATCAGATAATAATAATAACATTATGTAATATTTTACGTCGTCGAACTACCGACCAAATTATTTATAGCCTACAAAGTATATAATAATAATAATAACACGTATAATTATACCTACATGTTGGATATTTTTATCGGTCAAAAACGTACACACACGTTTTGGGGACAAAAATAGAATAAAATGTAATACTATCGAAATCCTCGAATACTATTTTCATACGTGGACAGGCGTACGATATTATTATTATACGCATTAACGCATATGTACGTTTTTATTATTTTAACACGCACTTCGGACTTGGAGAACGACGTTTAATTTTTTTAACGCATTGCGTGGAATGCCCAGAAATATTGTAGTGCATAGTGGTCGTATTGTGTTATCAGATTTTTGATTATCAAAGCTACCCAAAGAAATCTTTCGTGGTTACGTCGATTAGATGACTAAATGAAACCTCATACAGATCGTAATTTCTTAATGTTTTTTAATAAGAAAAGATAAAACAATTCTTGGAATAATTCTTATAAATAAAATATCTTTTGTTGGGTCTATAATAATAATATAAGCTATGACGGTCAAATTATGTACACAACAGATTGTGCTCCAGTCTAAACTCTAACCGGTCAAAGTTGGTCTAATTAGAATTTATTTATAATAGTACCATAATAGTAATCTTTCTAATAATTCGGACTGTAAATTATTACACATTTTATATACGAGCAACGAAATTTAGTATGTAGGTACTTAAAAATAATTATAAATTGATAGTTTAAAATCTCTACTAGGAAAATAAATTATTGTAAATCTAATGCGGGTTATAATGAAAAATATTTCAATAGCATTCAAGGTCGAATGCCGACGATTCCCTCGGAAATCTTTACGTCTACTCCAATTAAATCGTCCGTAAAAATAAAACTAACTACAAACAATAATTTAAATTTTATATTCAAACGACCATGTTCGTCGAATTAATTTTATTTTAATATCCGGTTTCTTTTTTTTATTGTTTTGTATTTCTTTTTAAGATCCCAAATAAATATTTATTGATATCCACTCATTAAAATATGCATTAAGTTTTAATAAAATTGGAAATAAATGTTGTCGAAGGATCTCTGATAATAACTCTTTTACCTCAGAGATTTTCAGAATATAATTTTTCGCAATATTATCATCACGTCCAAAGACCGCCTTTATCATATTTTATCAGAAACTGGTGTAGTTTTGTCCGTGACCCAATGAAAAGTCTGAACTTTTTAATGAAAACTATGAAAAATAAATGATTGTTAGACCCTTAAACTCCGATTAAAAAAAAAAGTGCATTATCGTTGAATATTGACCACAAGGCACAATGACATTCGGATTAATTAATAATTATATTATATTTTATCATGTCGTTAAAAATTAATGTACTTTCTGCCTGTTTCACTCTCTCGCCGTTTCACTCACTCTCTCTCGTCTCGTGCATCGCGAGCTTCGAACGTTTGTTGTAGTAAAACAAGCAAGCGGGTAGTCGATCATCAATGGTTTCTTAAGGTTTTGTTCGGTTTGTTTTATTTACTTTTGGTCCCGGTTACAATTTATTGACGCTTTGTGATCCTCGGCTATAACAGTATAATGACGACAATCATTAGCCAAGGGGTGATCATTTTTGCGGATTTAGTAGAGCCAAAATGAGTTATTTGTGTGTACATTGTTGGCGGGCGGGTGTGAAGGACCTTGACGTGCGTATTAACGTTGCGCAAAAAAAAAAAATGTTAAACCTCGTTCAGCACGTTTTTAAACAACGAAATCCCGCCAAAAACCTTTTACACAAACGCTTGTGGTGTGTAATCCATAGCATTGCATTTAGGTAGATAGCCCCGAACGGCCAAAATACGCGCCGCTAAGACCTTGAACATATTGCGAGCAGCTGTATTAATTGTTATTTCGTTACAAAAGTATCGATTGTTTTAAGTGTTCCATACAAAATAATATACAATGCGAAACAAAGAATAAATACACGTGTAGTTTGTTCAGTGCACATCAAATAGAGTATAATTATTGACGTACCGAATTATTGTCGAAAACGTGAAATGTTGTAGGTTAGAAAGGAAAATAAAGATTTTTCTTTTATATTAATATCGTGAGCATTTTTGGTAAATAACAATTAATACATGATTTTTATTTTATGTTTTTACGTTCAATTTGTATTTTGTATAGGCACCTGAGATTTGTGCGGCTTAGCTTATAATTTATATTCTACGTTTAGTACCTATTGCGACAGTGTTCGCAGGTCCTAAAATATTATTAGAATCTACTACTTAATTAGTACCTATTTAGTTGGGGATTGGAAGCGGTGATTATCTGTCTTTGTCTAACACACGTGGAACATAATTATGCATTTAGATTTTAGACGTATTACCGGTTGATCTAGTGAAGCAATTTTAGAAACCTGAAATCAGATTAACTTCATAATATATCCTTTCCCACATTTTTGATTTTATCCCTCTAAATCCAAAAAATATTTGTATTAAAAAAGAAAATGTATTATTAAAATGTCTGGAGAAGTTAAAATCAAAAAATTAAAAATCTGGCAAAGTCAATCTCAAGTAGGCTTGACGAAAAATTCATATCTGTTTTTAGAATTCTATTCGTTTCACTAGATAAAACGGTACGTTAGATGGAAAACACGTCTAAATTTTCTATATTCCACATACTATTATGTTAGACAAAGACAGAATATCACCGCTTCAAATTCCGTGGGTATTAAGTATCTTGATAAAACTGATAAAACTATAAGATATGTGTATGATTGCCTTGTGTGTACTTAATTAGGTACGAGGTACCTATTATTATATCTGTTCATTTTAGTGAATTCGTCAACCGCAATACAACGTATATACTATACTGTACAGCACTACAGGTAGTTAGAGTATACTTAGTTCAATAATTATATGGCCAAATTGAAAATGATCAAAATTTATTTTTCAGAGATAGAAATGTCGGATAAGTGATAACTTGTGTGATACAGTGATCATAAATTCCCTCGTCCAAATGGGAACACTTCTAAAATTAATTATAACTGTCCTATATCTATTGGATACAATTATAGAATATTTAATACTTACTTGTACTTAGTTGTTAAGAACGCTAATTATTTTGACTTTTGTAAAATATTTTAATTAAATAGTAAAATAACATTTAAATATTACTTTTTATTAAACATAATAATATACTATATAATTGTAATTGATGATAAGTGGCCAATGCTTCAACCGTGTCAATATTTCGTAACAAAAATCATGGGACCAAAATATTTATTTTTATCAAACAAAAAAAACTATTTAAAAAGGGGGACCCAGATTTAAAAATTGAGACAATACTCAATAATGTGGGACATCTGTCCAGACAGAACTAATAACTACTTTAATTTAATAATATAATGTAAAAAATCAAAGCTAAAAATAAACATTTATAATAGTTTAGGAAATATTGATAAGTGATAAATGATAATTATAGTCTGGCTCACGAAAAATACAGTCCATAATGTACCTAAATATCGATAAGAAACTCTATCGATTCAGAACTGTGTAAATTAATAATTACATTTACAAATTGATTGATTGTTTAATGTTTTCTGACTGTTTTTAATGAGTAAATTGTGTTTGTTGCTGTCATTAGTTCTTGTAGTTCCAGTGAAATATTTATTTAATTAATACATACTTACGAATGTAAAGAATAAATAATAATTATATAATGTGTGTTATTAATGTGTAATTTATTATACACCGTATTATCGCGCATAAAAATGTAAGTATAACAGACAACAGTGGGTAAGAAAATATTATATACCGTCAATTTGTAGTTCCAAACATTTATGTTAAAATATATTGCAATAGGTACTTTAGATAAAAATATTTTATAGTTTTTCAATACCTACAAATAATTTTTTTCATAAAAGTATTTTTTAAACCTAAGTGCCAATTTCAGTATTTTCAGTAGTAACTTATAACCAAATTGACGCCAATATTAGTGAAATACACACAATATGTTGTTGAACTTTGAATAGTATACAATTTTCCAATAATGAGATAGTAATATTATGACGTTTGTCCTTGTAAAAAATATGTTATTCATGAAATTATGGGACAAATTCATTCCGAAAAAACGTGAAATTAGACTTTTTGCTATCCAATACAGTGTTATTTTCGATATTTTTAAATTTAGTTTTTCGTCTTATCACGTTTTTATTTAATCGAATCGCAATCGTCCATCGGGTATCGACGATATAGGTTTCACGAACGTACGTTGTACACAGTACCTGATAAATAAAATATTTTTCTACGTCGTAATATTATTGTCAAGTAAATAAAAATAAAAACAAAATTTTGGAATTTCATAACAAAAATTTATAATTATTGCGACACTACGAATATTACATTACACTTATATTACATTACGCAGGGTCCCATTTGGCATTTGGACATATCACCTGGCGGCTGATAGTGTAGATTATAGGTGCACATTTACCTGTACACATTGAACAATAATTACCTAATGATTTTTATCACGTATTTTATATTTATAAAATGTATTATGATGTTTATTGTTCAAAGTGCTGGTATAAATTGATGTATATAATATATAATGGAATTTACGTTACAATATAATCATTAAATGTACAAACTGACAAACTATGTAGTATGTATTACCAGTTACCATACAATTTTAGTGATTTTACAGAAGAGTAGGTTCATACAATTTTTTTATTCAGACAAATTATAAATTAGATGGTTAAACATTGACATGTCACGGAATTTTGAGGTTATATTGAAAATTGATATTATGTTAAATCAAACATTTTCAGTGTCTAGATTTCCAAATTGGGCTGTTTAATTTTTTTGAATTATCATATTAACAAGATTTATTTTATCTTTTTATAGTTTATTTTCATTTCATTGAATAAATTGTTTATTCAAATTAAGTATTTAGTGTACAATATATTTGAATACATGTGTATTTATAAATACACAATATGATATGTAATATTATGCAAATTTAAAATTGAATTTACATAATAGGTGTTGTATCTATACATATTAATTATTATTAACTATGATGATTGATGAGAGACGTCATTCAGTAATAGAACTGATGTAAGTATAGACAGTATAGTACACTGTCACTAGTGAAATAAAAAAAAATATTTATCATAAACATGAGTTTTGCTATTGTTCAATATCGTTCTATATATCACTAATAATTTACCTACGCATATACTATATTCTAAAGAATAAGATAGGTAGTATTCATGTTGAACGGGCAAGTATAGAATAAAGATTATTCATAATATTCTATTAACTAATTTTAAGACTGTTTGAGTTTTCATCAAAATGGTGATTGATACTTCCAAGTTTAACTTATACTTAACAGAGTTTACGATTTTACAATAAAAGTGTGTTCTGAAATTCCACTGATACTACACGATTTCACCAATAGTGCACTTAATGTTTTGGAATCAAATACGAAAATATTATGTTTTTTGTGTTATTGTGATAAAATAAACTAAACTAACTTAGGGCCGTTCTTACAATGTCTGGTTAAAATTAACCGACACTTTACCGTACACTAACATAACTTCCCATAAACATTGATAACAAATAATATTTTTATATGATTATTATTGCTCTGCGATGGAGAAAAACAGTTCACAATAATAATTGCACCTATAAAATCGGTAAGAACGGTTTGTGAGCACCAACTGTACTTTACAATGAGTGCACGGTACTATTATACAGTGCATAAAAATTGAATGGAAAACATTACACCAGAATGGGTCACTAAATATTGGTAAAAAGGAAAACGCTATTAATGCCTAAAATTCAAGTACAACATATATTATATTGTGATCATGTGCACAACTAGACAGTTTCCAGATGATGGTAATAATTACTAATAATTAGTATCATATAAACCAGTTACCACGTAGACATTATAGCATCTTAAATCATTATTAATTTGAAATCCATATTTCCATTGAAAAAAAAAATGTATATTGAGGTTGTTCAACGAAAAGATTAAAAAAAATTGTCTTCATTGTTTGTTTTAGATTTTTGTCCCATTTATTATTAATCGCCTTTTCATCATGTTTTAGTAATATTTTTAGGTGATGTTATAGATTTAGATTTTTTGGACCGTACGGACAGAATATTATTACGGTGTGATTTACTTTGCCTGTATTGTATGTATAATGCAAATCTTGCAATTCTCGCAATTGTGAAGTTATTTTTGTTGTTGGATAACTCTTATCTAGAGTCACGTTATATTGAAGATAATAATTCATTAGCGATTTAATATGTGGCTCAAGCTTGTGATTGTTAATTTAAATCGTAATACCAACAATTGTGGTATCAGTTGGAAGATACAATACGATTGTACAGTGAACTATTCTATGAGCCCCTTTAACAATTTGCAGACGAGCAACTAAAACGACAGGAATTAACGAAGTGTTGCGACTTAACGTGCGGTTACGGGTCGATTTGTGCAGATCGAGTCATCGGAAGATCGGACATTTTTAATGCTCTTGGCGGTGGTGGTGGATTTTTCCGTAAGGCTTTTGGAAACGCACGGGGACGAGCGAGTCGTCAGAGAATTCAGTGCGTCGTCGTTTTATTCATTTAATAGGGTAGAATAATTGTTTTTTTTTCTATTCAATGGTGCGTTTTTTTTCATAATATTATTCAACATTAATATATCCACGCGTACGACACATCGTACATGGAAATAAAAACCGTATAGCCGTGTAGTACGAGTATTTATTAACTTTTTCGCCGGTACAACGAAAGCAGCCGGCGCCAACATAAACAAAAATAAGAATAAATTGGGTAAAAAAATAAAACCGTGCTCGGAAAATGTTCATTTGTCTCTCATCTGCCGGGCGCCACAGCATTTAATTCCAAAACTCCGTTACAGATGTGTGCTGTATATACGTATAAATGTATAGGTAGTTAAAGTCCTTGTCGAGACGATTGTATAACTGACATCATTGAAACGGTTGTTTTTTTTTTTTTATGAATATTAGAAGAAACAAATCAGTTGTGGGTATTATGTTGTAGATGTTGTATGTGTGGATCATATTATTGTGACGTAGGATGCATAATATTAAATTATGTGATCATTTTAGTAACGAGTTATATGGACATCTATGAGCAGTATAGTGTCTTATAAATAATAATTATGGATTTCGCGGATTTGGAAGTCTTTGCGTAATTTTTGATTCTTATGAATCTGGAGGCAATCGCCTCGTTCTTATAACATGATTTTGGAAAATTAGAATTTTTTTGATGTGTGGAGACTCTCGATACGCGTTTTTAGATTTTTTTATTTTGTGTTGCTTTATAATTTATTAAAAATATGTGTCCACCACGTTAACCTTTAGTTTATCCAATGTGGCAATGTTACACTAAGGTATTTAACTGCGGATAACATGCATTACAGTAAGTACACATACTAAGACGTATTATAAACTATAAACTATCGGAACACGATTGCGTTTATAACGAATATTGACCATAGACATAATATAGATATTAATTTAGTTAATCTATAGTAGGTTGTTAACAGTCCGCTTATGGAATATGGAGTCGATGGCTATTATAGAACTGACTATTTAAGTACGTAAATGTGATAATAATAAATTGTATTTATTTTTTAGATATTTATATAATCACAAATCATAGTATTTATAAAATAACAATTAAATACACATCCATACGTTGTATATTTTATTAAAATATCTTAAACAAGTTATTCACTAGAATGATAATATATAGTACACCATAATTTCTAATAATATATCAAGCAATAAATAATCATAGATATTTAAGAGCCACGTGTGATTAAAATCGATTAGTACTTACGCTTAAAACTTTACCTACAATAGGCACTAAATGTATTTTTACATATTTTTAAGTTCATTTAAATGTTGAGCCATAGGCCTATAAATTATCTTTGATTAAAATATTAAATATTATACACTTGCATTTTTTGTAATTTTACTCGTGAAATAATTACTTAGGTACATTATAAAAGGAGTTTATATTTTATGGTTCACTTAGTAGTTTGCATAAAAACAAAATTTGTCAAATATTGAAATATACCAAAAAAAAAAATAAAAATAAAAAGGCAATTGCAAGAAAAATTCTGTGCTCCGGTTACTAGGTCAAGTGAACGATAACACAGCGTGTACCGAACGTAGTGTGTACGTCTCGTGGTTGTCAAATGAGCATTCATAATTCATATTGTACGTTTGACGTTAGTTATTTTTAATAACATATTAACATACATGCTACAATAATATTATAATATATAGACACTAATATACTTTGCATACATATATGTATTATGTATTATGTATTATGTAGATATAAGATATAGTTTATAGTTAACATATGACATATTGACATGTCTGTTTCAGTAAAATGCGATTGTAGGAACTACACGTTGTCGATTAATCCCCTTGGGCTTAGATATATTTTGCATGTCAATTGACTGGACAGATCTTATAATAATATTATAAATTATTGTGCCTATATTATTATGCACCTACCGTTAAGACTTAAGACTATATTGACGCATTATCTGGTGCATAATATAGTATACTTTAGTGCGTATAATAAAATCCCGGAAGAGGTCTATCGACTATCCCATTATCTCTTGATAATTTAGTCCTAATATTCTTATCGTGAATAAATACATAATATCCTAAGTAATAGGTTGTAAGGTAGGTACATCATTTATTTGATGACCTCGAATGATGTAAGTAATCGCTATGAAACTACAATATTGAAGTTGGTTACTTGACTAATAATTGTAATTCGTAAATATATTACAAATTGTATAAATTGTTTATTAATTCATATTATATTGATTGTTGAAATAAATTGCTTATTAAACTCGTTTAAAAAGTGGGTGTGTGACGTAGGTACCTACTAACGTTTAAAAAATAATGTTACTCTGATAACGTCTAAAATTGTTTATACTTATTATAATTTGTTAAATAAGATAATACTGTTAATATATATTTTAGATGAATTCTTTTCCAAATCATGGCATTAAGACGTTTTTTTAATAATCTCATGAAATTACTCTGTAGATTTAAATATTTAAAGCAGACTGAAATTAATAGAATTTAAAATTATAAAAACCTTTGAGAATTGGAAGAATCAAGAATGTAGTGTAGGTTTTATCATAATTAAAAATGCTTAACATTTTAAGATTTTTTTCAAACAAATTCGTTTCCAAATTGCAATTATTTTTTTTCGGCAATAGTTGAAAGAGCTCTTTAATTTCCATTAAATTTTTTTCTAATAATTACCAAAGATTATTTAGATTTTATTGAAATTAAAACATAATAACTTATAAGTTATAACTTAAGTTATGCCTAACAATTTACAAAAATAAACGATACACTGATATTGTAAGTGATTGATTTTTATATGATATTATCGTAGATAAGTATAATATTTTTGACTTTATACAAGACTTAATATGTACATAATATTATCATATATTATTTTATATTAATATAGGTACATAAAGTAAATTAAGTAAGTATACAATATAATAATTTGACATCAATAAATTACGTGTAATGCGAAATATTATTTATTCTATTTAATACCTATTCATTTGTACCTATAGTTAGAATTTGTAGGTATAATATATTAAAATTACATATTACATTATAAAAAGGTTATCGATGTATTGTTTTTTTTAGAAACGACAATTCGTTTCACGAATTGTTATCTTTTGTTATATAATAGACTCATTATACTTTACCTATAGATTTATTTAATCAATGTTTTCTAAATAATTATTATCGTGGGTCATAAATTTATTATAAGTTCATATTATACGAAATTTTGTAATTTTAGATTCTGAGGGGAGCGGAGCGAATGTATGTATTGATTTTAGAATGATGTGTTTTTTTCCGTCTGTTGGCAACTTTTTAGTTATTAAAATCTCTCCTTGAAAATGTTCAAACTATTTTTCAGTTAAAAATTTATAAATGTTTTTCCTTTCATAGGTAATATTAGACATTTTGATAGAAGTTTTTCCCTCAAAATTCCTACCTTAACAAAAAAAAAAATTAGAAACTACATTATTTTTTATGAGCGTTTAAATTTAAAATTTTTACGATATTGGATTTTCATCGGTAAATTAACGAACTTTCATCCATCAATTTTTGATATTTTGTTGTATTTCCAAAACGATTAACTGTTGATTCTAGAGATTTTCACAATTTTTCCATATATGGTAAAATGCTAAAAACAATTTGGACTCTTTTTGAGTTATTTGTAGCTATAGTCATTTTTCAGTTAGAAATTCATAAAAGTTTTTATTTTCACAGTTAACATAAAACATTTTAATAGAAGGTTCCCAATAAGTTTTTGTACCTCTATCAAAAAGAAAAAGTTCACAAGAAAGTCACGCTATTTATAGCCATGAGATATTTTCGATCTTTGTTAATTTGTTTAACTAATAAATTTGATAACTCAAGTGTACTAGGCGGACCTTAGATCATATATGATCTAAGAGGCTGACGCAAAGTCTCAGCTCAGAATTGTTTTTCGTATACAATGATTTATCATTGAATTCAAATATAACAAATTTATTACAACAATATGTTCGATAACTATTTAAATTTGTAAATGTAGTTTAAATAAAATTTAAATCAAAACAAGCTCGCTCTAGACAAGTATAAAATGTATGACGTTCACATTATAACTATATGAATCCTACTGTATAATATTGTGTGATAATTTATTATGTAATTTGTAAATGTAACTTGGATAAATGTTCATAGAAAATTAGTTCAAGAAATCGTTTGAGTAAAAAAACTAAAATGACGGAAAAATACTTGACACCATTAGAAATATTGAGGTATATAGGCATATTATATTATATTTATGTGTATAAAATAAGACCTAAGTAAAAACTATTTCTGCGTTTTTCATGATACGTAAATCGAATCCTCAATATAAGTCAAAATATCATATAATTAAGGTTTAATTATAATATTATAGTTTACTGTAAAATGTTGTCATGGATGTTATTTTTAAATTTTTGACTTTATGTCTCATATATTTTTGTAAATGGTTGAAAATAATTAAAAATATAATTTTTTTTTCTTAATATAGCTCGATAGACTTGTATACGTTTTATATTTTTAATTCATTTTCAGGATAATATATTATATATACTGAATTTTAAAGTGAATTTATTGAGATGTTAAATGCATCTTCTTAGGTTTTTCAAAGTCTCGTGACCTTATGGGCAAAAAAAAATTGTATTAAAGTGAATTTAGAGAAAATAGTTCTGTAAATATATTTAACTCTACTATCAAAAATTCCACATAGACAGTGTACTACACCTGAAGCACAATGATGTATCTATAAGAGATTTTTAAAGAAAAATGTAAAGAATCTCATCCATCTAAATTAATCAAAATAAAGTATCCTTTCAAAAAATTATCCATCAATTTTATAAGTTATAGGAAATTTTTTTTGGAGGCACTTAGGCGACAAACTGCAGGTGACTTCTTACGTTATTGTGTAACAATAATAATAAAAAATTAGAAAGTTTCACTAATGATTGCCTTCTTTTTCCACTGTAAATATAATATAATAATATGCACTATCAGCCTTAGTCATATATGTGTCTTAGGATATCTTTCATATTTTTCCAATAAAAATAAAAAACAAATTAAACTTCATAAAAGAGAAAACTAAAATACGCATTAAGTGTTGATATCGACTGTGAATAATATATTGAAAACAATTATGTAAATCGAAGAATTGATATAATATAAAAAACCATTATAATAATTATATTATTTCGTATAGTGATTAGCAGTGATAAGATTATAGACGTTTAATTTAAAGAATATTAATTTATAAATTATTTTTTTATTATATCAAATATGTGTTAAACAGCTTATTATTATATTATACTTTTTGTATACAAATTATAAAATTAATATAAGTACTATCCCATTATGGTATAATATAATTCTATGATTTAATTAATGCTTTTGATGACTAAAAATATATTTAAAAATACATTGTATAGTAGACATTGCAAATATTTTAACGATTTTCTTAAAATTGTATATTATTAAATCATGAACTTATCTGAAGAACCCAATTTATCAAATTTTTAACTGATATAAATGTATAAAAACTTTTGTGGCACTATAATGCAGTCCCGAAAAGTAACAATTTATCATTAACCTTAACCCTTAAAAGATTTCTCTTAATATAAAAATATGGCATTACATTACTTTTTGTTGTATAATTATAAATTAGTGATTGTAATTATATCTTCATACGGACATTTTTATCTGAGGTACATAATTATACACAACTTCAACGTCAGCTTTTATAATTCACTCGTTGTATCTGCAATTAATTTATTCGGGTATTCTATACAATTTAAAAATATGTTTTATACTATGGATATTTAATTGCTACAAGCAATATAATTACTTTTTACGGAATGTTTTTAGTTTAATTGCTGCACAATTTAACAATACTGTGGGAAAATATTAATTTTATTGTTACAGACTTGGGTAGTATTCCGATTACTTTTTAAATACTTTTTTTTTGTAAGTATTCAATGCAATAATTTGAATTCTTTTTGCAAGTATTCTGAGTACCGTATTTGGAATACTTTTTTTCTTATATTGGTATACTCTTACATATTACTAATTATTACTTATTAACTATATTAATTTGAATATAACTTATAACCATAATAGATTGCAAGATAGGTGTGTATTATCGAGATTATAATAATGATCATTTATTTTATAAACACAGAATTGAAAAAATAATATTTTTGGTATTGAAAAATATTTGGAATACTTTTTGTGAAATATTCCAAATACTTAGGAATATTATTTATCATAAAGTATTCGAATACATATTCTGAATAGGTACTTTATTTTTATTATTCGGAATATGTATTTGATATACTTTTAAAAAGTATTTTACGCTGCAAGTCTACTTATCTAATATATAATTTTTATATAAGTTGCTTAAGGGGCATCATTTAAGCAATTATAATCTTGCCTTAGCCATCCGGGATCTGTGTGTTAGTTGTAATTGATTATTAGTGTGAGTGAAATTCAATTTGGGCACCACTCTCGTACACGAATGCATTTGCCAATAACTCGATAATAAAATCAAATTCACTATACGAATTTTACGACAACTAAAATTTATAAAACTAAATTAAGTTAAAGTTGTCTGATTTTGAAAGTTTTAATTTTAATTATGATTTGAAAGAATTCATGTGTTCAATTTTTTAATATTACAGTTGAGTGTTGACAATAATATAAGATTCAATTTTTGCGAATTGTTCCGTTCGATCTATAGACAATTTTTTGTTGAGTTTAAATTTTTTTTTAGAATCAAAATCGGATTACGTAAACTAACTTAAATTTTGTCAAAACTTAAGGTTTATTCACTATTGATTTAAAATTGACGGCAGTAGCGAGGCCCTTCAACAAAATGACTCGTAGTCTCATTACTTTTTAAAGTAAATTTAATATAATAGTAATAGTTAGGTATTTATTGCATTTTTCAATATTAGATGCCACACAAATTATTTAAATTTATCTTATATTATTAAATTAATTAACATATAAGTACCAATGTTATTAAATATTTCTTATTTCTGATTATACTAACACAAGACGTTCAATTATTAATATTTAATTTAAAATTTGAAAAGAAATCAACCTTATCAAATATTATTTTTATTTTTGACAATAGTAGAAGTGACTTATTAATAATCAATTTTGTCTAAATGTATATGAACTAAATTTGGGTAACCTACATTGGATAATGTGCATAATTTAGTAAATATTAATAGGCTCTAACCAGTACAAATAAAAGTGCTAAGTACCGGTTATCTGGTATAAGTGTTCGATTTTTGACGAGCTTCCGTATACTTTTCTAATAAAAGTTTATTTAATTTTGTTAATTTTATACAGTTTAAGAGATATTACTCTTATTATTATAATATATTTTATACATTTTAATAGAAATGTGATGAAACGGCGTTTTGGATAGACTATTTAAGCACAGCAATGTTGTGGGTTAATTTTTCCAATGTTTCATAAAATCATAATTCGTAATAAATATTATAATTTTCAGTACATTTATTGTTCATGAATTATAATAAATGTATGATTATGGTCACAAAGCGAATCGGGCTATTCAGGCACAAACTGTCACCAACTGCAACAATATTGTGTCAATTATTGTTATCCTAATACTTTTATAAGATGCAGGGTTTCATAAAGTAAATTAAAGCATGACATAGCGAAGGTATAAGCAATATATAAAGGCATACGTATTAGTAATGAGTAATGACCAAGATGAAATTAGTATATATCATGTTCCAATGTTTGTACTTAACGGCTATATGCAATTTTAGGTAATTGAAATTGAAACAACATTATAGCACAAGTTTAATTTTCTTATAATTTTTCTTATAGGAAGAAACAATATCATTAAAATAAAAATAAATAATTTATAAAACAGTTTAGTACATTTATGAGGTAGCTACTTAAAATGTATTATTTATTGTATTGAATATTATCATATAGCCATATAGGTAATTTATAAAGTCATGGTAGCTACACTTATTTTGGTTTCGCATTTAGTAAATTATTACTTACTCAGATTTATTTTTATTTTATTCATATGTGAAAAAATACAAATAGTATGACGAACGTGATTTAATCTAGTCATTAATAATTATTCTATAGAAACGATTATTATAAATTTATGATATATCCGTCGAAACCACTGTGCATTTAACAAAACGTCTCAATGTCCCATTGTGTTTTTTAATGGATTTAATAGGAAAATTTCATAATATTTTAAGGGGTCGGCAAATCCTTTAAATTTTTAATCAAAACGACTTTAGCGACTGACAAAAATTAAGGTACATCTAGTAGTACAATTCAAAAAATCAAAAGATTTTGGATTTGATAAAGAAGTTTACATTGCATCGGTAGGAACATATATTTAATATTTTTTAATAGCATTTAATTTATTTAATATAAAAAATAAAAAACGTATAACATTTAAAATGTTTAAGGGCTAGTTGTACCATCTCTGATTAAAGTTTAATTGGCCGATTTTGCCTGGTTAAATATCTGTTATTAGCTGATCGAGCTTAATCGAAGTAAAACTGTAGACTATACAACTGGCTCTAATATCGTCAAGAATTCGCTTAAACTGAAAAAGTGCTCCGACGGAAGCAAGTCAATCTTGTTTATTTATTTATTTATTTCAGCCAAATCAATTGCAATTAAATGATTATCATAAATTACAATAATAATAGCCGTTACATATACCAACTGAGATATAAGCTCATATCTAGTATACGGAGTTTATGGATATTATAATTCGTTTTATAATAAATAAAGTTATACATTCAAAAATCAAACATTTTTACATTTTTTAAATCAGATCTTCGGAAGTTCTTAAATATTTGTCAGGCATACTAGCTATTTCACGTCCATAAATGTATTTTGAATATTTTTATCTAATGACTAAATTACATGTGCATTTGGGTGCGAAATATGTATGATGCAGGTGACTGGTGTGGAGTATAGTAGTATCCAGTATCCACACTAATGATCATTTACTACAAACGCAAAGACGAACAGTTTCCGTAGATAATGAAAGAATTGCTTAAATATAATACTGGAGTGGTGAGAGAGTCGTAGAGTTACGAGTGCGTGGCTACGTCTCACCTGCTGCATTAGAGGTTCCACATCAAAAAAACAAATAATAAAATAAATGCATTATAGAAATCACTCATTATTATTTGACATAATCGTATTGAACAATTAAAAGGGAATGTCTAAAAAAATATTACAATAATGAATTAACGAAAAATCCATCTACAATTCTTCCACTGTGCATTCAATACATTTTTTTGTCGTGTCTCACAGCAACAATAATAATTTGTATTTATAACAATATCAATATCGTAAAACGGATATACTTTCAAGTTTCGGTGGTAAACGGTTAAAATCTTGGCGTATACGCACACATGTCAGTGGCGAGTTGCGATGTGTGTGCGGTTGCATCGAGTGCCAACACAAAACTAAATATAATACATATTAAAATATTGAACCTATATTATTATACATCAGGAAACCTGCCCGGATATTTGGTTATGGTCACTGGTACTTTTTTAAAGCGTCGATGAAGGTCGCTATTATGCCAGCTAGGACGTGCGGCGACGGCGATGACGACGACGTGCCAGTGCTTGACGACTTGGGCGACAGCAGCTGTTCGACGACGGCTATCGTCCCGTTCACCGGCCGCGCGTAATTGGCCGCCTCATCTAGTGCCAACAGGTGGCTGATCAGTGGGTACAGGTCCACGTTGTCAAATGGCTGTGCAGTAAAGTTCTTCTTGAACATCGGTCCCGAAACCATGAAAAGGGCGCGCATCAAAGGGTCGTCATTGTCATATCCGTGGGTCCCGGCTCTGAACATTTCCTTGGCTGAAAATAGATGACAGACATTTAAAAAAAAATGTTAGGTATACATATATATATGTTCCTTGTGTGTATAATAATGATATTAGATAGCCTGATATTAAGGCCAATAAAATGGCTGTATTATCTAATTCTCACATTTAAGATATGTAATACACATACTAATATGTATATAGATAATAATGTCGCATAAGATTTATAATGTATTATAGTAGGTATAGTAACATATTAAATATAATTACAACGAGGACTGTATATTATAAGTATAACATTGTAGATTTGTACTTCAGTACATCCTACACTATAATATATAGGAGTGAAAGTAGTTGATTTTGTAGCTTTCAGCCAGGGCGTAGTTTAGGTATTTTGAGGCCTAAGGCATAATAGACAATGTGGCTCCTACTAGTAAAAAGTAACGTATCCATACACTCCAACCTCACCACTGGTTTAAGTTTCCCCACCATCAACCCATCGTCATCAAACCTAACGTTAAAGTCTGATATTGCGAAAAAAAATATTTTACCAGACCATATAATATAAGGTATAGTTGTATTTCCTTTTTTAATATTTTGGGTATATTATATTGCTCGTTGGATCCAAAACAAAAGCATCTAATCGATTAACAGTGTAACTTCCAATCGATTATCGTCAACTAAAAGCAAACAATATAGCTACTATTAGATAATGATCTTAACATAAAGCAGTGGGTAAATGTATTTACGTTTCTATAATTTTCTGGTTTTAAAATATACTTAAAAGTAATTAAAAATAAATAGGTAGATGAAATCATTTAATATTTTATTTCCAAAAAAATGGCATTGTTAATTTTTAATTAGGAATTTCATATTTGGTTAACTTTAAAGAGTAGACAATTTGGTACCTAGGTATATAGCTATTTATTAGTATCTGTCTATTTTGGTGTGTTCTCGAGTTTTCATCATATGTATAATTACTCAATAAGGATTAGATAAATCTATGATGGTCTTTGATAAAACTATTCTAATTGTACGTAACAGTACCTTACTAAGATAGATCGGTAATGTAAATAAATTGTGAAAACTAACTAACTTGTTTTATCCAAAATTTTTTGAAAAAAACTGTACCAAAACGCATAACTGGGTTTAGCCAACAAATAGATGATCCCGTTCAATCTTGGATTATTCTTCATATGCCAACGGTCAGGTAATTCTTTTTTTTGAAATACGTAAAATTTTTTTGATGTATTGGCTCCGCTTGAAAGATTCGTATAAACTTCGTCAAATTTACCTAAAAATAATAATATAATATTTAGTATCTTCAATAACGTAATACATTGGACTTGGACGGTCGTTGTTTTAAATTATTCACCCATATTTGGAAGTATAAATGCATTTGGACCCGTAATTACGGATTTATAGGTCATATTGGATACATAATCATCTAGAAATATCATTCTATCATATGTGACTGTTTCCATTCCGTGGTCGCTAAGAATTATGAGGTTTATTTTATCTTCTAAATTTTTATATTTTAATTGTTCAAGTATATATCTATATTAAACAACAAAAATTATGATTTAAAAGTATTTTCAACATGTTTTTATCAAGTTTAGGCAAAGGTGGGCAAGTTCATGAAAAAAATTTAACTTTATTTATGGGTAGTCAAGTTAAGTAACGTTAAGAAAGTTGATCTATGACTTAATAGATAATAATCAGGGGTGCGTGAAACTGGTACACGCAAATTGATTTTGGATTTTTCTAGTGATGGTGGGTAGTGGGTGGTTGTAAACATTTTGAAATTGTGGTTACAAATTTACACAAATTGTATAACAATTACTGATGTGGTTTTTAAGCTGAATTTCAAGACATACATGACAGCGTCAAGCACCTACAAACAATGTATTTAACTATAATAGATAAAAGCTACTATGGAAAAAAATATTGACTTAACTTGGTTAAAAAGAAATTATTTAATATTTTTTAACTTATCTTTAATTAGATTTAAGTAGTTAATGCCAATATTTGGATTTAAATAATCATTAAAATAGTTTTATGTACCTAAGTATGTATTAAAAATTAATAGTTTTGAGATATTGTAAAAAATATTATAGTTATATTAAAACTGTGTATAGTTAAATCATAAATATACTTGACTGTGTCATCTACTCTAACGATTTGATTTTTTATCTCTTGTGAGCCGACTCCTTTTTTATGACCAGTTCTATCTGGTTCTTCAAAATATGCAAACACTAGATTGGCTGGTTGATTTTCATCTTCAATCCATGACATGATAGTGTCTATTCGAGAATTCCAATGTATTGAACTAAACAAAAAACAATTTTTATTTGTTCTATATTAATAATGTAGGACGTGCATCCTTCATGCCAATGAAAATAATTGATTGGTCAGGAGTAATTGAAATATGTAATAAGATATTTGACACCTCAGTGTTAATTTTTTATGCTCTCACTGAGTCTCTTTCTTCTATAAATATCAATTTTGACAGTAAAAGATAATTTGTTTACGTTTTTACGTGCGTTTGATGCGAATTCTCCCTCTCCTAAGTACGTCACTATATTTTGTATATGGAATACGTATATTAATATTAAATTTAAATATGGTTATTGACGTTTTCTAAAAATAAATCGGAAAGTTGATATTTTTTTGAATAAATAAAAAAAAAGCATTTTGAAATACAATTTAGAATTATTTGCTTTTTCATTTTATTGAGTATTTATTTTATATTTTATAGTTTTTTCAATTTATGAAATGTGAAATATCTATACACCTTAAAGTTTCAGATTCCTAAAGAAAAATTGCGGTAAAACTTCATTGCTCCTGCGGCATAACTTAATCGTGTTATTACTTGTTGTATACTTCAATGTAAGTTGGGGTTTTGCCTTGATATGGAAATTCTGATCCCGGCCACATCATTACACCACTATGTCGCCCTTCTCCATTATTTTCGTTTTGTATCTGTAATTAAGTTATAATTGTTCACCAGATAATTAAGATCTAAATACAATTTAATGTTAATTTTGAAAAAAGAACTTAGGCAAATAAAAAATAATTATTTTAATGAAGTGTAATAGTCAAATAAGATAACAAATTCATTTTTACAAGAACCTGTTGGGTGCCCATTTTTATTCTTGAAGAATAAATAAATAATAATGTATCTCAATATTTTGCCTCCAAAAAGTTCACACCAAAAATGTTTAATGTTTACTTATAACTTTTTATTAATTTAATTATTGCTATATTTTCAACAAAATATGCAATTTCTACTTATTATTGTATCACAGTAAGTACGTTTTAAATTGTATATAAAAGCGTAAAAGGTATACGATACTACGACAATTATTGTAAAATAATTTTGTTCTTGAACTTTTAAACTATTTATCTTTATAACTAAAATTATATAATACATTCTATAAATTAGTGATAAGAGTTCAATCAATATCATTTAAAAGGAGAAGAATAACGTAGGTAGATAATAACTACAATCATCAATAATTATTTGGTGTGTCTATAATTTTAATATGCATATATACCGATTAGGGATGTATAACATTATTATAAGTATTACATTCAATAGGTATATATATTAAACTAATTGTTTACTTAACTTTTTTTTTTGTTATACACCTTAGTTATTATTAGTTGGAATCCTGATTAATAATAATGATTTTTTTAAAAATATAAATATTAAAAACGTGGGTAAGTGGATATTGCTCTGCTGTACAGTAGGTTACAAGTAGGCCACTGTAATGGATGGTGTTAAGTTTGAATTCAATGATATAATATCATTGTATAAGAAAAACGATTCTGAGCAAAAACGGTCAGCCAGCCTATGATATTACTAAGTATATTTTATGATATTATTGTGTATAAAGTAATTTATATATTTACCTATTTACGTGGAACCTTGTTTTAAATTTTCAATTCTTAGCTATAAAAGTTGAACATTTTACACATTTTTAACTACCTACACAATAATTATTAAATTTTAAATTTGATAAATTTTGTCAAAATTCGAACTTTAAATTCTTATAAAAAAAATTGTGCCCAAGTATTTTTAATATTTTTTAACTGCGATTGTAACAATATATCAGGAGCCTTGCATTAAATTTTTACACTTTTTACCCAACAAATAAAATTATATTTATATTTTTAGAAAAAAAAAACTAAAAAAATTGAAAACTGACAATGCCCGTAAACAGCTCAAAAAAAGTTAAAAATTTTTCAAAATTGCATGGTGTATATGAAATGAGAATATAAACATTCATTAAAAGTTTTGTGTATCTACAGTTATTTGTTTTTGAATTACAACAAAATAACAAAATCGCTACATGAGAAAGCTAGTGAATATCAAATGTTGTAAAAATATGAATTTAAAAACGCTTATAAAAATTTAATTTGTATGTAGAAATTTTTTTTTTTGATAAAGGTAGATAAACTAATTAATAATCTCGTATTATATTTTCAAACCTTAGATTTAAAAAAAAAAATTTTTATGAATTCTCAACTCAAAAGAATTTGCTAATTTTCGTGATTTTTCAGTAATTTGTCAAGATTTGAACTTGAAATGCTTATTAAAAAGAACTATGACTAAGGATTTTTAATAATTTAAAATATAATTTTAACAATATAGTAGGCGCCTTGCATTAAATTTTCAAGCTATTTTACCCAACAAATAAAGCTTTATTGACATCCATAGAAAAAAGACTAATAAAATTGGAAACCGAAAATGTTGTTCTCAAACAGTTCAAAACAAATCAAAATATTTTTAAAATTTAGAGTTACACCAAATACCAAAATAGATTTGGTCAAAAACCAATTTTCCGTAAAAATTCCCTTTTTTATGTTGTTTTTCCCGGCGCTTTTGAAAATTATAGAGAATTTTAAAATTTGACCTCCCGAATGCACCAACTATATTCACTTTCCCATCGAACAAGATACAGTTGAAGAAAATCGAAGCAGTTGTACTGCCTCAAACCGTGATGACAGACACAAAAATTAAAATTAAATTAAAAAAATTAAAAAAAAATACATTATTGTAATATCAATACATTCATCGCTCCGCTCAGAATCTAAAATGAAATATGCACTCAAAAATATCAAATTTATGTATAAAATATACTTTTCGCTTTTCAATGATATAATAAATTATTAATTATATTTTTAAAGTTTTTCCTAATTTATAATATTAATAATATTATATTTATACTTTTATTTTTTCTGGGGAAATGTTCGTGAAATAGTACAATGAATTCCAAGGTCTAAAATATAATTATAATAGAACAATGTTTGTATTTTAAATTCTGAGCGGAGCGGAGTTTAATACATCAGTTTTAAAATAGAGTGTGCGTTTATTTTTATTTTTTTGTCTCTTATCTTTTGGAGAAGTAAAAATTCTTAATTTGTAACTTTCTGGGTGGTTTCTGCTGGAAAATTGAAGCTAATTAGTACTTTGGTCTAAAGTAAAAACTTTTTAAGAGTAAATTACATTGACTGTCAATTTCTAGATAAGAATTCCTTTATATGGGTTTTGGTGGATTTGCTCTTTGTTTTTACTATGTTTTTGACGTGTTATATAAAGAATATTAGCTGTATACTCGTTATTAGGCTTAATTAATTAAGGCACAGATTTATTACATGTAAAGACTTTCACAAATACTTGTAGAAAAAGTTCTCTATGACCCCTTCCTAGGAATCTTCAAGAAACGTATAAATAATAGTATAGTTACGTTTTAAATATTTCTTGACGGCGATGGATTAACCACGTGTGCCATATGATATCAGAGCTATGAAATAACTATATGTGATAAGAAGCCTAAGGAATAATTAAGTATATTATCTGTATATTATTATACTAATTATTACCTAGGCCACTGTTTTACTTAACCCTTCTATTAAGACATTTTAATGTATGTGTTTAAAATAATAGCGATACGTAACCAACTTTCAAATATTTATCTGCGCATTAGGCGAATTCGACGGGAGCTATTTTGGAACCAACAAACAATAGGTGGGAGCCGTTAAGGTTGCACCGAGCAAACATCACGATACAAACATTTGCAGGATGTCCCGAGAGGATATAGCCATTAGCCGTAGAGGAGAACTCACCGTCCGGACAAAAGTCGGTTTTTTGCCGTTTTACCAATAAACTAAAAAAATTACTAAAAATCATGAGATTAATGAAAATAAAATGTTGAAAAGTCGAAATTTTCACAAAAATAAACTTTTTAAAATGACTATCTTCAATTGTTTCAAAAATAAAAATAAAAAAATGTTTTTTTTAACTTTTTTACTAAAAAATAAAATTAAATCAAAAAATAAAATATGTGTAGACTTATCTCTGTGAGTCTAATAAAAAAAAAAACAGATTTTTGATATATTTATGATCTCAGGAGATATCATAATGGGTAAATCCTAGCGGGACGTTCTGTATAATTAACACAGGTTAGGTTAAGTATTTCGTGTGTATAGTTTTACTTTATAAATACAGTGTACTCTCGGTAACTCAAAGCTCACTGGGGAAAAAGAAATTCGACTTTCTAAAAATGTCGAGTTACCTATCAAAATCTTAATGTTTTATTGTTATTTAAAGGGGAATTTTATTTGTTCGAGATGTCGAGAATTTCGAGTTATCAAGGTTCGAGTTACACTGAATACATGAGTATACTGAATCACTTTAATTTACGTGAAAATGTGTGAAGTACAAGACAATAATTACAGTTTAAACGAAAAATGCCCAGAATTACATAAAAAAAATATAAAAAGTTCATACTCGCAACAATAGTTTTGTAACTTATAAATAATTAGTTCGAAAAAAATATGCAGATTAAATAACTTACATGCCCTAAAGTGATAGGTGGATCGCACACTGACACCATTTATAATGCGACTATAGTAAAATAAATTCAATAAATCTCTATTGTTCGTCATTCTAAGTCATATTGATTAATTTTATTTTAAATCAAATAACAATATGACAAATGTAATTATAGGATTAAGTATTTTTCGGAAACACAACTAATGCAGTAATGTCTGAAAAGTGAAAAGCTTAGCTGGTATATCCATAAAAACATAAGCATTTTTGTTTTAAACATTTAGGCTATAATTTTGTACACAGAGATATTATTCGATGACTAGCGAGTATTATACTACCTATCTGAATATTTATTCTAGCCTCTTAGGTTATTTTAAATCGCCGATGCAATGTGGTAATGCACTCGTATAATTATTGCCGTGAATTGATAATACCGTTTTTTCATCACCATTCACCGTCATCGTCATAGTCATCGTCTCACATGCGAGTGCGATCTCGATATAATAATAATATAAACTATAATAATCGTTTACAGTTTATTATAGTTACGTCTTATACGTGCGCACAATTTATATTACACTTACATTATACATCAATCACTAATTTTCGAGGAAAATTGAATTTTATATTTACTTAATATCTCCTCAACCATGTGAGTATGCGACAAATCATGTGGTTTAGGACCCCTATTAAGGGGCCTCGCTACGGTCATTATTTAAGGGGTAACATTGAGGCAATTTCTAATCTTGTCATAGCCGCCCAGGATCTATGTGTTAGTTGTAAATGATTATTAGTGTGAGTGAAATTAAATGCGGGTATCCTCTGTCGTAGGCGTATGCACATGTCAATAACTCGATAACCATATAAATTTCACTACACGAATTTTACAAAAACATACATTTGTTTTGACAAAATTAAAGTTCATTAACGTTGTTTGATTTTGATTCTAAAAAAAACATTTGAATTCAGCAGAAAAATGTCTGTAGATCGTACGAAACATTTTCTGTTTTTAATATTAATTTTAATTTAAATTATAATTCAAAAATATTTATATTTTCAAGTTTTCAATTACAGTTCACAATAATATAAAATTTGGTTTTTACAAAATGCTTCGTAGGATCTATAGACGATTTTCTGGTGAGTTCAATTTTTTTTCAAAATCAAAAACGGACAACGTTAACTAACTTTAATTTTGTCAATACTTTAGGTCTTTTCAGCTAAAATTGACGGCAGTAGCGAGGCCCCCTAAACAACCAAGTTCTGTATATTTATCTTTTTCCACATACTACAAACAATTTATGTTTTTTAAACGAATCACGTCAATGAATCTGTGTATGTTTCCTAATAAATATTAACTTATCATAATTCAATGGCACTATAAGAACATTCATTTTATCCAACACTAAATATTATAATATTTTACTTCCTATAAATTCTTTTCATTCACATAATTTGTATGTATAGGATATAGATCGTACAGTACTTTAACTTTATGGGTAAAAAGAGAGAGTCTAAGACTCTAAGTTATCTGATGACAAAAAAACTAAGTTTCAATAAGTACAACAAAAAAATCGAGGAAATACGATTTTAGAAAATAAAAAAAAATTAAAATTTTGTTCCCACACACTGCAGCAGTCTTGGCGGTGAGCGGTGAAGTGTGTCCTGCAGCAATTAACCACTACCGCTGCAGTGTGTGGGTCCTTTATAGAGAGGTAAGTATACATATTTTATGTTTTAAACACATTAAATATCAAGACTCAAAGAGGCGTGTCTATTGGCTTGCGGGTGAAGCCACCCATACTATTATTGGTAGGGTATGGGGCGATGGGGGACCTTACCCAGATTGGCACCACCGAATCGTCGTAATGGAACTGCTCGTACGTGTAGTGCATCGTCTCATTGTGACTGTCGAACATGGTATTGTCGAGCACGCCATGCGTCTCGGGATTCAGTCCGGTGGCCATGGTGAAGTGGTTGACGAACGTCTTCGTGGGGAACGCACTGCGCATGTACGGCGGCGCGGCGGACGCGTCCCGGAACTGGGCCATGTGCGGCGTCACGTCGGGCTGGATATAATCGGGCCGGAAACCGTCGAACGACACGACCAACGTCACTGGGTGTCGCTTGACGGTGGCCGCTGTCACCGCCGCGAAGACCGCGACTAAGCACTGCACGGCTACAGTGACGACCGGCCTGCACATGGTGATCGGAGGAAAAAATCGTTCGCCAGCGGTGGTGTGGTCCGTGATCTACGCGTACTACTGGTGTGGATGTGACCGGACTCGACCTGCAACGGAAAGGAGACGGGTCAACGGCGGTGTACGGAACGAACGGCTATTGTCATAATGCCAATATGACGGAATTTATAATCGGATCGTTTTTGGATCTGCAGTGCAAAGCGTTGATATCCGGTACAGTCGCTATTCGCCGGCCACGGAACTTACCGCCACGTATTTTACTGACGCGCGACCAATATGATAGTATGGTTCACGGTAAAAACCACAATCGAACCGTCGTCGATATACCTACACACACTCCACTAACCAAGCGGATTGCACGCGCGCCGTGAAACAGATATTGTATACGATGTTATTGCAGAATTCGTCAAATCAGAAATTACCGTCGGCCTTCGGGCGTGTTGCCGCGGTGGACTGCACAGGTCGTCAGGTCGTGGCAAGTCGCAAGTGTAACACTATATCGAATGCCGAAACGAAAGAGTTTCGCTCGTCGCCCGCGGATTTCTGCAGAATGTGAACCTGCGACCGAACGACAATGGCGGGTGGTGTACAATAATAATATTGCAAGTGTTGACGGCGCGCGCGTATGTAACTGCAGCGTGACACTTTTAAAACTCTTGTGGCGGTGTGGGCGAAGACGCGCGAGCTGAACAGGTGCGACACTCGTTCGGTCAGAGTGGGAGAGGTGACGAGCGCGCTCGGCCGTCACGCTAAGCGAATAAATTATTATTCTGTCGTAATAACGTCGACTTTCCGGGACGAGGCGTATTGTCGTGTGCGAAAAGAGACAACCTCAGCGATACGAATGAATATTACATTTTTCGCGGATAATATCCATAGAATTCAGGGCCAAATATTGCGTGTAGTAACTAGTAGTACACGCTATATTGTGTAACAGTATAGAGTATAATATAGGAATTTTTCACGGGGGAGGGATATAAAGATTTTAATAAATGTTGTATTGTGTACAAAATTTGGTCTCTGGTTTTACATTCCACTATAGGTCAATTATTTTACAATATTTTGGTGAGTGGAATTACATGCACAATGGCAAAATTCGTGAATATTAGGCGGTTCCGTGGACACAATGTTTAACATAATATTAGTATTGGGTATGGTCATATTGTTAAAACATTCACCGCACTGAATGTCTGAATATCGTCAAAGAGTACCTAATGAACGTCAACGTTATAAAAACGAAAAAGGTACAAAAACGTAGTATATTTATTTAGTCAATATTAGACAGTAGACACCTGTCCATACTCGGATATTCCATATTATTATTGATTATTATGAAGGCATGAATAATGAATTGTGTAAATGAAAAACCTGGCTAAAATATAAGAGTAGGTACATATTATGCTATAGTTGTATATTATGCTATTGAAATTAATTTAATTAACAGATTTCCTGTGAAAATAAGATAAACTGAAAACTAGCATCAGCTTATTGTGATTGCACTTTGTTTGTGTGATTAAAATCATGTTTGAATATAAGTCGTAAAAATGTATAATTAAGACTTATGTATTAACAAAACAATGACATACTAATATTATATACATTGGACAAAGTTCGTTAGCTCAAAGTTGAAATTATCATACTATAGTGACACTCGACATCATCCAATTTCTAACGTTATCCGTAAAGCCGTGACATAATATTTAATCATACAATACACGTCAACATTTTGACTAAAACGAACAGACGACTGATTTTGCACGATGTGTACCTATATATTTCACACTTTTTGAAACGGTAAGTTGAAAGAGCATCATAAATCAACCCCACGAAGGTGTCATGTAGACCAGTAAATTTTGTGTTTATTATGAGGAAACACTGAATTAGGATTATGGTGATATCGAAAAAGAAAATCTTCTTTTCTCAAAAAATACCTTCGTTAGGTTAGTTTTACTAATTACGATAACCATAAACCATACTATGTTTGAAGTTTAAACAAATAGCTATGTATATTTTATGACATTTACTAAATTAAATAGAATACATAAATACATTACTGTCTTACATGTTACATTTCTATGGATTTTAATTTTGAATGGCTGCATATAAACGTGCGCATGATTGGGGCTGGGTGGGCTATGGCCCCCCTGCGGCCTCTGGGTTTTTTTTTTAATAAATTCATAGATATCTTTACGACTATACTATACTAGATTTTACATGAAAAAAGTGAGGCTAGTTTTAATCTCATAGTATAGATATTTGTGAATAAATGTAATAAAGTTATTAATTAATCAGTTATCATTGACCAAATCATTTATTATTATCACAGAATACTCTACTATACATTCTGATATTAACTAGTGAACTATTTTTTTTATCACAGTGTATCAGGTAGCTATCAAGTACCTTATTTATATATTTACGTTATTTCACGGTTGTAACTCGTAGATAATATACCACATAGGTTAGTTAAAATAGTAATTACAAATAAAAAAATATTTTACACCTTAAAAAAACTTTATGTTTTTATTACCTACATATAACTTTTACATGTTATACCTAACTAGTAAATAAAATACTTTTATAATGAGTGAAAAGAAGATCATATAGCAGAAGAATAATCATTAAAATTCACACCTTTTTTAAAAGTTGAATTTTGTCTGGAGCGACACACAAAATGGGGTGACTTTGGACACCTATTAGATTTCATTAAAACCGATGTTATAAATTCTAGTTTGGATTTTATTATTCTAGCTTTGGAATAAAACCAGTCAAAAAAATATTACTTGGTTATAAATGGAAGTAAGGTTTTGCTTTTTTCTACTTTGATTACCAAATTATCAATTATAATTTATTTATACCATATTTCTGTAGTTACAAACATTGTTCAGTCAATATTATAAATGTATAATATGATTACTAATTAGTCTATAAGATACAGCTAAAATAAGTTTATTTTCGTAACACACTACCTATACACATTTTATTTTTTGAAAAACATTGAATATATTTTTATTATTTCATAATATTACATATATACTGCAGTGTGTAAACGCTAGTTGAGAACACTCAATATTTTTGCGTTGAGCCCTGCAATTTGAATTCTGCTCTCTTGTTGGTTGTTATGACATAAAAATACACCTTTTTATAGCCTTTGAATTTTTTTCAACTTAATTAGACTTGCGCGTGTGCAGTAAAACTTTTTTTTTCTTAAACGACAACCACCTATTTTAACCACTAATTAATTTCGCTTAATTTTTTAATGCATTTTGGTGGTTTAACCAACTTTCTAAGTCCAAAATTGACCAAGTTACAGCCAATCAACAAAAATACTGCAAAATGCGCGAAATTTTCAGATTTTTTACTGTAATTCTGAAAATAATTATTCTAAGATTGTTTGGGCTTAACATTTTCACCCCTAATTATTTAGGTGATATTTAGGTAATACATAAATAAGTATGTTGTGTATTATGGTACATGTAATGGATCTATTGGAATTTATTAATAATTTGTTCTTCAGTCAGTTGATTGCATGTTGCTGTTATAATATCTTTTAAATTTCGAAGATCTTATAGGAGGGTCGGCATACATTAAATTATTAATAAATTCCAATAGATCCATTACATGTAACATAATAAACAACATATTTATTTATGTATCACATAAATATACCCTAAATAATTAGGGGTGAAAATTTTAAGTCTAAACAATCTTAGAATAATTATTTTCAGAATTACAGTAAAAAATCTGAAAATTTCGCACATTTTGCAGTATTTTTATTAATTGGCTGTAACTTGGTCAATTTTGGACTTGAAAGTTGGTTAAACCACCAAAATGCATTAAAACTTGGGAAAATAAAATTAGTGGTTAAATAGGTGGTTACCATTTAAGAAAAAAAGTTGTACTGCGCATGCGCAAGTCTAATTAAGTTTAAAAAATTCAAAGGCTATAAAAAGGTGTATTTTTATGTCATAAAAACCAACAAGAAAGCAGAATTCAAGTTGCAGGGCTCTACGCAAAGATATTGAGTGTTTTCAATTAGCGTTTATCCACTGTATATATATATATATAGTAAACTATACTATTTGAGATTATAATTGTTACTTGTTACCTAATTTGTATTATAATTATTTTTATGAATTCAGTAACAACTAACAAGATAAGTACTATACACAATATTGAAAAAAAAATTAACAAAATTTAAAATTAAGTAGTTTCTCCTCTTCCCGAACAGTATCTAACGTTTCTTATTCTGTACATTGTACATCGTTAGATGTCACACATCTATATATATAATGAGCTAGGTGCACGTGCAAGTGGGGTAACAAAAATATGTACTTTGTAATTAACCTCTTTGTCGTTTCTCCGAAATCTTCAGCTTACCTGCAACATCATAACATATTTATATTTTGTAAGTTGATATAATTTTGACCCTAAGTTGGTTTGATAAAAAAAACAGTGGGTGTATAATCCTTTGGACTATTTCACACCAAACAACACTCACATACTTCTGTCACATTTACTGTTACTTCTTATATATACCTTATAGTATGGAAAACTCTTATAAAATAGTATTTCCTGATCAAGTGAATTTCATGCAGAACACACTACAGTCGTATAGAGTCATATTTTAATGATGTAGGTACCTTATCAATGAGTATCTACGATAAATGTTCTGGCTCTCAATGTGACAATGTCATAATGTGTTTGTTAAGTTTAATTTTAGTGATTAAGCTATTATATAGATTATCTGTATATTATCTATACACCTATGTATATATTATCTTAATACTATAATATTATATTTCTTAACTAATATACTATGAAGAAGACAGCGCTTTTTTGTTTGTTATTGATAAACTTAAACACTATTAAACCAATTACAGTGGGCGGTAAAGTGGGAATCTCCATAGTGCCGGGACGTAAAATGAAGATCCTAAAAAGTGTCTAATATGATTGAATACCGGTTTTCTAAAAGAAAATTGTACCCGTATACCTAATACAATATTCGTGTTGTAATAGGAATCACGCTATTTTTAGATTTCCCAGTACAATATACGATGAGGGAGACCGGAACTATCGACTATCGAATACCGTCATTACTCATTACCAACCAAAGATATTTTATGTTATAGGTAGGTAGGTAGGTAGGTAGGAAATAGAAATGTAGAATACCAATTATTTGAATAATTATTACAATATTTTAGACTAGGGAAAAAAAACGAAGATATAATAGTATGATTTAAGAATAGTTTTAAGAAGTTATTATATATTAAACCATTAGTAGCTACGAGCGTATAATCATTTATGTAGCTAAAATAAATTAAACATAATATTATTATAGTTCATACGTAACGGTAGTCAGTATTTATAAATACCGGTAACCGATAACCGGGAGTACGAATAGGTTTATAATAACGGTAACCGATTATAGGTTCCCTAAAATTTCGGAATATTACTTGTTTTCGGTAAAAACCGGTAACCGGTTTCAAGCCCTGAATTTTTTTCTTTTTTTTTTTAAGTTTTCGACAACTGAGGTCATTAGCCTGTAGGTTGGTAGGGTTGGGACAGTTGGTACGGTCGGTTAGCAACATGTGTATGTGTGGCAAGGTTTTTGCGCACTATGAATCCGGGTGGTCACCCATCCGAGAACTAGTGGCAGCGGCTGTTACTTACTCTCAATCACTTCTCGTGATTGATTTCAGCCACTGCGCCACGCCGAGCCACGCATTTATATATTATATCATATAGGTAGGTCGTAGGTATGTACTTTTGTTTAATTTTATTCACAAATTTAAAGACTTTATTGAAATATAAAATTTGTAAGATTTACGAAAACAAATATATTTAATAATTTATTGAAGTCTTGTTGTTGTAACTTGTAAGTATGTAAGGGCCATACGTCATAATCGTAATTTATTTATTGTTTTTCTAACCTTACAGACTAGTGTTTATTTTAATAATTTATTCCATTAATATTCATTGTAATATTGACAATCGTTGATTGAAATATTGTGTAGTGTGATGGGTATGCTTAATGTACATTTTATAGTATCCTATAGTCATAACTTATAGCCATGGTATTTTTTACAACTTATAATACATATAAATAATATTATCGAAAACTAAATGTTATAAATCCATAATGTTTGATTGAAACGATATTGCAAGTGACTTTGACGGATAATTGAGAACTATAATATATATTGTATTCTATATACAAAATCACTACAAGTAGATCGTAAGTTAGTTCAATGTCAGCATAGATTATTGGTGATGAAAAGCTTATCAATTTTTAGGCCGGCGGAGGGTGGATCTGTAACGGACCACTGGAAAAATAACATATAGATGATAAACCGCGAGCTCGTTACATCTTATCACTTTCAATCACCAATACCTACCACGATTGAAGATACATGGTTGCCTCACTGATGTATAATTTTATAAGCATGCTATTGGGGTTGCCCAACGAGCTATGAAATATGGCATAGGATTTAAACACGATTTAAGATAGTGCTATCTTAGTCCGTGATTTAAATTTTGAAGTCGGTTCTAGTGGACTATTTTATAATTTATAATATAATACGATTATTATACATAATATATTTATATAAGGAATATTATTTAACATAAAAACGTTTATTAGTTTTCATTTTAACCGATATGAGCGATGTATTATGTGAAAACAGCCGCAGATCAAGTTACTTTTGGATTCAAATCATAGATAATATAATAATGGATAGGACACGCCTATACCAATTTTATATGGAGCCGTGTGTTTTTGGGGAAGAGAGAACGTAAAGAGAGAAAAACGATATGGGGCCTTTTTTAAGGTTATGTCCAAAAACTGTTTTATTAAATAATAAAGATAACATGAAAGTTGATACTATATATTACAATATTTTTCAACTCTAAACTTTGCGTACCTAATTAATTGTAATTATAATATAAAATAAAATAGATCGCTAATTATACTAATTAATTATTAATGTTATAAATTATCATTTATCAATTATCTCATCAATATTTATCCCATATAACCTTAAAAGTGTATCACTAAATTTTCTTGTGATAAGTTCTTATGTCCCACGGACTAAGATATACAGGACTGGACACGAGATGAATATTGTGGCTACGAAATGTTATACAACAGGCGGAGTTCGGGAGGATATTTTCCTTTTAGCATTACTTTTGCCGTCTTAGTGGATACTTATGGAACCATCAACTAGAACACATCATACAAATTTCTATTTCTATAAGTATCTACTTAGACAGCGCATCATCCATTCTTATATTATCTATGATTTAAATCGTATGCCGTGTGATAACATTTTTCTAATGGGTCGTTGGGCAACCATATTATCTTCAATCGTCGTACCTATATACTAATAACCACGATTTATGATAGTATGTGGAGTTGACCATCGACTTGTGATAAGAAAGCCAGTACAGTGAATCACACTTTTTTTATTATAGCAGCGCTCTATGTGAGCAAAATAGTGTCGTGAACTCGTAACTCGCACCACTGTTTAAATCATAGACACAATGGTACTGGTACCAATATTGGTTATAATACCATTTATTACGAGTTCTATTTTGTACCTATATGACGCAAGTTTTTATAAATGTTATCCACTGATTGGGTTCTAATTAAATAATTACAATAGCTTTAATACAAACAATATTCTAGAACACAAAAAATAAAGTTAACAAAAATGTGTATATTTTTATTACATAAAAAATAACCAAAATTATAGTTGATAATAAAACTATATTTATAAATTAGTATCCTCTCATAATTCAACCCCACTTTATATTATGCCACTGTTGTACTTATGTACAAGATACTCTCTAAAAAAAAAACCTTATGCGTTATGAATAATTATATGATTTAAACCTATAAAATAACGTTGCGACTGAAATGTCAGGTGCAGCATAGGCTGCAGAGGATGCATCCATAGGACCACCATACACAAGACGTATTTCATAAAAATAATATTATAGCAGTTTTAATATGAAAAATATTATTTTTAATACAGGTACTTAACTTGTTTTGTTCACCTACCTCCACGGGTTCCACTAAAAATAAGTTTCAAGAGAATAGCGATTTTCCGTGTTATAAATCTCTTGGTGAATATTTAAATGAAATCATCATGGTAATAATATATACATGGATAGGACATCCCAAAACCTAATACATAAGGTATAATTTGACCGAACAGAATAAATGCTAACACACTGGTTACAGTAGTGGCTTATGGTGAAACCATGTTATCAACATAGTCAATATAGATTATCTATGGTTATCACACAGAATAGAATTAGATCACGAAAAGATCAAATCTTAGTTAATACATACTGGATAGAGTTATGATTTAAAATCTTGAAGCCGATTTGGTCAGCCCGTTCGGCTCTGATGTCACCAGTGAGTATGTGAAAAACCACTGCTCATGCGCAAAACATTACCGCGAATATGTTACTCCGTCTCGCGCTATCTTTTTCATTTATGATGCATGCGCAATAAATTCATCGGGGCTGAAGGGCCGACCAAATCGGCTTCAAACGCAGACTACTCGTATCATACGCATAGTTCTATCCAGTATATATTATTATCTAAGGGTCATATACAAGCTTCTATACTAGACTAGTTCACCATATAAAGAACTCTTATATAATTTACATAGTTATCCATGAAGCTCAGCTGTGGACGGCCGCCTTTTTGAGGGTTGGCAAAAAATTTCATTCATTATTACAAAATGTATTAGGAATAACATCGTTTTTAATGGCAAAATAAAGTAATAAATGTAAAATGATTTTTTTTTTAAACAATAGGTATAGAAATAATAAAATAGGTACAATACAACATAAATCATAATAATTAATCTTATTTAGGTACCATATAAAAGATCATAAAATGACAACCGGACAACCAGGTTTCAATAAATTCTATAAAAAAATCTGTGATTGATATAACATTTTTTTGGTGTAATCACTTATCAAAGTAGACTTTTAAGTTTACCACAAGCTATAACCGAATATAACCATTGCGGTAACATTTATTCATTTCAGGCACACGTCCTACAACATAATGTCCTATCCATGTTATATTGTATATTATCTATGGAAATCATAAATAATTTTTTTATTTAAAGACTTTTTAGTCTTTGCATTCAACGTAAAGATTTCGATTGAAATGTTGTAACAAAAATATCTGTTTTTAAATATGACTAAACTAAAGTACAATTTTCAAGTAATGTAATAAATATCTTACATTAAATAATTTAAATATATTCACAGTATTTATATATTTTAAAATACATGGAGAAATATATCGCTTTAAAGTTAATAGATCATCTTATTTTCACATAAAGTCTAAATGTAAAATATATTATAAGATAATTGGTTAGATATTAAGAATAAAAAATGTTTAATTTTATTTTTCAGAAATGTATAAATGATTCTAAAGATAAACTTTTAAAAGTAATTTTAATATTATGTTTTTAAAATGTGTACCTTTGCTTTAAAATTAGTATAAAATACGTAAAATTACCAATGTCCTAACTCAAATATTATACTCGTAGCTTATAAATTTATTGTTATTTTCATGAATATATAATGATAATACATTTGTAATTATATAAATCAATACAATAAAAATTACATTTACTTATATGTTATATGTATTTTTTTGGCAGAACATAGTTGCATAAATAAAAATATATATTATGAAAGATGACGAATATAATGCAGATAAGTTTATTATTTTATATATTTTAATTTTATTAAAAAATATTATGTACTAATTTTGCTTTCACATTAAAACACCCTATAGTTGACTAAAAAGATACATTGTTAATTAGGTACACAACTTTAGTAAGTAAAAATACAGATATGATTTAGAGATTTCGTTTTGCAAATCTTAAAATATTATAATTAATATTTCATAATAATATAATGTAAAAAAAAAACATAACTAACATACTTACATATTATTGAACCTATTTTACTAAACCTACTATATAAGTAATACCTAAGTACTATGACTAAACGAATAAACGATAATACGAGATATACACGAATTCAAAATAAGGCACGTATGAATTTAATATCTATTAAGTTAAAAAATATATGTTTTCGCTTAAAGTATGCAATGTTGTTAGAATAATCAAAATCGCACCTGAGACACTATTTTGACAAGGCACATGTAAGGGTCACGTAATGAATTTGTATGTTTATAATTCCGAATTCGTTATAATATATAAATCGTGTGACATAATAAAATTAATATATGTTCGGCCAATTCGATTAGAATCAAATATTTATTTGATAATAAATTGATAATATAATATTATTGAAAAGAATAAATCGAACAACAGTACCAAAATAGTTTTATCTATATGTATAATATAGTTTACAGGATTGTAAAAAGTGTCGCGGACGAGACGAGACAACCATCCTTTCATCCCCACCCGAAAATCAGGACCTTGGAATATAATTGTTATTGCGTTAAGACGAATTTCTGATCCAACCACTGAGGGGGGGGGGGTATTCGGGTAGTTTTTGGGTTCACAGACACCGGGCGATCACGTGTAGTAACAAAGCTGACAATATACCTAAGACGGGCGGCGTGGACGTGGGGGCGGCGCCGACGGACAGCAGCTGTTCAACGCCCTTCATCGTCCCGTCAATCCGTCGGCTCGGCTCTGTTAGGCCTCCGATCCGGCAGATCAGCGGGTAAAGGTCCACGTTGTCGAACTGCACAGCGGAGTAGTTCTTCTTGAACGCCGGTCCGGAAGCCATGAAGATGGCTCGCATCTGCGGTTCCGCGTTGTCGTACCCGTGCGCCCCTATTTTGAATTTTTCCTTGGCTGAAACACGGACAACGATCACCGTTTATCGAATGTCTTGAGCGTAGATTAGGACGTTAGGTACAACATGATATGATCGCGATAAACGAACAAGTAACGGTGCGATTATTACTAATACAATTTAATGTACCTACCTAGAAAAAAAATATCATCTTTTTATCAAGAATAAGCTACTCTCATCCAACCCTGCACTACTACCTCATCAGCAAAGGATCAACAACAGTATGTGATACTTCAATACTTGCAATAAAATTCTAACAATAGACCAAATTATAGTGTTCAACTGCCCCAAATATGCCGAAGACCATAAAATCCCTAAAAATCCTCGTTTACACCAAACCAAAGAAAACATTGGAGCAATATACCAATACGTACATTTTTCCATATCTACTTCAAAAATTGCAGGCGGTGACTTTAATTCCAAACATCCGGTATGGAGCTGTCGCTCCAACTATTCAAGAGGTAAAATCCTCCATAAAATAATTACCAATCATAAATGGTTACACCTCGCACCCATTGGACCGACATACTGGCCCACCCATATCAATAAGCATCCAGATATTATGGAATTCTTCATACACCCTTCATACACCCATCACAACCTAACCTTTTAAATCCACCCAAGATCTTGAGAAAGCCTTTATAACAACAACTCTACCGCACCGAACACTGTTCCGGAAAAATACCCTCTACTAGACTACATCAATGAACTTTTAAGACAAAAAAGAAAGGCTCTTGTGAAATGGTAACTCACAGATTACCCTAACGATAAGCGGATCTTTAACAACCTAACCAATAAACTTAAAAATCAACTTCAAAATCGCAAAAATCAATCCTACGATAGTTACATTTTTAATTTAAATCCAACAAAAGGCTCACTTTGGAAAGCAACCAAAAAATCCTTAACCACATTGAACCCAATCCTCCCTCCACCGCATTGATAACTCCAAATTCACTGACGACGTCAAAAATGCTAACGTCTTTGCGAACACCTTGCTGCAGTATTTAAGCCAAATAATATCCAAACAAACTCCCAGCACTCTACTAGAGTGTTTGAGTTCCTAGATAGTCCACTTCCAGTCTCTATGCCTGCTAAACCCACTTCCCCTAATGAAGTATTATTTTATATAAAACATTTAAAAAAACGGTATAGCACCTGGTCACGACTTTATATCTACTCCATTCATAAAAAACTACCACCTAGAACAATAATATTATTATCATATATATTCAATTCTTTACTTCGCCTTTCTTACTAAGCTCAAAGCTCTCAATTTGAGACTTCAACTTCTTAGACCATTACTCCACTCTGAGTTCTCCTTAAAAACTAAAAGAAAAATTGACATGGCTATTCTAAGACCCATGTAGAACTATGGCATTCAACCTTGGGGCTCAGTCAAACCTTCAAACACCAGAACAATACAGGCCACATGTCATCGATTATTACCAGGTGCTTACTGGTACCTCACCAATGATTCACTTCATAAAGACATTTGCATTCCAACCTTAAATTATCTTGCTATACTCAACTATAAAAAAAACATCCAAAACTTTCAGTTCTCACTCAAATCCTATTATCACCTATCTCTTATCCAAGCAAATTCCAGGTACTTATCTACCCAGGCGCCTTGAAAGGAACTGGTGTAGGGACCTAATCTCTCCATACAAACTTTCGTATGGGGTGTCATCAATGGGCAACTTCCCCTTCACACCAAATGCTAATTATCCCGCTACAACTTACTCATAATAGTATGTAAATACAGATTGTAAATAAAAAATAATATTTTGTTAAATAAAAAAAGAAAGGTCTTAATTTATATTAATATTTATATATTATGTACATTTTTCTAGCTAATTATTTATTTGTGGACTAATAAACATTGTAGTTGAAGACTTTAATCAAATATAAAAATATATAGGTATTTATATATATTTTAAATTAATACAATCTACAGATAATATTTAAGATTTATAAATGGGCGCATTGTTATTATGATGTTTTCTTTCAGATGTTAGTCAAGACCACAGTGGTACTGTTAATGTATTATTTATAGCTATACTAAGGCCCACGGGAGGAATGACCAACTTTGCACATATAGACTGACAAAATAATTGTTTTCGAAGTGTTACTTCTCCCACCATCGCACCGTTTCAACCACTCCTGTGTAGAAGGGGAAGGGATGCGCAGCGACAGACAATTTTTTCTGGTCGTTCTCTTATGGACCTTAGTATAAGAAAAAAATTACGTCCCTGTAAATTAAAACACTAGATTCAAACGGTTGAATGGTGGGTTATTTATTTTTGCATGTGGTAGGTATATTGTTGTACTTACTAAAAAGTGTTTTAATAAGTACCAAAATCGTATCTAAAAATTTAGGAACGTACTAAAAAACCGTTTATGATCGTTTATCATAGCGTTAGCCTAATTTTATTTAGCCGAAGGTATACTAACTTGTTTTGTTTAAAATAAATTCAAAATATGTATCCCAAAACGCATATTCAGGTTTAGCCAATAAATAAATAATATCGGTCAACCTAGTATTATTTTTCATATGCCAACGGTCGGGTAGTTGATCTTGTTTAAATACATTAAATGTTCTGGAAGTATTGGCCACTTTTGAAAGATTTTTATAAACTTCATCGAATTTATCTGAAAATAATAGCAACGATAAAAGTGTTAAGGTTCACTCATGTAGTTATGCTCTTTACGACGGTCTTATTAAACTACTTACTCGGATTTGGATGAATGAACGCATTAGGACCAGACATAATGCTTTTGTAAGTCGAATTGGACACATATTCATCTAAGTGTATCATTCGATTATATGTAACTATATCCATCCCGTGATCGCTGAGAATAATGAGATTTATTTTGTTTTCTAGTTTTTCATGTTTTATTTGATCGAGTATATACCTAAAATTATTATTTTTAAATGTTAAAAGTGTTAAAAAAATATCAAACAGATAAAATATAACTAAGACAATATAAAAATGATTAGAAAAAATTGAAAATATTTTTTGTATATCATTCACAGTGACAAGTACCTATATATAGGTACTTTATATTATCTACAAAGCAAACTTATAACTTTTTTTAAATATATTTATAAATCATAAATACTTTAGAGTGGCATCTGCTCTCACAATTTGATTTATTGTCTCTTGTGAGTCGGTTCCTTTTAAATGAGCAGTATGGTCTGGTTCTTCAAAATACGCATACACTAAATTGGCTGGTTTATTTTCGTCTTTAATCCATGACATAATTTTGTCTATACGATCGGTCCAAGGCATTGAACTGAACAAAAATAATTAAATAATAATTAAATAAATATTTTGGTAAAACAATTTGACACGATTTGTAAAAAAACCTAATGAAGGGCAATATTATTGTTACAATAGATATTATTTTTGAAGAATTGTTATTAAATACAATGTTGAACTTGCTCTTCATTTTTATAACAAAAAGCAGCATTGTATTTTAAATTTGTTGGCTTTATATTTTTAAAATATCTCATATATTATGTAGTTTCAAAAAGTTTGTAAAGTTAAAAAGTCTGAAAAAATTATAAAAAGACTATAGACTGGTTGCTTATAATTACAATTATCTTAATATATTATCACCTGTTGTATTTTTGAATATGGGTAGAATATTTGTTTTGATACGCAAATTCGGATCCTGGCCACATCATCACACCGCTATATCGTCCATCTCCATTGTTTTCATTATGAATCTGAAATTATTTTAACTCATAAAACCATGCGAACGACATCAGGATCAGTGGAAAAGCAAGGATTTACAGATGAGGGAGGGGATACTTCAAACTAATCAAGATGCCTTGGTTAGTTTGAAGTATCTGCTGGCAGAAATATAATAACTGGCAGCTACTGTATTATATTAAATATTAATAGTACCAAAAAAAATCAATAGTGATAGATACAGTAGTTTTAGTTATAAAATCGATACCCTTTGGACATTGACAAAAAATTCTATGGGAAATATTACTACGAGCGTCAGTAATACAAATAATGAAAGCTTGTTGATTAGTGTAAGTGATGGAGAATGGAGATATAGTAGTATCAATATTTAGTGGTATAATTCTAATGTACTTATGTAGTAAGTTCAATCATTTAATTTTTAAATTTTCTGCTAATTTAAATTTGAAATTAAATTAAAATTATGTTTAAAATCATTCTTTTTTTTATTTAGGTTTGTTATAATTGTTACTATATTGTTTATTGAAAAAAGTGTTATTTATTTAGGGTCTCGTTAATGATAATATTAATTCAAACTTAAAGTATGATAATCATATTTTGTAAAATAAAGGTTGATTTAAAATCATAAACATACAGGTAATATAATATATTGGTTTGAAAAATGGTTTGTTCATTTTTAAATAATGCAGGTTCTGGACAGACTACGAAAACTGGTTGATGTGTAAATGTCTTGTCTCGTCTCATGTCAGGCCTTGACATGATCCAGTATTATATTTATTCAGGATTGTTTAGTATTGTATAAGTCATATACACATACGAAAAATAATTGTTTGCGGTGCATGTTTTACTATATATAGACAAGATATATTATATATAACCTATACTGTGTCGAATCATGTATTAAGGTGGTTTTTAACAATACTTAGTTATTTTAAATTTTCTGAAAAATTATAGAAATAAACTGTATGCAATAATTGTAATTATTACTCTAAGTACTACTGATTTAAAGAAACTTGTGGAGCTCTTTATCTACCACAAAATGTGTGAAAGTTATCCCCGAGTTATCTACTAGTAAAGCTAAAATAAAAAAAAGCAGGTAAGTGGATGTCGCTCTGCTGTACAGTAGGTTACAAGTGAATCAATGTATAATGGATTGTATTAAACTTGAATTCAATTATAAAATTGAAATATATTTAGGAATCAATAACGAATATAATGTAAACTAGATTTTAGATTTTGCAAATAACTGTTAGGCGTTAGACTACTTAATAATAACAACTATCCGGGTTAATCTATTTAATTATTTCTTACAGTTAACTGTAAAAAATTTGTTGTATTTAATACAAAAATATGATACATAATACACGTTCAAATGTTACATGAAAAAATCGTTACAGTCTACTATACTATCTTACTAGTTAGCAGTGTACTAGTATTACATTAATTACTACCTTAATGTTTTATCATAATTACATATGCAACCGTAATCGTACATAATATTATCTTAATTTAAAAATCAGTGTTGTATATAATTTTATATTTCCGTATAAATATAAATTTAATTTCGAAAAATGATTGTTTACCTATGATCGAGTATTGGAATATTTACAATAATACATTTATATTTTATACGTTAATTACCATCGGGATACCAATAAAATAATGAATATTATTCATTGCGTTCGGTTTCTTTTGCAAATTATCCAACCTAACCTGATTTGACCTATTATTTGAATAATTATATTAGTATTGCGAGTTCATGACGTTGTGTTAAATGTACGAGAACTTATCAATAAATAACAACTGGTAAATTACTATGATATAATATGGTATACTATTTACATTTTACCATAAGAGCATGTCAGAGCACTGTTTGTTTTCTCTCTCTGGCGGCCTACGCGCAACATAGACAAAACGTATTTACGTAGAACCATTATTTCTTATGTTTTTGAGTAAGTAATGTTAGAGTAAAATTATTCATTACAAAAACGATAGAGAATAATTTTTTTAAGGGTATGGCATATCGATCGGTCTAAATATTGTCTCAAAACAATTTAAATACTATTTAAATGTACATCATTGTTTTTATTATTTTGAAAGTCGAATACAAAGTCAAATAACAATAAAATATAAGACAAATATGTTATATGTCATACCCTTATAACTATTATCTTCTATCATTTTTGTAATAGGTAATTTTATTTTGCTCTAAGATTACTCAAAAACAAAAAAAAAATGATTTTGCGTAAATGCGTTTTGTCTATGTTGTGCGCGAGCCAAAGAGAGAAAACAAACAGTGCGCTGATATCCTCTTAAAGTTACTGAATGTGTAAGTAAGTATGATTAAATTATACTAACGAATTATTTATCAGTAATTTTGTATAAAAACACTATTTACATGTTGATTGTTTCCTATACCTATATTATAAATGTATAGATGTATATTGTAAATTGCATGTAATACCTACAATCTACATTAATGTATTACATGATTGCATTTATATAATTGTGTCGTAATCAGCTTATCATTATATAGCGTACGCTTAGGTACCACGTCTACGCAGTAGGCAATTCATCATTACATTTATATACCTATACGTTTTACTTTTACATATTGCACTCGTTAACCGTTACATTCCAAGCCATACGGATAAATTTGAATTTATAATGATTTGTTAGTTGTTAATATATAAAATTATTAGTCATTGGTTTTCACAGGTATAATTTAATTACCCGTGTTTACACCGCTGGTAAAGCTCAAAGTAATGTACGATCGTTCGACGTTATTAGGTACATATTGTTGTGTAATATAATTTTAACAAACATATTCAAATTTTCAATTTGTGCACGTACACAACGTTTACGTGAATTGGGGAAATGTAACTATTGTCTTATTATTATAGTAACCGTCTGTATTGCACAGTATAACTTTATGGCGAGTGTCTACCAAAATTATAAATAATAAATATGCACAATTTATATATTTATGTATTATTTAGGATATTTAAGCTTATGCAATAGATAATTTATACTTACCTAGACTTTTACTTATAGACGAACTATCTAAATTAACGATATAATTGGTTATTACAACTTGTATTAGGTATGTAATATTATATCGAGACAGCTAGCTTATAAATACAAGATTATAAGACTTATATTTTAGAAATTAAGTATATCCAACGTATAATCAGTCCTACTACCTATGCAAATGTAATAATAAATTTTGATTTTGATATACTTTTATACATTTATTTAACAGCAGAGCCGCAATGATGGTATGAATTAGGAGGTAGGTACCTATAGTAATATCGAAAGATAAAAGTTGAAAAGTCACGTGGGGGGTTTGATCGATTTTGAGCGATCAATCTCCTGTCCGGTGGCGGGGTCATAATGTTGGAGTGCTTACCATATTATTATTGTTATTGTTTGTATTGTTTTAATGTATTTGAGTGGAATAACTTAAACAGTTCATTTAAGGTGGAATAATCATAAATAATCGTTAGGAATATCGGTTACTGAATACCGGTTGGACGCGAATATAAGAAAAAACTGCAATTGTTCCGAAAACCAAAATCTATACGTTATAGTACCTACGCGTCAGCCGTCATCAAAACCGTTGTACGTGCATGATTGCGGATGATGGAACAAAGTCATTGACCTGACATTATATAGAATGGACATATTTTCACTTGATAGGTTAGGGGGCTCGTGTAATAACAATATGTTTCAATCGTTCGGCATTCACTGAAATATCACTCTATCCGGTGCACTCGAGCTAGGCGTCACTCAAACGGGCGTGATAATTGCACGAACTGGACAGTAGCGCCAGTCGAAAAATATTGCAATTAACGAGTATCGTAATCGGACAGTAATAAATTATTCAAAATAAAGTGTAATTGTTTAAAATATTACGAATACGAATCCATTGAAAATTAAATTTAGTTTAATGAGAAAGAATCAATAATATTATACTTTTCCTTTACTATACATGCTCCTTTAATGTCCATTACAATTTATGAGAACTAAACAATTATTATTTATAATATGCCATCGTGGTGTGTTATTAAGACCGCTGTAGTCTTGGCCAGAAGTCATTACGGCTTTTCAATTCCAGAAAAATTATTAACGCTTTCAATTCCAACATTATCTTAAACCAATCACAGGCCACAGTCACATACTATGTACTATCGCATAAAAGATCAATACAGATCACAATAATATTGTATTAATTGCATAAACATAAGCCAGTCTGCTCATTATCCTCGCCAAATCGGAGTAAAGCGACCATCAACAAGTCCTATTAGATCAAGCGGTATAATATGCCATATGGGACAAACACTCAGAACACGGTCCGACTGACTGGAGTTATCTTTATTACTGCTCTCGTTAGATATAACACATCTCACCGCGGGAAGGTTGTGAGATGAAGCGGCAGAGGTGAGCCGGCCAGGTGAACCGACACCGTCGAAAAGCGGTGGCAAATCGTTTGGGATATCTACCACAGCTCAGGCGTGGATCCTGCGAAAGAGGCTTTTGCCCCTACGCCGACCGATGACGGTACACAATATAGCTATAGTCTATAACATGGTATAATAATATTATTTTGTTTTCGTCATTCAAATTATAATACTCTTTTGTAATGAAATACCAAAATAATCTTGATAGAGCTTACAAAAGGCTATACAATATGTAATTTACTGCGAGACACTCAACGTGTTAATGACGAACCCAAATCAGCTGAATTTATCATTAATAGGGAACGGATTTTATTGTGATAAAAAAATCTAAATATTTTGTAATAACCGTTTAACAAAAAAAAAAATTGATAAAATCTTATCTCTTATCTAATTATTAAAACAATGTGAAACTACATATTTTCAAAGATATAAAAATGTAAAATGGCGGAGATTTGGTCGTAAAATGTTTTTGTATTGACTAAAAGAATGTTCCACATCGACTGACGTAATGATAGCTACTTCATATTAACTATATCAAGTGGTGTAAATTCGACATCCAATAATTCTGTAGGATTTAGTCCTTGGAGTATATCTCTAATTATTTTTAAAATTTTTCAGTCCTTGATTTTTTTTTAACACATTTTTACATTTCAAATTTCGAGTTACCGGTTGTTTTATAGTATGAATTAAAAAAACCAAAATTAGCAGAAATGTATGTTAAATTATTTTTAAAATATTATTTTCCATAAAATTATTTGCTTTATCGATAGCGGTGGCAGTTTCAGTATTTAGATTTGAAATTATATTTTTAATTAGTTAATTATATTTTTAACTACTACTTCCTTATTTTATATTTTTATCGTCCGGCATTACCAAGATCGACAATAACTGAAATAGTTCTAATGTATATAGTGGCATGCGGCTTGTCAAAAATAAGTACCTAGTTAAATGCCAAAATTGCCAAAATTACTAGTTTTATTAATTTAGACGAAGCAGATAACGTTTAGTCATCGAAAATTAATGAAAAAATCAAAAATTACCAAATTATGTACTTATTTACCAAATATGTAAAAATATGTAAAATAAATTTGGATTTATTTTAATTAGAATGATCTTAATCGTACACATTTTTTATCAGATTAAAAATATCTCATTTCAATAAAAATATGTATTTATAATAAAATCCGTACCCTAATCAATAATATTTTGTTTTAATTCAATATACATTGTTTCGATTAAGTATTTACTATTGTCTATTTGAATTTTTTACATAAAATAAATATTTTTGACCATGTATTACGGAACATTATGTATACGATATTTTAATATTGCCAATATACTTGATTGTCCTTATGTCCCCGATAGTGATACTCGCATAATGTAATGCACATAATAATACACATTACAATTATTACATACATTAAGCGCATTTATTTTATTCGCTCTATATAAATATCCGAAATTAATATTTAAAAAAACTTATATTATTTTGTATCAAACCAAACAAGACTGATATCCGGATAGGTAATAATTATTTCACAGGCATTTACTTACAAAAACTATACTGAATACATCGTATAATTTTGTATCATGTCGTGTATTGTTTGTACGTAAATAAATAGGTACCTACTCAATTTGTGTCTAATATAAAAATGCAAATTGGATTTTATTAGCTTATAAATACAAATTTAGATTTCTAACAAGACCTTAAAGTTTATAAGATTATATAGAAATAAAGTAAGTCCGTTAGAAAATAAAATAAATATGGGACCCACAAAGTTCTGCACCGGGCCCCAAAATCCATTGGGCCGGCAGTGGTTACGTCTATAAGTTGCGCTTATATACAATATTACTGAGTATATATATCTACAATCGCCTATACAGGTAGCGTATTCCAAACCTTTTTATCCATTACTACACTTTATAAAATTGACCTACCACTTTATATAATAACTATATTTTTTCCTCATCATATATTGTTTATACGTTATTTTACATTCATGAAGCCTTTTATTAGAAACCACATAATTTTATGAAAATGTTAGGGTTTAATGTACAAAACTACAAAAGTAAAATTAAATATGTATATACAATAATTATTATTATAATGATTATGGTTTAAATACTTTAACGCGACAGTTGGTGAGAATGAACAAGGACGTCGATATTGATATCCGTGTATTGGCAACTATAAGTCTTAAATAATTATATAGGTTCAATTTATTTATATATAGGTATTAATTGTTATTTGTTTGTATACGACAGATGGATAAATTTATTTTTACACAGATTAGTTGACACATAAGTGATTAGAAACTGTAGTTCACCTGTAGACAACACCGATGTTTAATGTTAATTATAATTTAAATTTCTTTGATAAAGCGAGATTTCTTCCCATAGGTGGGGATTAAAAGGCACTTGGGCGGCTAAGCCTTAAACAAAAAATTGAAAGCCCCCTAAATAGTTATTTTACAACCAATCGAAACTTGAAAAAACAAATATCGCATGTGATGTTGTTAATAAAATAATACGCCAAATACTGAATACTTACATAATATATAGGTACAAGCATACAACAGTCAATAATTACACTATTAAAATATGATGTACTTATCATTCAATGAGTCAAGTTGAAACTTAATTTATTTTATCATAATAGCTGATTGTATTGATGTCTGCAGACGGGACTGTGATAATACAGGCTGAAGTCTGTGGAGAACAATGACCATAGTTTTTGAACGACGAGTTAAAGGACGCCAACTAATTGTAAAAACTGTACAACTTTTCTCTCATCATATTTATAATAGAACTAGTTGAATATCCCGACTTCACCACGTACATTACACTGGCCCTCATTGAGCTTTTTTAAAAAAAACTATGTCACTACTACTTATTAGTTAGCATGCTATTAGCATGAATTTTCACGACCCCCCTTTTTTATATCATCATATAGATAAACTAAAATTTTACAATAGATAAAGGAGAACTTGATCTATTCGTAGCGTTTTTATTATTTATATTGTAATCTTTCTAATTATTATTGAATTACACACTGGTGACGTAAAACTCCATTGAGTTTTTTGTTAGAAATGTAGTATTTAGTGCGCATTGTAAGTAATATTATGATTAGTGGGAGGGGGTGCGGGGGCGAAGCCATACACGGCTTATTTTGTAAAGAAATATTTAGGATCCCTCCCAAAAATGCAATCAAATCTCCGACAATGATTCTTCCGCGTACAACAGGTTGATAAACGCTGGTCTATAGCCTATATTTTTCGAGATACATTGGATTGTATACGTCTAAAGCTTGACCACATGCCACTGATCGCGGGGACCGATTTTGCTAGCATCGAGTTTGCTACTTACATCGTCAAAAGACCTAATATTAGTTTTATTATAATTATGTATAGAGTGGGCGGCGAGACCTTACCCAGATGGGCACCACTGAATCGTCGTAGTGGAACTGCTCGTACGTGTAGTGCATCGTGTCGTAGTGCTTGTCGAACATGTAATTGTCTAGCACGCCGTGCTTATCGGAGTACATGCCGGTGGCCATGGTGAAGTGGTTGACGAACGTCTTCGTGGGGAACGTACTCCGCATGTACGGTGGCGCGGCCGACGCCTCCTGAAACCGGGCCATGTACGGCGTCACGTTGGGCTTTATATAATCGGGTCGGAAACCGTCGAACGACACGACCACCGTCAAAGGGTGTCGCGTGACCGCCGCCACCCCCGCCGCCGCCGCCGCGAAGACAGCGACTAGGCACTTCACGGCCGCAGCACCGGCCGGCCTGCACATGGCCAACGGGCCGCGGGAGACTAAGTGCCGAGCGGAGAAAAAAAAAATCGCCAACCGGTGGTGATCCGTGATCTACGCGCCTGTACCTATACCTATGATATGATCTGGATCGATGCGTAATTCCGGTGCGGATGTGGCTGGACGTGATACCGGGCAGGACCGAGAGGGTGAACGGCGGCTCTCGGACCGAACGGCCGCTGTCGGAATTCTATCGCAGGTCTGCGTCGTCGGACACACGGTTTGTGCTCACAGTCTCGACCGCCGCGTATTATGCTGACGTGCGTAGAGGTCGGTGCGCGGTAAAATACTGCAAACGTGACGTCGACGATACACTTCACTAACCTAAAGAATACTGCACGCGCGCGTCGAACAACAGGTGCCGTGTCGGAGTGGGGACGGCGTGCGATGAGCTTCGGTTTGGGTCGACGCCACGGCGACCATGATATTGTGTTTATTTTTATGATTTTGTTATTATTATTATCACTGCATAACATTATAATATTTACTTGTAGCACTTATATTGTATTAGTATTGCAACAATGTGATAACAATAATGATGATCTGGTCATCTGAAAGTACAGCTGTTTTCAAGACGAGTTAAAAAAAAAAAAAAATGTTGCTATAAAATAACTAATATTATAATTTATAATACTGCAGATCAATATATATATATAATATATACATAACCTATTTTGTGATATTATTTTCGAAATGTTTGCAGCATTTGTTGTCAAAAACCACTTTAGTTTAATTAACGTTTTTGTTTGCTTGCCTATTGCAAATACGCCGCCAACGGGAATCCGTTATTTTAATTAATAATACAGTACCTATAGAATATAATATAGACTATTCGCTATTAATATGTTATCAATTTTTTAATTGAAAGCTTATTTTAGGTACACATACATGTTACTTTTGGGGCTTGTTTTCTCGGACGATGGTATGAGGGAAATTAAAATGTTAACTTACTTAATAATAACAATAATAAAGGTAATACGTTGTACAAATACGTAGTGTATTGGACGTAAGTATTCGGTAGGTATATAATGTATATGAAATGAACCTATAATATTTTTGAATTTATAATCTAGTCTAATTTACTTCTTAAAGTTAAAGCTTCCGATAACTTCATCTGTACCAACTTATTTATTCTTATGAGTGGTATGATAACAATGCTAACCCTTGCACACAGACTAAGATGTATATTATATATTTTAGTCTGTGCGCTTGTACGAGATTCTTAAAATTATTTACAAGTGTACCTAAACGATTCTCGTTTGCAACTTACGTTATCAATATAATTGATTTAATTATAAATCATAATCACAAATCACAAAGTGCAGGATGTAGGTACTATGAAGCACCACAATTCCTACTATGAACAATATGAGTAATAACAAAAATAATAATAATTAATAATCATTTGATATTCTACTATCGTATTGACTTCATACGTTCAAGTCGTTCAACCGTACCTATAGTAATTTATCACAATGCACAATTTCAATTAACATAAATCGAATAGATTAGTTTACAATTTCGCATATTAATAAAATTACTTATTAAATTGTGTTGTCTAGTAGTTTTTTCATGTCTGATATAAATATAATATTATTAATTTTATTTTTGTGTGTCGTGTAGGTACCTAACCTATACAATTATTATTTATCAATTTTATAATATGAGGATTAATTTTTGAACTAATTTAATATCTAATAATTAACCTATTACTATAGACTTATTATCCTTAGTACACAAAGTTATATAATTCAAAAATTACTCATTCAAATTTTGATTTAAATACATCAATATTCTCAAAAATAATATTTCAAAACAGAAATATTAAACGTCCCTGCTATAAGATAGACTATACTCAATAATTCAGTATTATTAATTATAATAATGGTACAATTTTATTTAGTGAAATGTATACAATGACGATTGATACCTACTCCTACGAGCTAAAAAGTAATACAATGATAGACCACTTTGAAAATGCGAGTCACCAGCGACTATCCGCCAGTATGATTAAAATAGTTTTTTACGTAGGTATATTATATAGCATAGGTACTATAGGTATGTATTTTAAATTAATAACTATAAAATAATATTTTTTTTTTAGTTTGAAATAAACTAAACCAATATAAATATTGAAGTTATATAATGATATTTCTATTATCTAAAGTGCAATTATATGCAAAATTAAATCCATGATAATAATGATTAATAACACATTCATTTTTAGTCTATCATACTACGTAGTACTATTTTTTTTTCAAATTATTGACTGGATATGGCCAACTGAATTTGAACCAAAACTACAATATAAGTGACGATGGATGCAATTATCTGAAAAATGAATAATTATTATTTAAAAAAATGCAATAGCTATTTAAAAACGTAAACCTTAAAGCAAAATACAAAATTGATATGCCAAACCCTCAAAAGAATACATAATCTCTATACATAATTTTTATAATAAGTTATTTTATTCTAAGATTGCTCTAAATCCATAAAATTACGATTTTATGTGAATGCGTTTTCTCGTGCTTGTATGTTGTTCGTCGGTCAGACTCCAGAGAGGAAACAAATAAATGTTTTCTTTAAGTCAGTTTTGAATGCTTAATAGTGTTATGTTGTTTTTAAATGAATATAGAGAGGACACTTACTGATTGAAGTAGTTTGTAGTCCAAATCAAAAAAATCATACACATCAAATATGATCGGATTGTTCCAACAATTCAATATGAACACCTCAAACTGTACAATGAAGATATTTCATAATTATTAGTATGTATTAATTGCTATTAGACTAATTAGAACTCAATAAGTTAAATAACAATATTTTACTTCTTTGACAATCCATGTGTTTGTTGTAGTACGGAGTACATCATGGGCGATAAAAACAGTTTTTTTTGACTATATAACAATAAACATACAATAACATTTAATTATTGACATGCAAATGTTCATTATAAGACTCATAAATTATGTGTGATAATTAATTATTGAATATAGTAACAATAATGGTACTTATACATATATATATATACTCCTTTTCAAAAGAGAATATACCGGTCGGCGACCAATTTATATCCAGCGGCACGCATTCCCCACCAATTTTCCATTGTTGGTGTGATCACGTGGTTCTCAACGCACCAATCGAATCATTCGACAAGCGCGAAAGCGGTATATTTTCTTTTGAAACGGAGTATAGTTAAAATAATCTTTGAATAAAAATGTCATAAAATGTATTAAAAATTTAAGACTATGTTAATGGATTTTATGTTCTTTATAAATAACAAATTTCTTGATGAATATAGAAAATGAAAATAACTAATAGCTGTAATGATTTACTTGGGATAAAATTTAAAGTTGTATTATTTAAACAAAAACACGAATTATAGTCCACCTTATAGTTAATTAATGTGTTTATATATAAGCTTACATCTTACATCTGTATAATAATACATAACTTTTGAAATTTAAATATTTTAACTCTTAAAAAATAATTTAATTTGTGTAAAATTAGAAATGTCTTGTGACTTAAAAATTGTAAGTGATAATGGTTTTCTAGAAGTACATTCTTTTAAATTTTGAATGTATTTTAATAATACCAAAATTTAAAAATGTATGTAGATTTTGTATGGCAGTTAAAAATCAAAGTATAGAACTTAACATTTGAAATTTTTCAGTAGTTTTATTTAAAACAAATGCGTGATGAATATTATAACTGTCTAAGAAATAGTATAAAAACCAAAAAAAGTTTTTCGTTATCAGTTTTATAAAATTGAATTTTTTTATTCTAAAAATATAAATTAAATTTATGTTAAAACATAATTAAATGTATAATAAACAATTTAATTTAAAATAATATCATATTTTTAAGTTATAACTTAAGAAAAAATATCTTAAAGTAAACCAGATTTTAGTGTTCAATAAACTCAGTTGTAAAATGGTCTAAAAAATGAAAAAATGACCTTAAAATTGAAAATTGTCCAAATATCCAAAACAAAAACTTCTTATTCTGATTCAAGAATACACAATACGTACCCTGTGTTATAAAACGAGCGCTCTACATAGTTAAATTTGGAGAACAATGCAAAACGCGTCGAAATCCCAGCCATTTATAGTAATAGATCTTATAATATTTATGAATATTAGCAGGGTCGTATTTAGGGAGAGCTACAGGGCGCTGTAGTCCCGGGCGGCTGATTATGAGAGGGCGGCTAATTTTTTATATTTTCAATATTTAATGATCTAATATTTTTAAAGTGCAACTTCTTTACAAAATACAAAGTATATCTCAAAAAAAAAATATATCATCAACGACGTCACGACACAACACACACACATACTCTGCAACGGTCGAGCACTGTCGATAGTCATGTTATCTGATTGACGATCGGGAATTCCTTGGATAACTGATAAACCACTCGGATACCAAAGATATTAAAATTCTTTCAAATTAATGTACAATCTTTTTTTTTTATAATAAGATAAAAATTAAACGCTTATAAAGAAATCATTGTAATATTGTATTCATTTTTATTTTACTTATACTTTTTTTTATAAAAACTATAATATGTTTATTTAACATTGGTTTTCCTAGAGATTTAAGAGATAACTAATAAATGAAAATATGAAATATTGGAAGGAATGCAGTTTAGCTGCAAATCGATTTTCATGAAATTTTTTCTTCAAAATTCGTGTTTTCCACGCTTATAAAAAAGTCAGTACAATTTTCTGTAGAAATTATAAAATTAAAAAAGCTTCAAAACCTTAAAATCTTATTATTAAATTACCAAAAATTACATTTGTGATTTTTTTTTTTGTAAATGTGAGTTTTCTTATCCTTATAATTTTAGTGAAATCAGAAATTATCTATTGTACTTACTGTATACTGTATATTATATTGTTAATTAAGACATTTAATATTTATCAAATTCATTAATCAGAAAATCTCGTATTTTATATTACAAAAACCAATTTTATTTATCTAATAACAATATTAAAAATACATGGAAATTAACAAATGAAGCAACATATTCAACGAAAAACAAGGAAACTCCTATATATTGTATTGAAAATAGTTCTACTAAATCTTTTTTAACTGATAAAATTGACATTTTAAATGAACTAAATGATTATTATGCTAATGTCGGTAAAAATATTTTTGACGATATTCAAATAAATAATTTTGAAAAACTAAATTGGAATGATATGAATAAAAACTGCCATATTAATAATTCAATTCTTCTGGATCAGATTGATCCTTCAGAAATGTCTAGGTTTATAAAGAAAATACCAGATAAATCCTCATTTTATAATAACGGTTTATCGAACTTTATTTTAAAGAAAACAGCTGATTCTATCTCACTTCCATTGTCAATTATTTTTAATAAATCGTTTAGTACAGTTAAATTTCCTTCTAGCTAAAAAAAAACTATAATTATTCCACTTTTTAAATCTAGTGATAGAAAACAATGCGGAAATTACAGACCTATTGCTTTTACACATATTAATGTTTTATCTACTACAATTAATTTAATGATTAAAACTATACTTGGAAAACCAAAATTGTATCCAACTTGTTCAATTTACCCAGAGTTGAAAATTAGAACTATTTTTCAAGTTTATGAACGGGCGATTTTATTGTATATATTTAAAGTAAATATAGGTCCATTTCAGCCTTTGCATTGTTATAATACTAGAATAAAAAAACAATTGTAATTTAATTATTCCACGAAATAATACTAATTTTGGAACACAAAGTCCAATGATTAAAGAAATTCTGTTACTTCGTAAATATTATATTAATTTAACTAATTTTGATAATTTTAATAAATATAAGAAACATATTGACACTATTTTATCCTAGTTGTAAATGTCCACTTTTTAGTTCAATGATAATTTTAAGTAACTACTCTTAATGTTGAACTTTTTTATTTCTTTTTTTTTTCTTTTATTTGTATACTTTTATAATACTCATAACATGAACTCAGCTCATCCGTCTACAAGCATATCTTTGCTTATTGGATGAGCTTGCAAACCTACTATAATTTGTTTGAAAATATTGTTTTATTTTGTTTGTTTGCTAAATAAATATTATTATTATTATTATTAATAAAAAAAAAACCTCGACGGATGGGAATTCGCAAACTCGTGTATAACTTTGAAACTAAGTCCTACCGACAAATTCTGTGTGCATCACTGATTGATCTTAACTTATTGAAAAACAAATGTTTTCAAAAAAAAAATTTTCAAAATTAACCACATTTATGAGTCATACATTATGACCCAAAATAATAGGTACCTTACATTTTAAGAAATAACTTTTTGGGGGGTGGAAAATATGTTGCCCCTGGGTGGAAAATGTTCAAATACGGCCTTGAATATTAGTTCGATTATTTTTAGATCGATTATAATTTACTCAAATTACGACTATACCTATATCACTTAATAATATTATTTTTGATAACAATTTAAATATATATGACTTAATGTTTTACAAATTTCAATTTATTGAAGATAATTTTATTGCGTTTTAACTTTAACTATAGGCATTACATTTTTGTCTATATTATCTAAAATATTTCAATTATTTCTGGACTAATGGTGTTTTTTTATAATTATTTAAAATAAGATTTTTAAAATGCTACGGCAATTTTAAAATGAATTGTTTTTATATTATAGGTATATTATATTAGGTATTTAATACAATTTAATAACTGTGTAAAATGAACAACTTAATAATAAAATAATTTATTATAAAACTTACTTCTTGTATTGTATTATGCGCTTCTCGAACTATGAAAAATATAAATATCATCTTAAAAATACAAAAAACTAAAAACAATTTGTTGTATAGAAAAGCTGTGTTAATATTGTTGGTGTAGTTATAAGCTAATTTTGTTACGTTCGAAGCAATGAGTAAAACTGATTCGATGATGATGAGTAATGCGTGAAAAGCATAGTATGTTTTGACTTCCTCTGTCAAATTCCGTAGTTTGATAAATAAATAGTGTACTTCGGTTGGATACAAACATTTTTCCGCAGTAGTTGAATGGCAAATACCTAAAATTAAAAAAACTTAAGTGTTTTTTTGTTCACAATTATTCTTATTTTAAACCAAATTTGACGAGACTGATAAATTTGTAAGAATTAAGAATATTCATTTATATTCTGTGTACATTTAAGATTATGTTATGTTGATGTCTCAGTGTTACTTGTTAGTATAAAGTGTAAGCCAACATATTGTACCTATGCAAGGATTAAATTGATTTATTTTAGTTCTTTATGCAATAATAGGTATACATAATTTACATGTCTAAATATTTGTTGAGTTTTTATTTATTTAATTTTATATGTTTTAGAATATTACATTCTATTACAAGTTTGATTATATTTTTATTTAAAAATGCATTTAATTTTAATATACATAACATTTACATTTATTTTTTCACAAATTCATATTATATTGTACTTTGTACACAAACACCATGTAGGTACTGTAGATAGTTCCACGGAAGACCACAGATAATCGAGAGTTTACTGTCCTTATAAAGTAATAACTAGTATATTTTATATTTATTTTAATAACAACAGACATTTTATTTCATTTTAATATAGTTTAGCACTGTGAGTTGTGAGTTTGTGACTGTACTGTTGTATCCACCACTCGATACATATGAAATATGACGATCGTGGTCATAATCGTTGGTCACATCACAAAATAGATCACTGGTCAGATCGGACTAAATAAAATCATAAGTTTGACCATCCCCCCCCCTTGATAATATACCCTCGGGTATTTTGGATGGTCACCATGTTCGATAAGCCGTTAAATAATATTACATTTTGTTATTTGAATAGGTACTTACTGTTTTCAAACACAATATTGGCCAGTTTGTATCTGTCTTTTAACATTCTCATACATACAATATATTGTGATACTGATATCATTGTAAACAAAGAGACCAAACTCCACATAAATAATACAACAAAACTAATTTTATAAAAAAAGCTTATGACAGATATATGGTAAGTCCCAACAAGTAATACGAATACTAAGTAAAATTCTTGTGCCTTATAGTTCAACGGGCAATGCATTTGTAGTGTAAATTTGTCAAATTGATAAAACGAATCAAGTATTTTAAAAAACTGTTTACTTCTATATGCTGAAAGTGTTACGTTAATAACCGACACGATTGAGATAACGTATGTCTCAAATAAAATAACCTGAAAATAGAGATTATGGTAGTTAATCTGCAATCATCAATTTGATATAATGTTGAAACATAGGTACTAGACGAAATTAATAAGATAATTTACATATTTTAACAGTTTCTGTGTAGATAGTATAGCACTAGCATATCTGTATACATCAATGTTGATAAAAACAATAGTGAAACCGAATAATATCCATACAATTACTGAATAGCAAAACGATAAGTTCTTGTGGTTTCCGGCGAATGGAAAGAAACCGATTACTTTTCCAACATAATATGTTAGATTCAGATTACTCCACGCCGAATACGTCATAATAATTCACTGTAACACACCAAGTTCGCAGTCCGCAGGAAACTAAAATATGTATTGTTTCCATTGTCCGTAAAGTTAACATTAAAATATTTTGACAGCAAATACTCGGCAAGTACTCGAGTTCAACAGTTTTTGATATCAAGTATTTTGAAGTACTTTGAAATCAATTAACTTGCTACCTGTTGTAGTGGATTGGATTAAATTATTTATTTATCTGTATATCCTCTAATAATGTATTGCATTTATAAACAAATAGTATTATATTTTAGAAGCAATTTTTTTGACAGCTATTCAAACCGGATTTATGTCACGATGAACATTAATATTTAAGTATAATTATATTATACAGGTAGGTAATTAGACAGGTAATCAATAATAATATTTTAAAATGTGTATAGGTTACAATATTTTTCACAAAACCATAGGTATTCCATATCAGAATTTATTTGAAATAAAAATAATTTTCTAATGTTGAAGTTGAGAAGATTACCAATACTATTGTACACCTGTCACCTATGGTGTATTCCATTTGTGGTGTAATCTTAAATTTGAATATAACAATATCTCTCGGCTTTGGATACATATATACATACATAAATTCGATAAAAACAAAAATATGGACTACAAAATAAAAAAAAAACATTTTATGATCAGTTTTTATAATTTTTTTTTTAAACTTAAATCCCTGTTCAATGCCGTAACTATAAACTCTTGGGCCCGTGTGCAAGGATTTACTTTGAAGCCACATTAATATTATTATTGTTATTTTTAAAATATAATAAGGAAGTTAAAAGTTATTGTCTCCATAAGTTATTATCTAGTTTTCAATTAACCATCCCAACAAATTAATATCAACGTTACCTACTATACTAATGTAAAATTAAAATAACTGAAAAAATAGGTCATACGACTTTTTCCAGCAAAACCGTATACCTCTAGTATACCGTGTTGTTGCTATTAAAGTAACTCATTTAACATTTTTAATATTAATTTTTGGTTACAATTTAAACTTATGAGAAACATTGTTTTTAACTATCAATCCATAGTTAAAAAAAAAATGAGCATTTTATAAACTTTTAACTTGGTACAAAATAATTTGATTTGTGATTTTGATAAGCTTTTGTCAAAATTAAACTTTAAACGCTAATAAAAAACCGTGCTTGCATAGGTAGGTATACAGGTATATCTAATACTTTTAAAATAAATTAAATCGAACATTTTATTACATTATTAAGCTGTTTGACACAGTGAAACATTTGTATTGATATTTATAGAAAATAACAACAAAATTTCAAACACATAAATAGCTCAATAAGAGTAAAAATATTTTTAAGATTTCTGCCCAATCTGTATTCAGTGGCGTTCTCAAGAATTTTATATGGGGTAGGTTCTAAAAATTTACTAGAATTTAATACTGGGGGGCTCTGCTCCCCACTCCCCCCATAGTCATAATATTTAAAAATGTTGTGTTATTATGTATTTTACCATTTTGGCAGTCAGTTCCTAGTAAGCTGTATTTGATATATCATATTAAGCTGAGTTTTGAAGGTCGCTCGGAAATACTTCCTCCGCGAAATGCAAAACAAGTAAAATATGTATTAGAAAAACCTTCAACAAGTCTCCTGATATATTGTTACAAAATGCAGTTGAAAAATAATAAAAATACTTAGGCACAATTGTTTTTATAAGCATTTAAGTTCGAGTTGACAAAATTTATCAAATTGAGAATTTACGAATTATTTAGTAGTTAAAAATGTATAAAATATTCTTTCTATATAGATAAGGATTAAACATTTAAAAAAAGTTACCACGTAAGTAGGTTATTCTGTAATCAAAAAATCTCAAAAATATAAAATACAGTTTTTTTATAGTTATTTTATGTTCAGATTTGGAGGAAATTACATATTAAATAACCAAGAATAACGAATTTAGTTATTTTATTGTAATTTTATAATATTAATACAACTTACCGGCTACCGTATTAATAATAAGTAATAACAATATAAATATAATATAAAAAATCCACACTGACAAACCGTCACCACTTAGAATCGTTTTTCGTATACAATGATATTATATCATTGAATTCATTTTTAATACCAGCCATATTAACTATGGATGGTATATATTGTTTTATTTTATAATTATTATACAGTGACCCACTTGTAACCTACTGTACGGCGGAGGACATCCACCTACCCGCCTTTTTCAAATTATATCTTCCATAAAAGGAATAATTTGAATAAATAAATAATCAATTTAATTTATTCAATAGTAATCAATGAGAAGGCCGTATTTCCCTATGCGTTTTATTTGAATGTTAATGTGCGTGCCTTTGCACGATATTCAAAGAGCAGCCCATAGGCCAGCCTGATGCGCGCGCACAGGGTGCCAAATAACGTGCTGGCGTGAGACGCTAGTTTTCTTGTCCACTCTCGTAACAGCTCATCGACTCTCCTTCTTTTTAATTTTTATCCGATCATCGCACGCGGCCCAGTGGACGTGACAGGTAACGGACCAGACGTCACCGCGGTTACACTAACTGTAGCCAATAGATGGCGATCATCATTAAGCGATCGCCGAAACCGGTCCGGTCTGTCGATTTTATAACAATTTAGATTGCTTACCGATAAAACGATTTTTCAACAGCTACCTGGGTACCTATACAGAATTGGATTTCTGCCCATTCTGTATTCAGTGGCGTTCTCAGGAATTTTCTATGGGGTAGGTTCTAAAAATTTACTAGAGTATAATAGTGGGGGGCTCTGCCCCCCCCCCACTCCCCCCATAGTCATAATATTTAGAAATTTTCTGTTATTATGTATTTTATCATTTTAGCAGTCGGTACCTAGTGAGCTGTATTTGGTATATCACATGAATATCAAAAGTAAAATAATGCAACCAAAAACTAAGCTTTTCAACATTCATACTTTAATAGTCATTATAAAACCATAATAATTTACCAAACATTTCAAAACACAATATTTCCAAGTTTCAGTCCATGATCTCTATGCAGAACTCTTTACCGTTTTGCACTACCAACTACTTCTGTAACTGGTCAATTTATAGGATATTGTGCATCGCCAACAAGAATAAATCTTTTTCTTTTTAAAATTAATTTTTTATTAACCTGTCATTTTTGATTTGTATACTTGTTATACTTATAATATAAACTTATCTGTACATAAGCCCGCGGCATGTTATCACGGCCTGCGACGTTTCTTTAAAATATTTGTTTAAATGACTCCATTTTGAATGAGATGTATCACTATTAGCTAAGTTAATAGTTAGGTAATAGTTATCCATATTTTTATTCAAAATTTCAAATAATAGGTACGATATAATATTGTAAGAAAGTAATATTAACAGTAACCCTTATAACATTTCCGTCTATAATATAGTTATATCATTAAATATTTTCTGTGAAAATGTAATATAATAACTATTATTATAAATTATTATTTACTAATTAATATATTTAATATTTCTGATTCTTTTTTCATAAAACTAATTTTTACAAAATTGTATATTAAACATGTGGCTTAGGAAAAAATTTTATTTAACGTGGAAATAAAATTAATTAACTCGTAAGTTACTGAATAACATAAGAAAAAAAATAACTCGTTAATTAACTTAGTTAAAAGTAACTTAACTTCAACTTATTAACTTGTTGATGCCCAGCCTTGCTTTTTGGACTACAAATAAAATTTTATTGATTTTTATAGAAATAAAAACTAAAAAATTTGAAACTTGAAATTGTCCGTAAACAGCTCAAAACAAGTCAAAATATTTTGAACATTTTATAGCATTTTATAACGGTTAAAATATACTAAGTCATATTATTGTTACAACAATATTAACTTTATTTTGGATCATATTAACGTATTTTAAACCAATGGCAACCAATAATTATTATAATGATAGCTTTAAAACCCATGACAACCATTTTTAAACAAAAAGTTCCATCGGACATCTCAAAATCTCTGTTTGAGCACCTCCCGGGGTAGCTCCTCTCCCTTTTCAAATTAGCCTACCTTCTGCCCAGAGGTCTAATCTATCTCTGTACCAAATTTCATCAACATCGGTCCAGCCGCTTAGGAATGCATAAAGGACACACAGACAGACAGACAGACAGACAGATTTTCATTTTTATATATTAGATTACTAACTTAAAGTTAAGAACATTATCGCAGTAATTGTACGATATTTAGTTATTTAATTAATTTTGTTAAATTTACGATATTTCAATTTATATGTAAGTTGTGACTATGCAAAATATTATAACAGTTTAAAAATGCCCATGTATCGCAGAAAAATGGAAATAGCGTTCAAAATACAGATAATATAGTTAAAATGTAAGTTTAAAAATAACTCATTTTAGTACAACCTACTAAAGCTAATAACCCAAAATTGTGTTATGCTCAACGCAAATTTGTTATGTCATAATTATTAGCTAAGTGATTTTGGCTCTCATTAGTGGTTCATATTATAAGTAGTCGTTAGATAAGTGTTGAATAAACAAAATATTTTTGAAATTTGTTCGTATAATATTATATTCGTAAATATAGGAAGACGTTTTGGAGACGTTACCTAAATTGCTTCAATACGTCGTGCACCCGTGCGGTAAAAATCCGGTTTTTTTTCAATCGTAAACGGTGTTTACTTAAATTGTTTAACGTCTTCACACACAATAATAATATATGTATTTATCACTTCCTGCATTTCTCATATACGCATAGTGTATTTTATTCATATAATATTACGCAGGCGTTTTCCAGAGCTCAATAGGTATAAATTGATTTTATTGTCCGGCAATCATACGCATATTGTTCGTCTTAATTGATGAATATTAATCTCACACCCGTAGATATAAAATGTTTTGATCGATTGTTCAACTTTAGTGGCTGAGCTTATAATGTTCCGTGTGACGCAATTACATTACACACACACACATACACACACACAGAGGTGAAAACACGATGAGTGTCTTAAGCGCACATAATGGAAAATCGTAATTATTAATGTCCTAGAACTTTGATGATATTTTTATGAATCTATTGAATAATTATTTCTATTACTGATTATTAATTATTTCTCTGACATTATTCCGCGACGCAGTGAAAGTATTTTCAATATACTGTTCGTGTTAAATTATCAATTGAGTGTAAAAAAATATACACATGGTATACTATTACATTCGATAGCGCATAACATTATAATATGGTAACGATCGAATGAATTTATTTCAAATTTCAATGTTATAACATTCCATGGTGAATACGATCGCATACGAGTGCCTATATGCCACGTGACCGTGCCGTATTATTTTGTTTTCTAAGAAGTTATTTGTTTGTTCACTCGATATTATTGAATTTAGACGAAAAGTAAAATCGAAAATCATCTTTTATAAGATTACAATCGCAGAAAACTAGATATTTCGATTTTTTCCAAGCTATTATTTACTAAAATATCTATCGGATTAATAATACGAACTATTTTTTGTAATCAAGATAGAACTGGGAGATGACTTAATATTATCATTAAAAGATTTCCAACACATTATGTAAGTATGGTTCCATAAATCGTCAAAAACGGAAGATACTTAGTTTAAAAAAAATATTTTTGGAATACCGAAACCACTTTCGCTATTTTATTTTACGATGCCTACTGTGTATATTCAGTAGTCACATGCCGGAATTAGACTGAAGAACTTTCTGACTAATAAAATGGGCATAGTTATCATTCAAAGAATCTCGTTTAGGAAACACATTTTATAGATTTTTTAAACAAGTTTCACCACTAAAACATAATAGTATTATACTTATACTTAACTACAGTATCTATATAATTCTAGGAATAAGCTATAGAGAAGAGTCTTTAAAAAGACATAGTATCAATCGTTTAAATATTAACATTTATCATGTTTATCATTTGTCATTTATTTCAATCATTAATGCAAATAATAACATATGTACCTACTTCTGTAGTTGTATCTTTTCGTAGTAATTTATAGCAGATAATTTATTAATTTATTTACCTAGGTGCTAAAAAAAATTAATTCATATTTCTTTTATATGACTTCTAACATTTAATTCCACTTGAGAGGATCGTCCGTATAGACCAATATCGTAAATATTGTTTGTAAAATATATTTAAACTAAAACGTGTAAATATATGTAGAATTTCTAAATAATTTTTTGTTGTGATTGAAAAATATTATTCTTGGTTTGAAACTTTTAGTATATTATAATATGTTATTTTTATATATACTGTGACATTTTCAAAACATTTCACCGTTCTATTGCAGTCATAATAATAATAATATATGATATAAATATTAAATATTTAAGTACTATTATGATAATTAATTGTTCATAATATAATATATTTTGTTATAATAATATGTTTTCGGTAAAAATTAATTCAACTACACCGTATTACTAATGGTCAAATAAATTAGTTGAATAGAAATACAAATATATTATAAAAATATTTAGTATTACAGGCTGACAGTCTTTACTCAAAATCGTTTTTTGAAATGCAATAATTTATCATTGAATTAAAATTGAACTCAAACATTATATACCTACAGAGATTTACTCAATTACGAGTATACTTGATACCTGCTGTATAGCAGAGTGGTTTTCTATTTCCCCTTTTTTATATAATCATAAACTAATAATAAATATAAAAGCTCAATTGAGTTAGACAAAAAAATGGTAAAAATATAAAACGAAAAATAATATTGTGGTGTTCAGTGGTATGAAACTTAATACTATACATAATATGTTGTCACAAAAATGGATATCGCGTGTTCCTTATTGGCGTTGCACTGGTCGTATATTCATTATTTTACGCTCTAATGACTTAAAACTTATATTGCATAGTAATTTTTTAATTACTATGATTTTTCTATAATCTTACTTTCGTTTTATTGAATAATAGTTGCGTTGATCAAACTTTCGGTCAACGCAATTTTTGATTTAAATATATATAATTAAATGTCGATGTTTTATATTAAAAAGTGCGTAAGTACATCATTGTTTCCTGAAGAACCAATAATTAATATATTATGTTATATACAGTTGTACAGGAGAAATAATTATGCATGCACAATTTGCTAGTTTCGCCAAGAGGATCTGAATGAGTGTAAGGGTCCTTTTAATAATTATTATGAACCAATATACGAATATCGGTAGTCCAGTTCAAGACTTCGGCAATAATGTTGTTATTCTAGGAAATTATAGGTTAGGTACATTCGTTTTTAATGGTGTTCATTGCCTTTCTAAATTACTTTCTGAACTAAAATATTTGTTTTTTACTGTAACGCTGCTGACGGAAGGAGGAACGCTTACGCATTACTTCCCCTGAATTAAAAATATTGTGGCTGTGGGTAGTGGGTGGGTTTACTCACCAAGAATTTCCTAATCACAGGTCAATGGTTAATATAGTTGGTCATATTCATTACTCATTAGGTTCAATGAAAAACCATTTTATTACATAAATAATGGTTGTTTAATGGCAAACTAGAAAAAAAAACTTAAACAACAAACTGAATATTACAATTTAAATATTATATTATAACTATGATTTCACATTCATTAATTTGTTCAACTAAAAAAAATATTGTGATATGTTTTCAGATTTAACTGTATTATGATCAAACAGTGAAACTCAAGTTTGCACTTCTATATATTTGCACAGTTATACGATTATAATTTTTATTATTATAATGGAAATAAGGCCAATTATCGCATTTGATAAAAAAAAACAGAGTTAAATACATTTTTCGTAAAACCATATGCATTAGATATTCATAGTTTATATAGATATATTAAGATTGGAGCATACACAGTAACTATAGTAAAAATTGAGAAATTACTTTAAAAATGATCTTATAAGTACCTACAAAAGAAACCATTTTGACAATATTACTATTATAATAGGGGCGGCTAAACAATTGATAGTGAACAACTGAAAACTTAAAAGTTAATATTGATGAATTAAGAGTAAGCAATAGGGTAATTTGTATTTTTATAGGTAAAGCAGTCAATCGTCTAGGTACCTTCGATGTAAATTATTTTACAGTCATATATATATACTGTATCTACTTTTATTAGTATACTTATTTATTATAATTTGTTTTTAAGTCGATCTTTAAACTATAATTTATAATATCATACTTATTCTTATCCTTTCCTTATTTAGTTATAACTTATAATATAACATTTTTATGCACTACATTTGAACTTTTTGACGAGTTTATTTAATATTTTTAAGATTTTTTTCCTGGAGTTGGTCCAAATCGCCTTCATAGTTGGGCTATATCTACCCAACGGAAGAGGAGGGCATACATCATATTTCGTTTTTCCTCTTTTCCGATGAAACTTTTGAATAAATTCACATTTTTTCTCATACAGACATACAGTTGTTCCATACATCTCAACAAGAGTCCCCTTTTTCCATTTTTGGTCTGTATATGGAAGGAATAATGAGCAGAAGCCAGACATGGTATATTGTTTTCAACTTGTCCTACGAAACTTTTAAATAATTTAACGACTTTTGTACACAGTTATTCCAAAAAATGTTTGCCCTCTCCGTGTTATATCATCACCAAATTTTTGATTTTTGGACATTTGAGAAGCGAGCACACGTGTATTTCAATATATCAGTTTATTGGTGAACTATTTTAACAATTATGTATTGTTTTAAATAATAAGTAATTTTAAACTATTTACACTTCTACACTTATTATTTACATTTTTACTTTTAAACAAATTACTTAATTATGAGTTCCAAATTAAAAAAAAAATGTGTATGTACATTGTACTTACTTATTTATATTTTTCAATAACATATATTGTATTATAATAATATATTAATATGTATCTTCACCAGTTAGGTTTAGTGTTGCCTGCAGATTACAGAAAAACACATGTTGGTTAAGACGTGTTTCACCATCTTCCCTTTTTCATCATACTCTAAGGTTGAAATGGAGCATATCGGCCATAAACCAAATATTTTGTTACAAAATATTTCATTTTGAATAGAGTCGGATGTATTCATAGGTTTGCTATACAAATAAAATCTATAACCTGAATTTTTTTTTTTTGATATTAGGTCATTTTATTCATTTAAATACGCGTTACTTAATATACAGTATACACTTAAGGTAATTAATATATTATGTTTATTAGTACTATTCTAACCTATCAGAGTTCTTTATAATTTTAAACTAAATTTGAACAACAATATAATATGTAATTTCTCTAAGTATGTAGGTATACAGACTTGAAGAAGTATCACTGGTAGTACTCATGCAGCTGAAGCTTTTATATGACTTCTTGTAATATATTTTTTTCCTTGCAACACATTTGCTTTTTGTTTATAAATGTTGTAAAATAAAGATTGTAAATTAATTCAATAAAAATAAAATATGTACTGAGTAATTGCTTAGGAATTGCCTAAAACCAATTAATTATACTTACTACGTATAACATACACAATATAATTCACATTTAAAATTAACGAATTTTTTGAAATGATGTTTCATCCAATGCCACTCCAATAATGGTCTCCAAAAATGTTACCCTGTTCATTAAATTATTAACATTTTAATACAACCATCATTTGAAAAAAAATTTAACTTTTTATAACAACAGAAAGCTGAACCATATTATGGTAAAAATATTAAAAGTATAATATGGAAAAAACAGCGTCATCGTTTTTTATGAGAAATTTAAAATGCAACCTACTTGAGAGTTGAGATTTAATTTTAATTTTATGAATCATGACTGTCCATTTTAAGTTAATTTTATCGCAATTTTATTATATTTAACTAAACGTAGGTAATGATAACTACTTTGGACATTTTTAATATACATTTCGTAATACATTTTCTGCGGAGTATAAAATTTTTAATTTTCAAATCGCTAAACCACAACCATGCGGCAACTACCGTACAATATGTTCATATAATTTATATTCTTGCACGATTACTTGCTTAATTGGCTTATTATGTTGCATAATAATATACATCTCATACTTTTTAATTAAATTGATTAAAGACAATAAACTGCATTGTACCTATTATTTATTTGTAAGTAGATAGTAATACCTAACCGTAGATACTTGGAATCATCTCCAAAAAAGTATTTTCTGCTTACGATAGAAATGTTCAAAATATTTTAAGACTTTTTGAGTTATTTATAGACATCTGACTTAATCGATTTGTTTTTGTTTTTTTTTTAAATGTCGATAAAAGAAGGGAATTTTTATGCACGGGTTCCAAAAAAAAACCAAAAGTATACCTGTAAAATATAGTCACGATTTTCACAAGTCACAAAAATTAATTTTCACTAGCGTGTTGATGTACCTACGTTATTATTAATCAATAATAAAATATCAAATAAAAACCAATTATATAGGTATAAAATCATACCAAAATGTTCATTTGTGTAAATCGTAATATGATTTGCAGTATAACAATCATATAATCGAGGTATAACTTTTTTTTCAATTGCCGTTCGAACGGCTGCAAGCCGATTCGGTGATACCCGATCGAGAAGGGTCCATTTTTTTTTGGTTGATACCTATATAAACCTAACCGCAACAAATTAAGCGTTTCCATATTGAGCGGCGCTTGGGTTTAACCGCGGCGGTTACCGGGTCTGTCCCATCACACCGGCGGATTACAGGCACGCGCAGCAAACTCACGTGCACTGCAACTGCGTCTGCACTTGAGCTTACTTCGGCTATGTTTTCAAACTCGGACGTCTCGATCGAAACTCACGTGCCGGGCGGCCAGTGTTCGGACTTATCTAGATGAATATCTAGATAATTATTTGTTCATCTTTTATCTTATCTAGATAAATAGTTACAAGGTCTCCAAACGTTCATCTTAGATAATTTTTTTACTAATCTAAATTAATTCATCTAGATACATTTTTTATTGATAAAAATCGCGAATTTGTGCAAACCCATTTTAAATATTTATACAGATTCTCAAACCAAGTTTATGGTTTATAAAATGATGTAATTATTTTTATTTATATCATTATTATTATTATTATGTTCCTAGACCCTGGTGTCCAACTAAAATATACCTAAATTTAAAACGATTTACGAGGATTCGTATTTCGAATTATATTTGTGCTCGTCTTATACTTAAAGGTGAAGTCTTTTACATTCACTGGGCGGAACGATGAATTGTTTTACAATGACGTGTGTTTTTTTGAGTACGTGCGTACACGTTTTATAGTAGTAAAATTGCATCGAACTTCGAGTTTTTGGCAGATTTCTAATAGCATTTGCATTTAGTTGGTACTTTTAAAAGGTGTCAATATCTTCTTTGTTATCATTGTTAATTTTTTCGAACCTATCGATTATCTGCAGTTAGAACTTGGAATATTTATTAATAATTTCGTGTGGTATCTATTATTCTTCATGTTTAAATATCTTAATTTATAAATCTAAGAAATGGATCCTAGGTTTGCCGATATTATTTTTCTTCATATCATTATGACCTTTGGTGCGGCGATCAACAATGTGTATATTAATTAGTCCTTTAAGTATTGTTACGCGAATACCCAAAACAATACACCTATAATATCATAATAATTACGCATATAATAATAATATATTATTTATTTAGCAAACAAATAATTACATTCAACGATACAATATATTATTATAGTAAATAAATTGTAGTGATAACAACTCTCCTTTAAGCTATAACTAGTGTGTGTTGGTGGGTATAATATAAGTCTGAGTGAAGTACAACACTATATAGTTTTATGCTAAGCGATATTTACAAAAATAAAAATGTTTAACAATCGAAAATATCGTTAAGACTAATGTTATTATGTATAATAATTAATTTCCTTCTTTCATATTTATATTTAACATAATTGAGTTATTTTTGAAAAGTCTAGTTTTTTTTCAGATACGATTTAAATACATAATATAAAAATTTTTTAAATAATTACTCATATTGATATTACATTAAATTACCTACAAATAATTCCTGGTTGCGGCAGAAGATATAATAATATGGATAAGTCCGAGCTGTTTATTTAAAAACATCGATACCTATACCTACAGATATTGATATTTTGTACCTATTAACGAGTCCATCTAGTAGGTATAATTCACCTACATTAGACCTGTACATTAAGCATTATGATAAATTAATTATTACACTTTTTACGGAATCCGTTTGACGACGTGTCAGTTCTCGCTGTTACTTTCTATACGCACATAATATGAGACAGTAGCTAATGTCGACACTGTGTTCTTTCAAGTAGGTATATTCGACGAGGGTTTCCCCGAAGAGCTGCGTATAACAATATAATATCATGCGTGTGATTAATTTTTACGAGTAGATCACGTCGTATACGAGTTCGGTTTTCGAGAAGTCTGATATTTAAAACGCTTGTGAAATATTATAATATTATATGCATAATAAATAATAATATATTATTACCTATATTGGCCTATATTGTGCCTATATATTGTATATGCTGTATTATATGTTAATTTCCAGTGTTCGGACTTATCTAGATAATTATTTGTTCATCTTTTATCTTATCTAGATAAATAGTTACAAGGTATCTAAACGTTCATATTAGAAAATGTTTTTACTAATCTAAATAAATTCATCTAGATACATTTTTTATTGATAAAAATTGTAAAATTGTACAAATGCATTTTTAAATATTTATACAGATTCTCAAACAAAGTTCATAGCTTATAAATTTATTTATACCATTATTATTATTATGTTCTTAGAGCCCAACTAAAATATACTTATATTTAAAACCATTTAAAAAATAATTGTATCTTTTTTGATCTAGATAAAAAAGTATTTATCTTTATCTAGATAAATATGAGTTAAGTCATCTTTTGTATATAGCTATAGATACATTTGAGTTGCATTATCTTTATCTTTATCTAGATAAAAAAAATACTTATCTAATCCGAACACTGGCGCCCCGGGCCGAAGTAAACCGCACAGCGATGTTCGCGGGTATCCAACTAGAACGGCGCCTCTGCGGATCCAACTAGAACGGCGGCTCGACTGTAGCACGTCCCCTTTTGACCGGCCGAATACGCAGACGGCAACGAGACGGACCGATCTTGACTTCGGTGGCGACGGGCAATGCCGTGTTGACCATCGAAACGTAATAACTGAACTTTGGACTTGCATAATATTATTTGACACGACAATTTCGGTAAGGTCACTTGACGGCTCGACCGTTTGCATCGGGTCGATGAATCCGATCGGTACCGGCTGCTGCAGCGTCGAGGCGGCAGACGGTGACCCGGTCGGATGCATCACCCGCAAAAGTCGTCCGCACCGCGATGTTTGGCGTCATTGAACTGCTGCAGTATCGCCCGGTTACCGGACCGCTGATATCACCTCGCAGACACGATTTTCCGTCGGGCCGTTTCTTGCAGCTCTGCGAAAACTCGGTTCATCGCTATCGATTTTTCGGATGGTGAGCGAATATCGACATCAGACGGTGTATTCTGTACCGCATGTGCAGCGATATTCGCAATGCTCGTAATATTATAATATTTTAGTATGTCACTTACACTATATAATTGATATATTGCTATATATAAGGGATGTGCGTTAGGTATAACTTTTATAATATAATTAATTATTCGTGTTTGTTGTAACAATAATACAGAAATAATGTTCTACTGTGACACAAAAATGAATAATATATATTTCAAATACTATAATAAAGCTGCCCATAAAAACAAGATTTAAAAACTTTTGCCTCGGGAATACACGTATTAGTTTATTAATAATTGTTGTTAAACGTTAATTTTTAATTTAAAAAAAAATTGTGACGAGGAATAACACAAATAAAGAAAGTTAACTCTGCGTGTGTAATAAATTACCAGTTTCTAAACATATTTAAAATTTTAAAACAACCCATTAAGCTATAATCTCATAAACGCACAGTTGAAAAATAATTTGGTAACCTTTATGTTTTGGTACTTACTACTAAGTAGGTACATAGGTATACAAACTACAAACATTTGTAACTGAGGACAATATATTATAAATATATCTTAACATCACAACATTCGTAACTATTTACTGGTAACTAACGGTCGAACACAACGATATTATGTTCTTAGGTTGGATCCGATATCTACTATGGAAAACACAGAAATAATGAAACGTTATTTAAACTTTAGAAAATAATTCTTTTGACAACGTTTACTGAATTTCATAGAGTAGATAACTAATAAGTAATAAAAATTTAACATTTCAATTAAAATTCACAATTTTGGAAGGGCCAATTTTAATATTGGAGGCGTTAAGTCTTGCGCATATGCACTAGAATGAAATAAATATATTAACTCCATTCATATTAGTAAATTGTCAACTGTATTAAATTGTCATATAAACTTCTACACAATCACGACCTATGAGCATGATAAATATAAATTTTCAATAATTGTATATAGATCATAATTACTTTTTATGTAGTTAAAAATACTTAATTATACATTTTAATATCAAATTAATTTTATACAACAAAAGTCACGAGTTCATAACCAATACAAACAACATGTTAAAATTCAACCTATATTGTTATATATTAAGTACAATGTATTTAAAAATTATATTTTGTCAATTATTTTTAAAATTGTAATAATCGAATACAAACTACACGTAATTACATTCACCATTATCTTATGTATTATTATTAATTATTCGTATGTTTATTAATTCAATAATATCTTACAATGATTTTTGTTGTATCCCTTTCAAATGTTTATTTTTTAAAGCGTACTTATAATATTTCAAAACTCTGAGGAAAACATATTAATTAGGTATATTTAAATATTTTTCATTTTAGGGAGTCAAATTTTAAATTATTCATTGTTATTAATTACATAACTAGTGTAAAAAAATCTACAAGATACACTTATAAGCTATTGAAATTAAAAAAGAGTTTTGTAGTAGGTACCTTCATATATTAACTGCAATTTTGTGTACATTGCATTATATTCTGACGGTTATATTACTTAATAATTAATTTTTAGTATAATAATTTTAAACTTAGAAGGGAGGATAATTTAATTTTTACTTTACTGATTGTATAATAGCTTAACGATTATTTAAGGATTAGGTATGCGTATGCCACATAGTAACAATTACCTATGTAATATTATAGCGTAGTACATGGGTATAACTCAATTTGTGCTTCGTGTGTTTATCCATATTTACAATTCATATTTTATTTTTTCATCATACCGTATAATATCATAATGCATATTACACAACGGTTAAATTGGCGTGCAACAAAATAATAACATATAATCTTTTCGGTTGTATAAACTATAAATCGTATAAATGCTAAATCAATTGTTAACCACCAGTTAACGGGAGTTTACACAATTGTCCATCAATAAAAAATTGATGATTTTCATACAAATCTAAAGAAAACTTGTATTGTTATTTTATTGAAAAGCGTTTGAAAATTGCACCTATAAAATATTGTCAAATGCCTTGCAATTTCCAGTTTTTTCTAATCTCTATTAGATTATATTTATTTATTTATAATATATAATATATGTATATATACACGTAAAATATTAAATAATTTTATTTATAATACATATTATTATATTATTAAAATGTTTTGAATTATTTCAATATTATTTCCAATTTAATTGATATAAATTTAATAATATTAATATACTTTAAGACTAAAAATATACCTAGATAATAGATAATAAAAGTTAGTTGGTAGATGTACATTGTACAATATAGGTATTAGGTGCAGGTTAAAATAACCAATATTTGGTTGTTTATATTTAATAGTGATATCGAAATACATCGTTATAATTATTATGTTTTTGTCGTACCTAAACATGTGATATTTTTTTATTTAAGATACTAACTAAATTAAATATTAATTAAGTTAATATTACGTTATCAATAATCACACTTTTGGTTAATAACTTTAGTTAAAATATATTTTTCGTAATATTATTTCGACTGAATTATTAACTTTGTATCTTTGTGGCATGAATATAAAATAATTTATAATTATTTTTCATGTATAATAAATTACTTACATTTTTATTTCAGAACCATAAAATATACATTTTGAATCACATTATTATGTTACTTATGCATTCACTTTCGTAATTATGTTTTATGTCCATTGTCCGTAAGGTGTAATTATTAATTTTTATACAGATAATATTATTAACTTTCTTCAATACAAACGTATCACTCTATATAGCACATATTATTGTCTACGTAAATAAATATATAATTTGGTACAAGGATTGACGCGACGTAACTTATAGTCTTAGTAAAACAGAACACATTATTGTTAATATATAACTTGACTAGGTAGGTACCTATTACCAGTATTACCTATATGATTTTATTCTTCATTAAAATTATTATTTCGTATAGGATCGGTACTATTATTTGAAATATTAAATAATTTATAATCATATTAGTGTATTACTAAATAGGTACTAATAACGTGTCCTAGACTAACTCAGTACCCACGTAGGATATTATATGCTCGGCCTGGGATTTAAAATCAGTAGGGAAATTTAATGTACTTCTTCACCACAAGTTACTATTGATTTTTAATAATAATAATACCTACCCATGTATACGTATGATAAATATGTGTGCGAGATTTCAAATCTAGTGGAAAAAATCACTGATTGCCACTGACGCATTTATACTGTCAAGATTTCATATGGTTTACGTGTTTTTTTTTTTTTTTTGGCGATAATTTTCCACCGTACCTCATGGAATAATGGCAACAACAAGATCATAACCGTATCCGTGATTGACATGTCATATCATCCAAACATGTTGTAGGAAATCATCAACGATTCGATACAATATTATAACAATATTATTATACTATTATTACCGTCCTCGCGCCATGAAGGTGGTACACGTGGTAAGTGGTAGTCGTTTGACGAATGTGATATATTTTAGGTAAGTACTTGAAAATGTGGGACCATTTCGAGTGAGTTCCTTGGATATTGGTCGAATACTCAAATAAAATAAATATTATATAATTTACGGGTTGACCGAGTATGCTTTCCAGTGATATGTACTCCGGGGTACTCGAATTCTTTCCGTTTTCCCCGCCCCGTAAGTAGAACGATTTTCATTTACCCTGTGACTTATTCATAGAGGGGTTTCACGACAAGTTTACTTGTTCAATTAACACCTATAATGACCCCAGTTAACAAAATAATTCTTACCTAATTATTTGTAACTTTGTTTTTGGCGTGATCTATTTCATATTATTAAATATTTTCTTACTACATAAATGTGATAACGCGGGGTGGAAATATGAAGGTGGTATATCATGGTGCATGGTGTTCAGAAGAGGAAAGTCCAAGATAACGAGGTGAGGGAAAAACCATTAGATGATACGTCGTAAGTTCGCTGCAACGGTCTTCCTCAAAATAAGTATTGATTGTAATGTTACGCTTTCAAATAAAGATTGAAATGGATCACTGGAGAATAAAAATTGAAAAACAAATAATGACAGGAAACATAAGTTCAAGTTTGTTTCCTACGGATATATTTTTATCATACAAATTAATTTAATGTTAAGACTATAACTACTTAAAAAACAGTTAAGCTGAACTAAATATTACTTAATATTGCTATATATGTTATAAGTTATAGGTAACATAATGCAAATTAATAATTATGCAATCTCATCATAAAACTATACATAAGAGTTAATATATGGATTATGGATACCATTTTACAATGTTAATTTCAATACCGAAATTTTATCTGCCATATACCTACGTTTAAAATGTAAATTCCTTTTTATGTTGCACATTTTATATTTGACTATAGGTTTTTGTTAACACTTTAAACGGAAACATAAACTGGTTTAAACATAACATTTTTTTTTTAGTGGTCTACCTATATATTCACTAAAATGGCTTACGTCAGTCGAATTAAAAAAAAACGGATTTTTTTGGAAAAAAGCCAAATCGCCGGATTCAAGGTTGGCCGACAAGGAAGATGTTGACCCTTTTAAAAAATGTTAGTCATTTTAGCATTCTGGTTTTTCGATTATGTACAATATTATATTATTTTCATTTTTAAAACGGATCTAGTCAATATGTAATAGTCCCCTCCATCAAAGTTCTTGGATCCGCATAATGTCGTGGATTCGTGTTTTATATTTTACATACACTGTGCACGATTGGGTTTGGGTGCCCACTGCCCAGTAATAATAATAATGATAATAATAATAACAGTAATGTGTGGAGAAAGGACCTCGTGGTCGTTGTGTAAGACAATATTATTACCGTTTTCCGTGGTGGGGTCACTGGGCGGTAAGCGTCCGGGTAAAAGCCTCATGTGATGATACCGAGCGCTGTATGACGTACGGAGCTCGTGAGAGTGCAAGTGCTTCCCGCGCGCGTGATATAGTGAGAGTGATCATTAATTTATATTATAAATTATTTCTTACCGGTGGAAATATCTTATTTTTTAACACGGGACCACCGATTTGGTTGTTATTGTTGTTGTTGTTGTTGTGGTTGTTGTTATTGTTATAAATATAAGTACTGTGCTATTGATGTTCAATTGTTAAAATGAAGGTACGTTTACACGATTTTTTTTCACTCAATATTTTTATTTTCCATACCTAACTATATTATTATTATGGTGGTTGTTTGGGATTGATATAATTTAATTTCAAACAGTTACCATATATCATACAATTTGAAACAATACATAGGTATAAAATTGTATAGATATACATTAACAATCTTAATTTAGACTAAAAAAAAACCTATATACTTATACATACTTATTGTCAGTAGGTATCAGTAATTACTAATTCTGGTTCCTAGAATATTTTTCACAAATATATATTCTCATCAATGTTGATTGGTCATTAACTTCTACTTAAAATTGCAATAATTTATGATAAGTATTTTATTAATTTACTTTGTCTACGTAAATGTCAATATTGTTTTGTTACGTATTATATAGGTGGTACGTATTATGTATGTATAGGCGTATAACTGTATAGGGTGATACATTGTCATATTGATAGTACATTATAAATTAATAACTATATTGACTAGTTTAACTTAATTAAGGCGATTTTACTTTCTAAGGATATCAGCCTTTTAAATTTAAATTGCCCTTAATGTAAACTTTAACGATATATTTTCAGTCAATATTATAGACCATTCATCTTAATTGTTTTTTTAATTTAGCAAAATATAGTTAAGTGAAGTATATCATGTAATCAGGGTTAATTGCTGTTTATTGATAGATTCGGTTAAATTATTAGATTTGAATTAGTAGTATCACCCTATATTAATGCAATTATTATAATATTATCAAAACAGTGTTTAATTTATTCATATAGAAATCTTATTTACATTTTTGATAATTTAATTTAATTTATATAATTTTTTTATTAAATCATTTTTTTTTAAAATTCATATGTTCCTACTAAAAACGCATGGTAAAAAAATTTCATCAACACATTTTCAAACGTGTATACTGCATATACATACACTCTAAGGCCTCTGATATGGAATATTGATACCAAAACACGTAATTATTATTTTCATAACGAAACTTTTTTGTCAGTAAAATTTTGTATTTATACTCTAAATTATTCAGTTTTCCCGATGACCACGCGTATTGCTGGGAGTTAGTATAATTAAAAAAAAAAAGTTATTCGGTTTTGTTTCGCTCCAAGTTTTTATAAATATTATTATAGTTAATATTTATTTAAAATTAAAATATTTAATTAAGAAAAATGATATTTAACTACTAATTAGTGTCACATTAGTCTTGCATAATGCTTTCACCATTACAGTAGGTATTACTGAATAATTGATGCGACATCATCTTCATGAAATCATGAACCATTGTATATTTACTTTCGCGAATCGCGGCTATTATTAATTACACGATTTCGTTAAGAAACTTATTGTCATTTTTATTCTCGACACAAGACCTAAACGTTTGAATGTATGTGTCATATTATTGTATTATGATAAATGTAATTGCACGGAATTATTTTTAAACAGTACTGCTTTGACTTTATGTCCGAATACGATACGCGTGTTAACATTGGTACTTTTTTTAAAAATGTCATTATTGCGTTATGTTTATCGTTAAAATCAGTGGTCTAGTCTTGAAATCGAGTCAACTAATATTGGTACGAATGTACAACGTAATAAGAATCTATTTAAAATTGATCAATGGGTATGAACTTCAATAATATCGTAAATACAAATTATCCGACATAAAAGGTATATAGATATGTAAAATGCCACTTACTGCCACTTAACTTTATACATTCATAATTCATACAGCCATATATTTTACCGCCAAAACATAAACCTGCGGCAACATTTACGTCCGAAGGTGAAAGTCAGTTGTAACGGCAGTAAACATCTCACGCACTATATAAAAAAAATAGCATTAAAAAACTGAATACAATAGTAATAATAACGATAGCAGTGATAAAAATAATAGATACAACTGTCGAATGAGTGATTGTCTTTTCTGCATCGGCAACAGCACAAACGACGTGGATAGAGATAGGTACCTACCTACGTTAAAGTCGTTTGACGCATGAGACGGTGGTAAACGTTGTGAAAAATGTCCCAATTATTACAAATGTGACCACTTACGTGTTATAGATGAATATTATATGTTAAAACTTACAGTCTCATATATCTGCTATTCTGCTCACATGCAGACGAAATAATTTCGACGTATAATAATATAAATCGAAATTTAAAAAAAAAAAACGTGTGTAGGTACTGCGTTTCTCTGAAATGAATTAGGAATAATATAATTATTATCGTTTATCACTGTGTTTGATCATCATTTATCAGGTTTTTATTTCAATTTACTATAGTAGGTAGGTAAACTGACTGTAAACCGGTGTATTTCATTTAACTAAGGCGCTGTATTATTAATAATTACCTAGTGTATGTGAATTTGAAAGTACGATTTCTATGACGAAATTATATGGTTCAATATAATATAGTATTGAATATTTTACAATTAAGAAAAAAATGGTATATTTTGTTATAAGTTAACAGTTTACCTATAGATGCATACACTAAGTATATTGTATTATAGGTATGTAAAATCTAGCAATTTCAAAATGAATAATTATTATTACGATGCTTTGCAATAAATGTCTAGATACTAATATAACGAGCGTTATAATTGGAAATTATAATTTAATTTCGATTAGCTTAAACCTATTAGGTACTCTAATTGATAATTCCACACTAGAACCACCAGGATCGACGTGTATATTTAATAACTAATGATTACAAATTAAATATGTTACTATAAAGTTATGACTTGACAGACGTATAATATGCTATCTTGATAACCAAACAATTTTAGGTGAACTTAAACAGATTTAGCTACCTACAACCTACCATGACGTAATTTAAAGTGCCTATACCTACTATATAATATTCACCAAAAGAGAAGACGAGTGGGGCTAAATGCAATATTTATTTGGCACAACTACTCTAGCTTAGTATGGTCACAAGTCATAACTGTACCACTGTTCGTGCCATGAACATAAAATTATAGTTTGCTAAACGACATTTAGAAAAAAAATATAAGCACCGGGTTTGTGTTCGGGTCAGCGAAAAACGGCCTGCAGTAGTCACTACTCGTCGAGACGGTGACAATAATAAATCATTAACCTAACCCAACCATTCCTTTGATATATACTTATCCGACGGTGGCAGATTTCACCGGGCGTGCGCCGTCATTGAAGCTCGACCGGTAGGCGATTGTTGGGTAGCGTATAATATTATAATATAGTACCATTGATTCAATAATATTATACTTATTGTATCTACAATAGTGCCTTACGCGCAGCTCGCGCGTTTAGAAAGCATGAACGGCTCACCCGAGAGATATTGGCCCTACACACCGCGCGGTGATAATACGCACCTGTTGATTTTTTCGATGAGTCCGCAAACAAGTAGTTGTCAACAGTTATCATCATCGGTCTCTTTTATGCGTCAAAAACAATGATTGTCATTCGTGGTTTTTTACAAGTGTATAGTGCCAGTTGGCGATCTTCCGGTGGAATATCATGGAATACAAAATAAACTGTTATATTCGGCAGTATCATAGAACTTGTCCTATGAAATAGCCCCAGTGACGGCGGAAGGTTCTCTGGGGCCCCTGGGCAAATTAAGTTTTCTAAGTCTTAACTATAAAGGTCTCTAACTTTAAAGGCGGTGCCCTTGAAAAATGCCCAGTATGCTCCCCTCTAGCGCCACACCCCTGCATAGTCCTATAAATAAATAGAAAAGAGAGAGAGGTCTAGGGGCTAATATTGTTAGAAAAAGGTAGCATACAACTTTTGTAACATTTATACCCATTAAACGCAAAAGTGTTTGTGTGTGTGTGTGTGTGAGAGAGAGAGAGAGAGAAAGAGAATAGTTCAATAACAAAGATAACAACATTTTTAGGAAAAATAGCATACTCCTTAGGCCACATTATATTACAAGGGTATTGATTATCTCTTTCTAATAATTTTGGAAACCTGGACACCTGGTTGATATTTGGTGACCTATAGTGTATGGTATTGGGGATCCGCAGACCCGCAGTCCATATTATATTAATAAGTCTATGGTCTATTCATACTCATATGGCACTATGGCAGTATAGTCGTAGTCACGGCCGACAGTCGATCGACTGCGATGTATAGAGATCATCGAACGATTCGACCTACGAAGGTCGTCGTCATCGAATGATTTCACGCGACTACGCAGACGTATTTGTTACGTCTCGCATTAGGTACGATAAAATGCATTGTAATGTTGTACCTAATTGTGATTTGTGATTTTCAACCCGTCCGCGCAACTGAATATTATTATCACATCGACAGTGTCAGAGTTAATATTTGCAGACTTGAACGCTGTGATATAATGATGTTAATTCTCTATCTATTATTATCATGATTCATGACTTATATATTATGAATATTATGCTTTTCAAAAAATAACTCTATATGACTATGCGTATCTTACCTCAGTTCCCAGTGAAATTATTTATTTTTATATTATTTGTTGTCGTTGTGTTATTAACCTTTGTTAATGTCGGAAGAAGAGTGGAAAATGTATTTATGTTTCTGTGGGATAGTACACTACGAAATGGTAGAAAATTGCCGAGTAGGAATCCAGCAAATTGGGTAATATATAGGTCGTATATTAAATATTCTAATAATTCTATTACACTTAACGCTTTAAAACATATGCATTAAAATGTAACTTATATTTCACCCACTTAACCTAATCAAACCAGTTTTTGAAAAAAAGGAAATTGTTGGAAAAAAGAGTACTTATAAATTAATATTTTGGTTCATATTAAATCTATTTATTTTTTTTACTGATTGGAATATAATAAGTATGATGTATTAAAAACAAATATGCTAGTGTTGAATTTGAATTTTATATTTACTTGCATCCATATTGTCAATATAGCACCGTAATGAAGAGTATTAGGTACAATTTATTATTTATTAATATGTATCTTCAGATAAATTGTTGGTGAACTCGTATGTATTGGGTAATTTTTTTATACTTATTCGTTTATGCATTTTCGAAATTATATGCTATTTCTTCTGTATCTGCTGCAGATAAAATAGCCATAATATGCATATTGTTATATTGAATTAATTCCTTTCAAAATGTATTTTATCGCCAATATAGTGGCCAGTAGGTATATGTATTACTGAGAGGAAGTAATGCAAAAGCGGCCCCCCTAATGGGGTGGTTAAAAAAAATAAATTATGAAGAAAAAAGGTATACATTTACTTATTACTTATTAGTTAAGTAGGTACCTTATATTTTACGGCATACGCAACATCATAAACACATTTTATAATCTTCGTCACCAAGTTCCTATCAACATATTTTATATTATTCATTCTTTAGCCTAAAACAATATGTGTGTACAGACGATATTATAATTCACTGAACTGTAAATATGGAACGCGACAAGGACCGACAAACTATCACTATAGTGACTATAGTCAAACTATCCTTATTGATTCTGTTTTTATTATTCCGTATTAGACAAAATAATATATAGATTCATTTTGTTGATATGATTCCATTGAACATATGTCTAATGGAATCAAGATGGTGGCCTCCGATAAAGGGACTTTTCAATGCACAAGTTATATACGATGCATTTTCCATATTTACAGTTCAGTGATTATAATCACAATTATTTTGTAGGTAGCACCTACCTAATATTACTGTAATTTTCTATTATTCAATACATCTTCGAATAGATGAATAGGTACCATTTCAAACCTATTGGTTTAAAATTTGGTTATTTTTTTTTTTTATATTTACTAAAGGTAGGTACGTAGGTACATAGGTACAACATGTCATTTAAAATATAAAAACAATACTTGTCACCCCTCATTAAAGTTCAACTTTATTTTGTACTGTTACCGATGAATAAACGAGTTTATATTTTTGTTAAATATTATAATTTTTATTATTATATATTTATATGTATTAATAAATAATAATATATTATTACATTATTATGTTTATTACGTTATTAAATATGTTAAGAAAGTGACACATTTATTTATCGTTCGGGTTTGTTGAATAACATAAAATAAACTTATTAAACCATGCGATTACGATGTTCACTTAATCTAATCTACGGTAGAGTAGTAAACCAGCAAATCATCTAGAACATTTTATATATAATTCTGGTTATACTTTTTTTGTCCTCTTCGTGGAAAGAGGGAACTTACTGTAAAAAATAAAAAAGTATTGCATATGTATTGTACCTTCCTACATCAAGTTAATGGCATCACAATAATATGAACATTTTTTTATAATTCAGTTTTATAAATTAATATTATAATATTAAAATATATTTTACATAATAATGTAATTAGATTACGAGTAGGTAAGTAATATGTATATACAGTTCACCCGTACGATCTCACCCGTCGGAAATACACAGTTGCTCACAACTATCGCAAAAGGTTTTTATTTCACTAATTAATAATCACTACAAAATTAATTTAAAATTTAAAATTCGGTAATGTAATTATCTACAACAATATTATTAGAGTGATTGGTCAAAACCTGTAGAATTGGCAATGGCCTGGGGTACTACTAAAAAAGTTGACTTTCTTCGAAACTCTAGAGTTTGCTTCAAGGACACATCAAATTATCTAAATATCTGATCCTCCGGCTCTAATTTATAGTTACCCGTTGTGACCACGTGTGTGTATTATTTCCAAATCACACTACCGTTAGGTGGTGCTTAAGTTTTTATCGAATATACAAAATTAGTCCTGTTTAAGGTGCAGCAAAGGTAAACTGGTTAACTACCTGTACAAATGTATTCGACATTTCACAATACTTGAAACTAAATAAAGGTTTCACCAATTTTTGTTGCGCAAGAAAATAGCGATTACTATGTATAACAATACGTTTTTAATGTGTATAAGGTACTTACAGAAATGTGTTACAATAATGAATCAAGTAATTGGCGATGTCCCAACATACACATCAGCTTATCATTTAAGGAGCTTTACAGTCGAGTAAATAAACAATGACGTAGCACAAGATTTTTATGGGTTTTTTTTTAAGCACATAATTTGTTTTTTGAATTAATTAGATTATTCACTCATGTTATATACAGATATAAACATTAAATTCGAACATTATAATCACTGAACATCTGAACGTAACAAATAAATAAATTACGTTGTGTTGAGAAAAATAGAAAAAATTACGTAAAACCAGGATATTCAACTATTAAAATTCAATTCCATACCTAGATTTAACTAGATACAATATTTTAGTTTTTAAATCTAGATGACATAATCTCGAAACAAAAATATGTAAATATATTAGATAGTACTGTTTGTCTAATGAGGAATGACTTGAATTTATTTAAAAACATTCACACACATATATTATAATATAGGGTCGATATGATTACATATCATCACAGTCTTCATTTGTACAATTTATTTAATCAATAAATGATATATTAATCCCAAGACATAATTAAATGAATTGTGTAATTTTAAACAATAATTACTATTAAAGCAGAAAACCTAGAAACCTAAAAAAACGTTATTAATTTCTATTATCCTTTAGAAAATAATATACTATTATTGAACCAATAAAACAATACTGTATTTGACTGGCAAACAAATATTTGACAAATAAAAATTGCTTACATCACCGTTATTAATTGTATTAGTATTTAATTTGTGTATAGGTTACACGCCCATGTATATTATTAAATATATTTATTAAATAAATAAAAAGAATCAAACAAGTGTATTACTTTAATATATTTTAAGAAATATTATCTTTTAGATAATTATACATACTTTATGATATTAGAAATTCCACGGACTCAACTAAATCAATAGACGACTTCATAATCCCACCAAAATAATAAATACATTTGAAAACTAGTAATTGTACAAGCTTTATAATTTTGTATTGTACATATTATAATATTATTATATTTTGTAAGTTCCAATAATCTTTGCTGCCGATGGTTTTATTAAATAATAAAAAAAAGTATGGTATTAATATATTATTATAAGCAATATAAGTGAGAGACCTCATTTTATAAATAAAAATAATAATCTAATTCATTTACAACAATAATATCTACAAATACAAATTAAGAGAAATAAAATAACTCGATAAACTCTGTCAAACAACATTCATTTAAATCGTAAGGAAGAAATTAGGTACACTAAATAGTGTCAAAAGTGGTCACACAAAGACCTCGCATGGATATCTGTTGGCAAAGACGTTCACTCCATTATGCTTAACATAGAATGTACAAATTACAGTTAAACACTTTGTCATCCTCTGTCCAAATTTCACAGAGGCTAGAAATGAATTCCACATTCCAGAAAATCTATATGAAACAACCAGACCATTTTCTGACGTAAATTAATTAATTACTTCTTTAAAAAAAAATTTAAATGCTTAAATTAATCTAATGTAAATACAACTTTACAAAAACAAAAACTAATGAAAAATTGAATATTATAATTTATAATAAATTATACCTTTTTCAGCAATTTAAACACCTATTTTGCTAGGAAATTATCGAAATCAAGATATTCTAAATTATGTATATTAATTTATTACTAAAAAGATAGTGTGAAGCGATAAGCACATTGTACAACAACAACATTAATGACTGAAAAATTAAATTATTTAAATATAACTTTTCAACCATGCATTTCAATTTTATAATTTATTACATAGTTCTGTAAATTCATACTATTCGGTGCATAGCGTCCATCCTTATATTATTATATTATATTATTATGATGATGATGGAAGTAGTTGATGTTTTTCATAACATGACGTAAAATTACATAAGTAACGGTGTATGGATTTTTAACATACCATAACTAATTAATATTTTTTTGTACTTCCCTGTTAGCTGAAGACATATTTGAATAAATAGCGTGTCAAAAAAGTATATGATATATATATAATTATAATTATAATATTATTATAACATATTAAATAATTTTAAAGTACAAGTAAACATTTTGAATGTAATTCAATGATCGAGTTCAGTGCAAACCAACAAAAAATAAAGGGTGGTGGGCGATCGTATTGTGTATATTGTTTTATTGTATTATAAATTGGGTTGTTGAGTAATACCTAATAAGTATTAAAGATGTGTTAGCAAAATATAAACTGTGGCAAAAGTTGTATAGGCTTCGTATAGTAATAAATAACGTGTTTAATGTTTATATAACACGATACTATAATAGTTTAAATAACGAAATTTAAAACTAATGAATTTATTTCTATTTAGAAAATAATTTGTTTTATTATACGCTGTGCCTCATAATAATATAGGAGCCTACTTATGTTGCAATCCTATGTATCACCCATTCCGGAATCTGAAATGAAAGCGTTTCCCACTTCAATTCATGACGTCAACTGCAGGAAGGAAGTATTGAATATTGTGTTATTATTACTCTTTTACTGACATGTCTCGATTACTCGAAACTCCTTATTATTTTTGGTAGTATTCGTGAACATCTTTCTCTGCAAATAAACACATAACATAAACACCCATTATATAACTGTCCATGTAGGCTAACAGCCTTTTACACCCGTGCCATCAACTATTACGGACGATATTTAAATCATAGAAAACGCTCAAACCGAAAACTGACAACTCGAGTATAAATTCGTTAAATGCATTCTATATTATAATAGAGATAACTGTATTTACGGTTGATTGATTTTATTTTATTCATAAGTTATAGGCTTGCGTCTCTAAAGTAGGTATATTTCGGAAACATTGACTGAATGTTTATGAGTTTTTTTTATGAATGGCTGATTCAACTTACCACTTACTACGTATAGCATTATTTTTTTAATTTATAAATTAATTAAATTCAAAAAAATTTATGTCACATTGACTTTCGTTAATACAATTTCACTATAGATGACAAAATAATAAATATTTACAGCGAAACGATGAAAGCAAGGTCTGGGTCGGTAAGGGTCAACTATATAGTATCTGCGTTACGCAACTAAAATATCAAAGCAGCTTTAATTGGAACCGGTTCCGATCACGGAATAAAAATAAACACAGACTTATATATTACTACTAGGAATCTTACTTCTAGGGAAATCTAAAAAACTACGTATACGACAAAAATCAAATACTAATATACAACTAATCTAAATATACTTATATTAGGCTTGTATATTTTTACTTCAAGACTACGGGGAAATAGTAAACTTTACGATAAAAACCATTTGAATTATTTGAAGGTAAAATGTAATTTATACCTTTCACTTACACACTTCCCATATGTCCAAACTCTCTTTAATAAAAAGATCTTATTTATCATTTATTTATTTTGGAAATAATAAAGAAAAGTTTATTATAATATTATGTGATATAAACATTTTTTATTTTTATTTCCTTTCAAATAAAGATAGTTTTCCTTAGAAAAAATCTTTTTATCCAAAAAAATTGTTAAGCTATAATAATAATTTTGATAGAACATAAAGCCCAAAGTACATTTTCATTTAAATTTGTATACTTGACCTGTAAGATTTAAATATTAATAAATACATACTTTTCAGTTATTTACAATTATAATATTATATTATCATAATGTATTTTTACATCTGTTCTTGTATTTTACCTGTTGACTTTTTGACTAATTCATATTATGTTAGTTATATGTGATGACTAATAACCAGTTTAATGTCCTGTCACCCGAATCAAAAAAAAAAACATAGGTACTATTGTAACAAATATAAATGTTATACAATTATTTTATAAATATTTTTTTATGTTAAGATATTGAAGCAATAAACTAATAATTTCAACAGAATAGGTACAAATTAATTATTTATATTTTACCACGACAATACCTATACTTTTAAATTATGAACAAAACTGTCTTAAGACAATAGTGAGGTTTGTTTTAATCTGTACTGGCTTACTGGTGTTACTTCAAGTTTTATGGGTATTTTATGAACGAATGTTCGTATGTGCTCAATAACACAAATACTTTCACATAATATACATCCAATGAATCAAAGCTCGCTATACATTTTCAACAAAAGTATCCGTTTTGATGCAAGTACAAATTTTTATTTTATATGTTATTTCTAACATAAACATTATTTAAGTAATTTTTAATCGATTGCTTACAAAATACATAAATTTATAAAATATAATCAAGGATCTTAGGGTAGCAGATCAAAAATAAAAACTTAGATTATAATGTTCGATTAGTAAAGAAAACGAAATCGGAATAGGATTTAATAGTAATATTACGATGTTGAAAAATCAATAACCGTATAATTAATGTAATCAATTTTAATTGTATCTATTTGAATACAATTAATTAGTCGCAGTACAATCATTAATCGCCACGAAATACCATGGTATAGTGGGAGTGCTATATATAATGACAATTGACAATATATAATGTACCTGCTTACTATTTTATAAGTAGCTACAGTCACTCTACATAAAGATAACATTAAATTTACAACTGTAGGTACTTGTAATAATAAATTATTAAGCTGAAATAAATTTAATATGTTAATGGAGTATGCGTGCGATGAATGTTATAATAAATATCCCATAATATCATTATCATATTATACCTATGTAAGCAATGTCTAAATGAGGTAACATATTACTTTCATTTCAAGATGACCGGAACTAGCTATATCAGGATAAACGGGTTCTGTTATAACAATATTAACCGAATCCAAACTTTCTCCAACCATACAGAATAATAATAAATATAATAATAACATTTAAACTTAACATCACATAACTTACTAATCACGCTTTAAGACATTAAAAATGTTTCGTAACTCTAAGTATGAGTCGTTTGTTGTTCTTAGGATTTTATGAAATTAGTTCTGCGATTTGATACACACACTTCGTCAATCAACTGCGTTGTTATTAAGACCTTAAATTATTTTACAGATCTTCGCGTTGACAATTGTCATTTTAGCCCTCAACGGTTATGTAACGAGAGCCACGTCACTAGACCCTCTCGAAAACGTAGAAATTGACGAGACAAAAACCGATAGAGATGACTCGAGAACCAAGAGGTCTGGAAACATATTTTCGTCATTATTGAAGAAAAAATTCGGATTACTCAGCTCAATAACCGGCTCGTCATCGGGTAAATCCATTGGTCATTTGGACAACTATCCAGAACATTTCGAAGAGCCATTGGTATGTCATATTTGTAAACTTTATAAAGATCAAATCAGATGTACGTGTCTTACGTCAACTGATAAGATTCATTAACGATAATCATTTATATATTATTTATGAAACCAACGCGGACCTATATTGCATTTTAGTCTTATCACACAAAATCGTTCAACTTATGGGGTGTTAAAAAAGCGATTATGTCGTCGGTGTTTCAAGCGGCTAAAGCGATAACGGGTGGAGTTATCGCTCTCAAGGGACAATTGATCAAGGCTAAAGGGCACGCGGTCGTGGCCAAAGGTAAGCTGATGCAGACCAAAGGTGAAGCGATTTCGAACTTTGGCAAAACCATTGCTACTCACGCGTTCGACGTCCACCATGAACCACAGCTCGACGTACATTCCTCCGTGGGCCTATTCAACCATCTGCCTGTCACGCCGATCCACCAGCCAACCAGTAAATATTTTCCGCTGACAGTTTTTCCCTTCTTTATGCTGTACAGTATTTCAACGTATACACTTCCGATTTACAGGTTACGGAGCTGCTACTGCGTTTGGATATCAAGGACAAGCGTACCCGAGCAACGTGTACCAGAGCAACTCGTACCAGAGCAACGCGTACCCCAGCAACGCGTACCAGAGCAACGCCTATTCTAGCAACTCGTATCAAGTCGCGGCTCCTAGTTACCAGACAGGGTTTGGGGTGCCACAAACCGGATACGACGGTGGCGTGGGTTACGGAGGATACGGTGGTAACGGCTTTACGGCAAAAAGAGCCATAATGCAGAATTCACAGGAATCGAGTGCCAAACAAGTGCAAAATGCATGTAAGTACAAAATAACACGTATGGTAGATATATACTTGAATACTAAAGTGTCTTTTTCAATAATTCCCAGAATAATATATAGCAGGGCTTCGCACCAGAGTTGACACGTAATAAAACTAAGACCCATAATCCATTTTAACTACCTATATAGTATAGTGACTATTGATAAAATAGATACACTCATATTAATATCAACCACTAAAACAGTAAAACCAGAATAATTTATTATACTAAACCGTAACCAGAACCAAATTTTTTTAAATAATCAAGTAACACATTTATTTATAACTATACTTCTTAACTTAATTAGAATCGATAGAAAAAATAGAACTGGGACACTGTTTTTTGTTTACCTGCAGTTGATGTGGCTCTATCAACTGTTAGTTTGATTGTGATTAAAGAGTTTTTTTTTTATATAAAATAAGTATTAATTCATTCATACCTACAACCTACGTATTAAGTAAACATATTTTATAAAACCCACTAGGAAAAGATGTATGATAATTTAATTGAATTGGCTTTAAATTCCGTCATGAATGTTGTACCTACATGACATTTATTTTTGAAAATCCGAATTAACTAGTATGAAATATAAGTTTAACTATAAAAATAAATGTTAAATAACTTATATAGGTTATATAATCTGTAGTCGCATCCTACAATCGAAACCCGAAACTTGAAAATCTTGATATATAATAGGCTCGTGATGATAAATTTAAATATTGACCACTCGTCGGCCGGTTTACAAATTGTGATGATATTAATAAAAAATATATATAAATGAGAAGTGAATATAGGTTTATGTAGTTAAACAGGATTCGTTGAGTAGCTAATAAAAACAGAAAAATTGAGTACATTATTATTTATTTGTATAGTTAAGTTTTTAATTTCAAAATCTTGTTTAAAATATAAATTTAGTAAAATAAATCGGTACCTATGTATCATATTCAATACCCACCTATTACATCGTAATAATTTCGATGAAATGTATTATAGTAGGTACCTACGTCTTATTATCAATTGGTTTTAAAACTGTTTTATAATTTTAATACAAATACTTCAAATTAAAATATTTTGTAATTAGAATTCTCCATTAAAACATTTTTTGAACATGTAGGTATATGTAGTAGGTTGACAACAAAGTTAAATATTACATTATTGTGTTATTAAAAACAAACCGAGGCCCCGTATAGGCAGACTTCCTCTTGTAGTAGGTAGTCACTAGTCAGTGATACTTTCTACAATTTGGACGTTTTGTACGTGATTAGTGAGTATACGACGGAGTCACGTACACGGAAAATAAATATGCTTAGACGTAAGACACCGATTCGGGTTTCGTAGACATATATATATATATATTATATATATATATATTATAATTTATATATATTATGATTATAATTTATATTTGAAGACGTGGATCATCAAAAACCTGGCACGGCCGAGTCAGGCGTAAAAACGATAATTGGTTTTTGTATTATTTTCAACGCGATATAATATAATAGTTTGTACTTAACTTGTGTTTTTGCGCAGTCGACAAAGATTCGGTTCACGCAGGATTGTTGATCTTCAAACCGATCAAAATGCCTGTGCAGAACGTACCGGCAGCCGGTAATGTGGTGGCGTCTCAGAGCACGGCCAGCTCACAGCAGGCGATCAGCCAACGGCCATCGCAGCAACTAGGCGGTGCGTTCAATCCCACGAACTTCAAAACGCCGCAACAAGGTTTTGGATTTCAAAAACAGTTTCCAGCCGGATTCCAAGGGGACGCGCTATCCGAGGAGTACTCGTCGGACTTGAGCCCCGGTTACCAGGTACCGGACTTTGGTTATCAGACGCCGAACCTAGGCTACCAGGCACAGAACCCTGTTTACCAGGCGCCAAACCCCGGTTACCAGGTCCCAAACCTCGGTCACCAGGCGCCAAACCCCGGTTACCAGGTCCCAAACCTCGGTAACCAGGCGCCGAACCCCGATTACCAGGTCCCAAACCTCGGTCACCAGGCGCCGAACCTCGGTTACCCGTCGAACGGCGGAAGCGCCGAACAGACCTCGGGTCACGGTTACGGCGGCGGGGCGCAGAACTTCGACTTCCAGCAGTCAGCCATCAGCCAAGAGTTGGGCCAACAGCTGGCCGCGATCTCTGGCCAACAGCTGCAGCAGACGTCCTTTTCGCAGGAAAGTCTCAACGGTGACCAACACGACTTGGCTTCGGGCGTGGACGAGCGGATGGCTCAGCCGTCGTACAAACGCGCTAGTCAGGTGATCAATCCCAAGCGAGGTGTGTCAGGATCGACGGGCCCGTCAACTCCTTTAGTCACTTCGGACTTCAACGATGGCGAAGGCGTGAAAACGAAAAAACGAAGCGCTCCGCTGCCGCCGTCCCACGGTGACGTAATCGTGCCGTTGAAGTACCACGACGACTCGACGTCGGAAGACCAAGTCAGATTGAAGCAAACCGTCCAACGATTCTTCAGCATGCTACAGCAGAAACAACGATGTAAGTTTAATTATCTCTGTTATTAATCTCCACGAAATAAAAAAAAAAACATCGAACAAATTAAACCGGAGTTTAGGTGACTTTATTACGACAGTATAGGTGAATAATATAGTATAATATACATGTCTAGGACAATAATAAATTAATATACGAAAAATTATCTGTATAATGTAATAGATAGATATAGACATAGGTATAGGTAGTGATTGACTACAATAGAAAAATGTTACAATGACATCATATTATTATGTATATTGTATATGGGTGTTTTTCAAATATTAAATTAATATTGTAGAAACTTGCTATGTGATACCGATTTTGATTTATATAATTCGTGTATCAACATTTAACTCAAATTAAAACGAGGTCGTTATTTTCTTTGGGTTGTATTTTCAAGTCGTTTTTTTAGAGTACATATCATAGAAAATCTCAAAGTTATATCTAAGTACCTACTTAAATTGCAGGTGTCTGTCTGCGACTATAGAAAGTACTATAAAATCAAATACTTAGTTTACAACTGATTACTAACGAATTTGTTAATATAGTTCATTTCGATTTTTTATTTTTCAAACCACATTCATATTATTGGTTCATGGTTTGGATAATGTACACTTATTTTTAACCAAATTTCGTAATCGTTTATTTTGTAAGGCTGTCAAAATATCGAAACCGCATAAACCTACACATAATCGATGCTATTATTACACTTCAATACTTGTACATAATAATTATGTAGGTTCGTTAGTTATTTCTAATTATTATTATCTAGGCCCAGTGTATAGGGTGTGTCTATACTTGCCGGTCTTTGTTTTTCGTAATTATTACGATATTGAATATTTATATGCGTATAATTAAAGTTCGTTTTCTGTTCTATCAATAAATCACATATTTTATAATGTAATTGATTATTGAATAGGTAATAAATATTTAGATGTTTATTTAAACAAAATGAGTTATAAGTTACAATTATTATCTAAGACTGTAGTGTTAAAAAATATTTACCTAGGCAGATATAAACTTTTATATATGTAAATAAACTTATACTCATCTTCGTACAAAATGAGTCACTAGACACATATTAAACTATTAAACACTAATAATAACTATGTAAAATGATATTCTATATAAATTAACGATAAATTGCGATTTTATTCTAGGAGAGTATCTACTTATGGACTTAAAAAGTAATCTATGGAATCAGAATAATTGTGAGAAAAACCATTCACACAAACCAAACATAGTCGGGGATCATCTACAAACGACTATGTTTACATAGCTAGTCACTTTTATGATGTATTATTTTGTATGCATGTGCAACCCATTGTTTTTATATAATTATTTTTATTACTTTATCATATTCTTATACGTTTGTGTTAAAACTTAGAACATATAAGTTGCTCAAATTCAAATAAGAAAGAACATATTTTATTAAAAAAGGTTTATTAAGAAGTATTTAAAATTATCATAGCAGTTATTTATTAATTATAATTTGTGTTTTGTTATTCACGTTTTGATGCCAACGAAAGCAAAAATGATTTATAGACACATAATATATATTGTAGTAGGTACTTACTGTAAATTATTAATTGTGTATTAGTATATTATATGGTTTAGTAATCATTTTATACGTTAGAAATAGTTAATACTAAATTATGGGTTTAGTATTTTAGTAATTATGCATAACAGGATATAGTTTAGAAGATATAGTGTAAATATGAATTTTGTCACAAATGAATAAAACTATAAAACTATTAGCTGTAAACTGATTAAAATTATTGTATAAAGTAACATAATATAATATATTATATCCCCATAATTTTAAATTATCGAAATGTTTGTCTATTATTTTTCTTTTTAGTTTATGCTTTACCTAAAATCATTGTCTTCATCTCCTATACTTGCTATGATATTATAATAAAATGTTAAATTAAGCGTTGATTGATTCCTCCAGATTGCTTGCAGGTTGGCCGACGACGTTTCTTTTTTCAACCATCATCGTGAAATTGAATTCCCCATTATATTGTAATAATTGTTTGCGTGAGTATACAATACTAATATTACAATGTAATGAGTAATGAATAGGTAATTATAAAAATGTAAGCTAACCTATATAAGCTTGTGCAAATTATGGATATAATCTGGACAATTTGTTCTACCTTTAACAAAAAAAAAATCTTTACCGGGAAGTTACGCTATTATAAGATATATACGATTTTATTAATTTTTTTTTTAAACTATTAAATTTGATTATTTATAGAAGAATTATTTACAGGAGGACACAACGTCTCCGCTCAGAATCAATTTTTGTATGTAATGATTTATCATTGAATTAAAATATAACACATCCATTACAATAACATACTCGATAAGACGACAACTACTGTACAGCAGAGGGGCCTCGCTACTGCCGTCAATTTTAGCTGAAAAAACCTAAAGTATTGACAAAATTAAAGTTTGTTAACGTTGTCCGATATTGATTTTGAAAAAAAATTTGAACTCACCAGAAAATTGTCTATAGATCTTGGGCGGCTATGACAAGATAAGAAATTGCCTAAATGTTGCCCCTTAAATAATGACCGTAGCGAGGCCCCTTAAAATGGGTAAATGATATAATAGATCCGAATGCAAATAAAAAGAGAAAAAGAAGAAGAATTCCGAGAATTTGATTAAATTAGCACCTTACATTACATACAATATTAACAATATTATTGTATAGTGTGTTGACTATTATTTTAAAATAACAAAATGTGTAAAGTATAATTTTTATCAAATAAAATTGTGTTCGATTTCGTAGTTCTGAGTGTCTGATCCAGTAGTAATTCCTATTTCGTAATTATTAATTTAAAACAAAATAGGTGGGTACTAATTTTTTTTTATAAATATTATTTACAAATATTTTATAATTTATATTTGGTGAACAATAAATATTAAGTAATAAGGGGCACGGAGTGGCCGAGCGGACTAAAGCATCGGTTGCGACGCGCACCGTCGCCGGTTCGAACCACGGACTAAGATATATCTTAGTATATCCTAGTCCGTGGTTCAAACCTCGGTCTCGGGCGGCACTTCTCTTCGGGCAGTCACGATGTCTAAAAAGAGAGACCGTCATCACTCTCCCGGACATGACAGAAACCTACGGGTGCCCACTTGAAAATTCTACCTAACTAAAAACACACGTGCTTACAAAAACCTACAGTATCCTCCCCACAGTTAAAAACCACCCAATGGCCCAAGTTGCCGCGCGCAGGTTAATTAATAATAATAAAAAAAAGTAAGTAATAACCAATGAGTAATTTATTAATTTATTAAACAAAACTTTAAAAAGTGGGTACCGCTCTGATGTACAGTAGTTGTCGTCTTATCGAGTATGTAATTGTAATGGAGGTGCTATATTTTAATTCAATGATAAATCATTACATACGAAAATTGTTTCTGAGCGGAGACGTTGTGTCATCCTATAAATAATTCTTGTATAAATAATCAAATTTAATAATTTAAAAAAAAAATTAATAAAACCGTATATATCTTATAATAGCGTAACTTCTCGGTAAAGATTTTTTTTTTAGAACAAATTGTAGGGAATCTTCTATTAAAATGTCTAATGTTAGCTATGAAAATAAAAAATATTATGAATTTCCAACTGAAAAATAATATACAATATTTAAAAAATGCCTCATGGCTCAAAAATAGTCAAAATAGTTTGACAATTTTACTGTGTATGGAAAATAGTCATTTTAACATTAGGTGAAAATTACGTGTATTTTTGAATTAAATAATTAATTAATTTACAGAAAATAATTTAAAGTTATGAAATATTTAACTTATAACGACCAAATTAACTTAGGATTCGATGCCGTGATTTGCTGTTTTTGTCTAACACACGCACGACATAGTATTTTAGACGTGTTTTTTTGCCAAACTTAGCTACCAATTGATATAATGAAGCGATAAGAATTCTGAAAACAGGTTTGAATTTGTCGTCATGTCTACTTGAAATCGAATTTCCCACATTTTCGATATTATCCAAATTCCTAAAAATTTCATATTAAAAAAGAGTATTTAAAAATGGTCGTATTTCAACTGTTGGAAAAGTTAAAATCAAAAAATCAAAAAAGTGGGGAAGTCGATTTCAAGTAGCTTGACGACAAATTCAAATCTGTTTTTAGAATTCTTATCACTTTTTATCTAATTTTTTTAAAAAAAATATTTAAAAATTATTCATTTCAAAAATCAATAAGTAGGTACCATATGCGTTGAGTTTCCTGTACCTAACTATAATCAGGAACATGGCCACTAATTTATAATTTATTAATTGCATTAAAATATAATAATAAATAATTTAATAATAAACGACAGAGTCAAATGATTAATTTATTTTCAAAAATGTCATCCATAAACACGAGTTTTCGACAAAACCAACTTTCCCCGTTTTTTATTGAGTAGGTATAATGTACATACCTATTTATAACTATTTAACATGGCACATTTAATTACTTACCTAGTTTAAATGTATCATATTGAAAACGTATAAAACTTTGAAACACATCATGAATAGAAAGTGTCAGTTCCTACGTTACAGTTTAGACCACATATGTTTTGTTATGAAGAAGATCTAGAAGATCTATTTGATAGATCTGCATTTCAGCCTTGTTCTCATGTAATCTTTTTCATATTTGCGGTATATTTCGGAAGAGTTTTTGAGGTGGACTGTTAAACAATAGTTGATTATGTATTAGGAATTGAAATTTTATTGCATGAAATCTGTTGAATAACAATATTGCAGATTGAAGTTTCATAAATCGTACTTGGTTTGAGGTCAGAATGAAGAGTGATACATTTCTTACATATTTTATTTTATACTGTTCCTTATAAAATTGTAGTATTTAATTGTATTATTTTTGTTGTCAATAGCTACACACATAAATAAGATCTACAAACATTTTTATATTGAACATATCGAATAACACTAAAATACTATAAACCAAAATGAAGAAGACTCAAAGCTTACGAATATCAAATGCGGAAAAAAAGTCCAATTATACATTTTCCACTTATACCATACGACCAAAAACCAGTAAACGAAAAATTGATAATAACATAAAAGAAAAGTTATTTCAATCCGAAATTCAAACTTATAAAGCTAAACAAAAAATACTACTAGACAATATCAAAGAAGTGATCAAAGTGTACAAAAAATGTATAAAAATGTCTAATCAAAGTTCTCAGTCAAAAAGCAAATATTTTGAAGATATTGAGCTAGTGGTAAGTTATTTCGTAATAAATTATCTGTGCCTAATAAAATATACTATAGTCACGAACATGAAACAGTTCCTTTGAATTCTTGTTCTTATACTTGTCTTTTGAGGCAAAATATTTTTGTTTTAGAATTTAACGACAGGCAGACCGACATACTTCATATTTTGTAACTGCAACTATAATCAGCAAGGTATATTAAAATAAATTGGTTTCATGTTATTGCAAAGCCAAATATGTAGTTTTATGTTGCATACTTTGCATATTCAGGTATTTTTTGCTTTTTGAGTCATATTTCTTCTTTCCAGCTATTTTTGCATATTTCCATTTAAGTATAACGATTATAAAACAGAATACAGATACTACATTTCTTACCATTTGTGTGGGAGGCCTCTTTAAATAGCAGTCTATTTTTTGGTGGGAGAGTGAATCTAGTTGGTACTTTTGAGAGGTAAAAATAATTTTTTAATAGATTATTGCACATAAATAATTTATAAAAAAAAAATCGATACACTATAATATTATACATTACACCTCATTACATCGGAATGTGATGATCATGCAGGTGGCTCGGATCATGGACGAGGCATTCGGGTCGCGAGGCCAGGTGCATGACAGAATCGATGAGGAAACTATCGAAGAGCGGAAAGAGTCAACGGTTTCGATTCTCGGGTTGAGTGACATCCGGGTGTGGGACAGACGGTCGCCGGACGACGAGGTGCTGAAATCGATTGCCGAGAGGTTGTTGATCGTGCACGGGCGGCTTCGAGCGGAGACGCGTCGGCTGGCCGCGGACAGGGAACAGCTGCGCTGGTTGATTGCGCAGTCGGCGTCAAGCGCAGAACTGGCCCGGGCGTTGGACGGTGACCTGCAGGCCACGAGTGTACTGACCACAGTCTTGCAAAACGCGACCTGATCGAGATCATGACGCACGTCCGGGATGCCTTGTCGGCGAACCATGGGCACAGGTCGACCGTGGCCGGAAACTCGTGTTGCGGTCGGCGCTTGCATAGCGCGATGGCAACGCAAGAGTTGCGCGAGCTCCGAACGCGGCTGGCGGTGGTCAAGGACAGGTTGAGGGCGGCTGAAAAGGACAAACGTGATCTGCTAGTTATCGTGGAGAGAAGCCGATCAGACCCTACCACGGTTGAGACACTCCGAGCCGTACTCAGCAAAGAGAAAGAGAAGAATAACCACTTGCAATCGGTCGTTGACGACATGTTTATCGCTGTCCGCAGAAATGCGTGAACAGCATCAACGGTAGTCCTCTGCTTATTCAAATTTCTAATTTAGGTACAGTTTAAATGTCTATTTTTTACAGCTTCAAACATACCGCGTAAACCCAGTGGAGGCATCCATTATTACTAATAATAATAATTTATTAGTACGAACATAATATTCCAAACATTCTATACATATACTATATACATTAGACATTATATATAAATATAAAATTATATATTATGGAACGCTTATAAGTATGGAGACATTAGTCACTCCTGGAATTTGACCTACATATACCAATGCATTAAATCCTAACCCTAGTTAGTGCAGGGACTAGACCTAACCGAAAAGAACCAATTTTGGAACCGGAACCCTTTGAATATTGGGAACCGAAACCTTTATTTAAATTAATTTAAAAACCAAAACCTTACTGGAATCAATACTTTTACTTTACAATTTTTTTTTTCATAAGTACCAAAACAGGTAACAGTTTTTTGTATTTTTAAAGAACCGAAACCTAAATTTTAATTTTTCTGTGAACCGAACCGAAATTTTAATTTTCTGGGAACCGAAACCGAAATTCATCAAGGTTCCAGTTCCTGTCCTAGTGATCACAGAGGCAAATGAGAAGTCAAATAAAGTATTATATAAAACACTCGAGTGTTATTTTCTATAGCTGATTTATAATTTTAACAAACTGACACTTTATTTTTTGCATATGAGGTAGGTATTCCTAATTTTACAGTATTTTAATATTTTTAATATATTTTATAGATATCATCATTGCAGATAGATGGACAGTTGAACAGTGTAATTTTTACTTAAACTGTCTTATATACTAATAATAATTAATAAATATAAATACATCATAAAATACCTATATACTTAGTGTCTTAGTAATATATATAGGCCGGCTGACAGACTTGCTTCGCTTAGAAAATGTTCGTAGGTATGCAATGATTAATCATTTAATTAAAATTTAACACGCATTTAATAATTGTAATATTCATACCTATAAGATTTTAAAATGTAATATAAGGTTTCTCATGAGTTGTTATATAGTGCTAAAAATGTCTATATTCAACATTATATTGCATCCCATTTGATATATTATATATAAGATACTAATCATGAATTAATTGGATTACGAAAACCTTCAGTAGATTAGTACGGTAGTAGTATCCTGCGGTATAGTTATATAGATATATGTGTAAGTACATTTTAAAATAAAATATATAGGTACCTACACACTAATTATTATCATCTGCAAATTACAATTTACAGGACTATCATAGTATACTCACCGATGTAATTTGGTAATTTTAAAAGAATAATATCGTGTACCGATAAAAAATAAAGTTATCAATTTCATAAAGGAATGAAGGATATTCATTATGTGTACGGTAAGATATAAAAAAGGTGGGTAAGTGGATATCGCTCTACTGTACAGTAGGTTACAAGTGGGTCACTGTAATGGATGGTGTTAAATTTGAATTCAATGATATATATATCATTGTATAAGAAAAACGATTCTGAGCGAAAACGGTCAGTCAGCCTATGATATTACTAAGTATATTTGATGATATTATTGTGAATAAAGTAATTTATATATAACCTATTTACGTGGAGCCTTGTTTTAAATTTTCAATCCTTAGCTATAAAAGTTGAACATTTTATAAATTTTTAACTATAAAATAATTATTAAATTTTAAATTTGATAAATTTTGTCAAAATTTGAACTTTAAATGCTTATAAAAAAAAATTGTGCCTATGTATTTTTAATATTTTTCAACTGCTATTGTAACTATATATCAAGACATAAAATAAAATTGCATTCAATTTTCACGCTTTTTTACCCAACAAATAAAATTTTATTGATATTTAAAGAAAAAAAAACTAAAAAAATTGAAAACTGACAATGTCCGTAAACAACTTAAAAAGAGTCAAAATTGTATGGTGTATAGAAAATGAAAATATAAACATTCAGTAAAAATGTCATGTATTTAGTTATTTGTTTTTGAATAACAATAAAATAGCAAAATCGTTACACGAGATATCGAGTGAATATCAAATGTTCTAAAAATATGAATTTCTAACGCTCATTAAATTTTTTTTTTGATAAAGGTAGACATACTTTTGGCTAATCTTGTATTACATTTTCAAATCTTAGATTTAAAAAGAAAAATTTCATGAATTCTCAACTCAAAATAATTTGCTAATTTTCATGATTTTCTGTATTTTGTCAAGATTTGAACTTTAAATGCTTATAAATAAAAACTGTGACCATGGATTTTTAATATTTCTCAAATATCATAATAACAATATAATAGAAGCCTTCTATTAAATTTTCAAGCTTTTTTAACCAACAAATAAAATGTTATTGATATTTATAAAAAAAAAATCTAAAAAAAATGAAAACTAAAAATGTTCCTAAACAGTTCAAAACAAATCAAGACATTTTGAAAATTTTATCGTGTATAGAAAATGCAAATATAAACAACCAGTGAAAATTTCATGTATATACGTTAATTTGTTTTAGAGTTACACCAAAAGGCAAAATCGATTTCCTCGAAAACAAAATAATTCTCGTTTTTCCTTAATTTTTCTTATGTTTTTCACGGCGCTTTTAAAAACTACTGAGAAATTTTCACTTTTGACCCCTCAAAGTACCAACTAGATTCACATTCCAATTAGAAAAGTTACTGTTGAAGAAAATCCAAGCAATTTTACTGTCCTAAAAGGTGATGACAGACACAAAAATAAAAAAAAAACACACATTATAAAATCAATACATTCATCGCTTCGCTCAGAATTTAAAATTAGGTTTGTGGTGTACTGGTGTTTAATATTTGTATTTTATGTATTTTTTAATAAATTCATTTTTTATTTATAATAGTAGATCACAAGTTATTTTTGGTAGAAGTTGGTCGTGCAGTAGATCGCATATAGTCATTGCACAAATACCTCTGTAGTCCGTTAATTCTATTGTTAATATGTTTCAAGTCGGACGGAATTAAAATCAAAATGTCCCTACCTAATAAGGTGGTAGGCGCGTAACGTAGGTCGTAATATATTTAATCGACAAATAAAACCAATCAGTTCCGGGGTTGTTACTTGTTGAGGATTTTGATGTTTTATAAAAATAAAAACTGCGTATTTTTAATTTCGTAACACAAAATTGTGATTTTGACGATTTATAAGTTTTGTGTTACGTTATCTCTCAATATCCCTTTACCCCTGTTTATTATTTTAACGATTTGCGATTTTGCAGTTCAATACCACTCTAATAAAACTGCTTAAAATAATATTTTGAGTACGAATGTTAGTTCCTACATCAGTGCCCTTACAATTTGATGTGTTATTTACGGAACAAAAAAGAATTAATTAATAAAATGGTAACAGATTTTTTGATTGACAAAACGGGGAAAATAACTTATACTTATTCACATTTAGTTTTATTTGTAACTTGTAAAAAAAATTGTTAACCACTTTATTTAGTTATACGGAAAATTATAGTACTTAGTCAATCTAAAGTCTTAATTAATTTGGAAGTAAACTTTTTTTTGATATTTAACCAATGATATTTTTAAGAGGTCCTAAAAATACATATCGACATAATATCTCGTTTAGGGGCTAACAAAATACTATCCTATTAGGTTAGCGTGTAAAACTTACCATTTCCTTATTTTTACACTTTATATAATGTAAGGTTTGTCCAATTCGTCGATGCTGCTGGTGGAATTATATTTTAGTGACAACCACCAAATTGAGTAAAAATTTACCAAGTTAAAACAAATTAAGCTAATGACCACGTAAGAATAATAGTTATGTCAACAAAATACAAATCGCATTGATTATCGTGGAAAACTAGACAGTAAATTTCCATTAAATTGAGAGCATTCTACCATGTTTTCTAATGGTAAGCTTTCTTTGTTGAGTTGATTGATTTGTTAAATAATTAAATCTAATAATGATTTTAAATTGAAATAGTTATTTTAGCTGTAATTTTAAATATTTAATATTTTCTTTATTTCAATCCATTAATTACCTTATTTGTAATCTTTTCTGAACGACTATAGCAGAATGCAAATATTGAATGAAACCTACAATCTATAGAGTTGTCTCCCTCTCGAGTGTTGAGCTTGCATCCAAATGACATTAACAACTCTGCCTTATTCCAAAATATATAATAAATGACAAGTGTTATTTTAAAATTTTTAATAATGATAAATAAAATCTATTATTTATACCTGTAGTAATTCAAAAAATACAAAATAACATATAATTGACTATTGTATACAATATTTCAATATCATATTTTTTTTCGGGGAGGGGGGGGGGGTGTTAAGACTTTAACTACTGAGGTTATTAGCTTGTGGTACTGTGGGGGAGGAAACTGTGGTTTTTATGTAAACGTGTGTGTGTTGTTTTTGGCAGATTTTTAGTGAGCACCCGTAGGTATCTGACAAAAAAAAATTCAAACTGGCGTCAGTATGCAACACAACACTTAATCTACTTGGCCACTCCGTCCCCCATCATATTTTTACCAATTGAGTATACTAGATTCAAATTTTAATAATTTTAAAGCGTTTTGTTTTTATATACAATATACATATTTATTCATAAAAAATGTTTATAATTTATTATAATAGATAGTTTATAATAAACTCAAATTAAAACTTTTTTTAATTCCAAAGAAACAAAATGCAATATGATCTTACCCCCAAGCTTGGGTTTTACAATAATGTAATACAAGACGACCATCTGTGTTGTAACAGTCATATAAATTTTTCATTGTCTGATCAGGTGGTGGTGCAAATGCTTGATTCACATATAAAAACTATAAACAGATAAATATTTAAGTACTAAATTAAAATATTTCATTAAACATAGGTTATCAAAGATCTAATTCTAAAGTGTATTATCATTATCAATGATTTTAAAGATCCTTAATATCTATGATCATTACCTTTTCTAATTTTCTATTTTATTTTTTCCACAGACATATAATAGGTATATATCATCCAAAAGAATATTTAATATGTATTTGTTCCATTTCAATTTTTAAAAAGTAAAAACAAAAGTTTATCCATAATATTAAAATAAAGTAAATGTATATGTAAATGCATGTAAATGCTAATAGGTTTAAAAATTAAGCACATCATATAACTATGTGGTAGTATTGCAGAAGTAAAAATCTTTTTTTTTTTACAACCTATGTAAAGATCATTTTAAAGTTAAATTTCAATACTAAAATTACAAAAATAATGATTTATTTTACAAATAATAGACATCTATGAAGAACGAAATACTATATATGTTGCCACTTCATTAAATACCCTAAAATATCAAGATGAAAAGTGACATATAACTTTCAGTCATTCTACCACAGAACTATACATCCGATTCGAGTAAATTTCATTTAAAAAACATACGAAAGAGATATAAAGGCAATACATTATTATGTGATATACTTTTAACGAAAGACAGTTTCACTAACGTATATTATATATTAAATATATTTACCAAATTATCTGATGGATCTAGTTTTAATAGTTTCCGTAAGAATTCATGAATAGAAGCCACTGTCTTTTCTTTTTCAACCATCCATTTTTTCGTCTTGAGAATTGGTGCATTACCAGTTGCTTTCAATAGTATTTCAACTATACAAAAAAACCATGAAATATATATATTCTAAATAAGAAATTAAAATCTGGTATGACTTGATATTATATACTTTTTTCTTTGTTTTCAGTAACAACTCTGGAGGTATTAAATTCACTAGTAAGTTCTTCGTCCATGACAAATGTATACCTAGATAGTTTCTATAGTTTGAAAATTGAATATTTTTCTATCATATTCTAATGTAGAAGGTAGACACATATAATATTATATTACAGCATATTATTACTAATACCTTTAAATTTTGCAAATCATTAGAAATAAATCCACATGATAGTATAGTTATAGTAAAAGCACAGAATTGACTATTTAGTAGTTAATTTTTGATTCCTCAAATAAAAATGATAAGAACTATCATGATTTAAAAATTATAATATTATATGAATAACCATGACAAACATTTTGTCATGTTGATAACAATAATTATGATTATTATGATTTATGAATCCTTAGATCATATAAATATGAATCACGATTTAAGATAATATACTATAAGTCTATATATTAAAGTATACTAAGTACTTAGTAATTTAAGATGTTTAAGTATACATTAAATCGTGGTATGAATCATACGGAATATTGAGGGTTCGGTGAAATCATAGATAATATATTATAATATATATTTTATATTATAACTAGCCATCCGGGGAGACCCCCAGACCCCCCTCCCTGTTAGTTGTAAGTGGATACCGAGTTTGGAGACACAGTTGAAATTTAAAAGTCGCACTTAAAATGAAGGTGATTTGGTGATAAGAATTTCTAAACTTAAGAATTAAAAATAAGAATTTTTTTGGCGGTCTTGTTTCGAATGTGGGAAAGTTTGAAAGTCAAGTTTCTATGTCTAGAAATATCCAATGGCCCATGAAAATCAGCAAAAGTTAAAAAGTGAATTGCGTCTACACTACCTACAATATTTTTGTCGAAAAAGATAATTATTTACGATTAAAAATGAAACTTTTTTTTATTTTATTTACGCTTAATTTACAATCCATGCAAAATATGAGCATAATAAGTAGGTAGGTAAATGGTAGAGTACTAGAGTATAATTTTATGAAGTTGACTTGAGTGACTTAAGGGAGGGAACCATTCAGTAGTTGAGTAGCAGGATCTCCTGGCTCCTATTATTTGATAAGATGGGTTCAGAGGGGTAACTATTTTTATTTTTTAAATAAGAGGTGTCTCTTAGACAGTTGAACATTTTCTTTTAAGTCTTCTCGGTGGGTTCTTACAAATTGTTATTGATGAGTGATGACATAAGGGGGATCAGTGAGTTCTGGTTTGACTGTTTAAGTAGTTTAGAATGAAATTATTTGTAAAGACGGATTTCTACTTTGTTAACTGTTAGGATTTGTAGATCGTTATTAGTCATGTACCATTTTATTTTTAAGTGAATTATGAGCATTTTCAAATATTAATATTTTACTTACTCATAACTCACTTAAAAATTAAAATATTATAAAAAACCAACGAGTACGCAGATAATATTTTCATATAAAAGTTTGATAATAGATGAATTCACTCCAATATCTAAACTAACAGCATACTAATACACCATTAAACCTGGCAAACGAAAATATCGTGTCATACGTGTTTAGGATGGAGACAGCACATGTGGGTACCAAATATGTAATATGTATTTTATTATTATAATTTATTTATTATTATTGTACACTGTTAATAGTACAATAAATTAATTCATATATAATTAAAAATATAAAATATTTATATTGCCGACATGTCAAGACTCAATAATACTTAACCAACTATTTTTTTAAAACGGTTGATCAATATTAAACAAGTGTAATATACTTAAATTAAATATGTATTGCAGTGGTTGTTAAACTCTTATTTAACACAACACATCGTGCTCTTCAAAATATTTCACGGCACCAAGTTTTAAAACCACTGATGTGTTAATTTAATAACTCAACATTCATATCACCAAATTATATTATTTTAATACTGAAAATTAAACCTGTTTTTACATAACAAAATTTAATGATTTTATTTTAAATGAAACATTAGCATAAATTAATAATTTATGTACGATAAAATTAATAGGTAGGTAATACATAAAATATAAACATTAGTAAATAATAAGTATTAATTTATTGTACGGTCAATTTTGTAAATTTAGCTTGTGCAATCCTAATATAAGCTTTAGTTGTATAAAGTAAATGATAATTATTGAAGTTGTAATTTAATAATATTATGTTACTTATTTGTCTTTACCAGACTAACAGTCTTCAAGTTTAGTCTATTCAATTAGGAATAACAATAAACCAAACAATTCTCTATGTATATGATGTTGTGATCATAGAAAAATAGGTACTCATAAGTACTTCATTATAAAGTAGTATTAACAAAAAACACATCACATTACCTTTGCCATTTAATTAGGTATTTTAGCATAACCTACTATTTTATTAAAAATACAAAATTATACTTATAGATTAATACTGCAAATGTGTCAAATATATCTTAACTTAAAAATAACAATCTGATGTGTTTAAAAATAATAAATAAATTAAATCATAGGGCACTGAAAAATATTGACAAAAAAAAATATTTTACATCTAAATTGGCTACAAACTAAACTCAGGTGCATTAGTTTATTTAAAATGTGATAAACTAAAATATTAAGTGTCGTTGAATACATCTATAAGGCAAAGTAGACATGTTACATTCTAGTATTTGTTTTTGAATTAAGGTAAAAATGTTTTACATAGGTTTTTATTAATATTTTAATATGAACTTAACTAAGATCTATTTATATGGAATGCATGCGTTACATAAATATGAAAAAAAAAATGGTTATACAAATATAATAACAAGGATTATTCTATAAAGGGCAGTGAAAGGTGGTGGGTGAAAATTTGATCAAAAATATAATATAATATATTGTTCATATTAAAAATTGGATTGAGGCTTACAAAAATAAAATAAATGTATCTTTTTATATAAATATTGTCATGAAACTTAGGTCACTTTTATAGATTTATGTGATGTGAAATTATAGTATGGCTTCCATTTAAATTTGATATTGAGATCAAAAAAAGAAAAAAGAAATTTGCCATTGTTCATGAGTAATACTGATTACAAAATTATAATACATACTAAACAGTAAACATATAAAATTATTAGAGGTCTATATATAACATAACAAATATTTAAAAAGGTGTTAAATGAAGCGCAGGCGTAGCGTGCATTTCAAAATTAATATTAAATTAACAGAATTAATCACAACAACAACCAAACCATCCTAAGAATGACTGGGGCACAAAATAAAAAGTTGTAATGCCTATAATAATTGGTATGGTATAAATACAAAATTCCGATATTAATTTAAATATATTTATATATGTATGAATTAATTGTTTTAATATATTAAAAATAATACTACTTCTTCTTCTTTCCAATTGAAATTAAATGGTTAAGTTAATTAGTTTTTCTAATGTTCCTATTTTTTTTTTTATCTTGAACTTAAAAACGTTTTTATCACAGACGAGGAATTCTAATATGAAATTAATAGACACGTTACAAAAATACAACCATTAGTTACAACAAAAGACAACAATATAGCCTGTATCTTTACAATTAAATAATTTTTAAGCGTTATTGGTCAAATAATAAATAGTAATACTGACATGAAAAGCTTTGGTTTTAGGGCAGGGAAGATTTGTTCAAAATGCATAAAAATATTTGATGAATTATCTAGGCAAATGAGTAAATGCCAAAAATATTTGTTGAAAATTATACATAAGTGGCAGCAGAGGACGAACCAGTGACAGCTTGAAGTGGAGATTGTGGTTGTGGTTGAGGTTGAGATTGCTGTTGCCGATTTTTTCTAGCTGTGCCATATTGACCAATAAAAGATCCGTCCTCGGTAAACTGAGCTGTTTAATTAATATAAAAACAAATATAAATAATAAGCATTTAACAAATAATAAATTTACATTTAAGGTTATGTACTCACACATTTAGACAAGTGTGGCGAAACCGGCCGAAGTGGTTTCGCCCTGTCTTTTTTTACCATACAAGCCAATGAAAGAGCCATCTTCATTCATTCCTTCTACGGGTGAAATGGAAGAGAAAACAAAACAATAACTAACATGCAAGAACTTGTAAAATATACTAAATATAAAAATGTGTGCAATGGGGTAAAATATAATTATTTAATTTAATTTTAATTGATTGGAATAATTGTATGTTCACACTTTGATCACATTAGGCAATGTATATCAGGAACTCACAATATTATTTGTAATGTAAAATTATTTACAAAACATACATACTTTCTAATGAGCTATATAATCATTTTTATTCTACTTTGATAATTTTTTTTTTTGGTGATACTCAACATGCACACAGACCAACATTTAGCAACATTTATTAACAATATTTAGCACTAAGTTTGAATTGTGAACTACATGAAAATGAACGATATGAACATTTGTACTTTTAAGTGCTATTATCAAACAGTTTAGCAACAGGTAAGTAAATGGTGTAAAAAAAAGGACATTTTTTAAACAAAACATTAAAATAGTAAAATTGATGCAAAAAATAATAGAAATATATTTACCTGTGTCTCCTTCTCCATACTCTGCCATTGAATCTGTATCACTTTCTGGAGACTGTTTTTCACTTCCTAATCTTTTTGCACCACCAAGTCTAATAAAAATAGGATATACAATTTTTTTATAAAAAAATGTATTAACTTATAACGTTTGTATACATACGGTTGCGAATATTCATGAAAATGAGGTTCATCAGGATAATCATGTCGACCACGGGCTGCTTCTGATTCATGTACTACATATTTTCCTCCTCTATTACGTTTTATTATACATACAATAATTAACAGGATAATGAGGAATAACAAAGCTAACAGCATTGCAATAAACCATCCTGATGTAGCCATATTTTCGCTCCTTCTAATTATTGGATCTAAATAATAGAAGTAAATTAGTATTTTATAGTTATATTACGGCTTTTGCTCTAATATTCCCTATAGAAACAACACCAAAATAGTAATTTATTGTATTATGTTATATATATTTTTTTATTAAATGAGACTAAATTTATAATTTTAAAGAGGAAGCAATTCATCCATGTATACACTATTATGTTACATAAATAAAAAATCTCCTTAATCAGTTAACATACATAAAATTAAAAACTTATAAAACAAAAAATTTAGCATTAAAAATTTACCTGTGCTCGACGCTTCAATTTCAGCAATATCCGATTCTTTCATGGTATTACCATCTACAGCAACTACAACAAATTCATACAATTCCCCGGGTTTCAAACCTTTTACATCAATAAAATTCATATCAAGTTCAGGTTTAGTTTGTTCGTACAAGTGGGCACCTTTCAGCCTATAAAAATTAATTTATATAAGTAAAATAAAGAATGGAATTTTTTTAATTTGCATTTTTACTTGTATTTTACAAAGAAGTGAGATCCTGGGTTTCCATCAAGTTTAGGTGTCCATAAAATGCGAACTGTATCAAAAACATTATTAGATGCTTTATGGACATAACTGAATTCCGGCTTATCCAATTCAGTTCCTTCGGGTAAAGGAGATTTGGTTTGTTGTTCAATGAAAAATCTATTATGATTATAATTGTTATAATTATCTCAAATATAAAAACTTAAAATACACAAAATCTTTACGTACGGTTCACCAACTCCAGCCTTGGTAGTTGCTTTAATGTAGATTCGATAATTAGTTGATGGTTTGAGTGAAGCCAATTTAGCAGTAGTTTGTTTAGGATCGGTAATAGAAGGACGTTGTGACTTTTCTCCGACACCTTCTTGAGTCATAGCTTCATAAGAAATCTCATAACCAGTTAATACCCCATTTGCTTCTTCTGGTGGTTGCCAACTTAATAAAATTGCGGAAGAGCCCCATTGTTCAGCATCAACTCCATGAACAGGCCCGGGAACTAAACATAACATTTAATCATTATTTTAATCCTATAAATTAATTTATTATCAGATATATTTATTAATAAAAAATAATATATATAGAACATCAGGCATGCTTTGAATAACTCAAATATTGAATTCAATCTTAAAATAAAGTTAATCATAAGATCCTACAATATTTATTTACCTCCTTCAGGAGTATTAAAAACTACTGGTGGTTGACTAGGTGGTCCGTTAAAACGACTGTTGTGTGCAAGTATACGCACAAAATGTTTAGCGTTTGGCAAAAATTTCTTGATTTCTGCTGTTGTCGTATCTGAACTAACTTGTTCTTCGATCATATTGTTTTCTCCATCTCTATCAGTCCAAAATTGAATCTATATCAAGGAATTAATAAATATAATCCACTTACATAATATAGGTATTAAATCTAATATTATAAATAAATTTACCTTGTAGCCTTTAAAGTTTCCTTTGATAGACTCTGGTGAAACAGGATCCCAGCTTAATATTGCACTTCTACTTCCAGTAACATTCAAAACAGTTAGATTTTGAGGAGTCTCGACAGGAACTATACAAATCAAGAATTACAACTAAAATACTAAAATTTAACAATGATTTTTAATTTACTGTCTTCGCCTGAATATCCAATGACTTCTTTTTGTTGAACATTAGATTCACCCTTTTCATTTGAAGCAACTACTTTTACTTTATAACGTTGGTAGGTTGGTTGATTGTCTATCACTAATTCTTTTACAGTATAGTCAGTTATCTCTTCTGAATTCCACACTTGGCCAGGTATATCTTGTTTCCAATAAACTCTGTATCTTAAGCCCGGAGCATTATGTTCAATTTTTGGCATTGGCTAAACAATTTTATTTTATTAATTATTTTGGTGAACAATTTCTTTAAATTAAAATATAACTTACTGTCCAGCTAATTACAAGGTTAGATGGTGTAGTGCCTGCAGCTTCAACATTTTCTGGATTTTTATAAGGTACATCAGGTTGTGTGGTACAAACACTTGAATGTAAAGATGGATTCGATCTACCAATTTTGTTCATTGCAATAACTCGAAATGTAAAATTTGCCCATGGTGTCATTGGTACAATATATGTTTGACCAGATGCAGGTACGTTATCTGATGCAACTGACCAAGTATCAGGAGCAAAACTGGTATTGTACTCAATAGTGTAACGCAGGATAGGTGCACGATTGTCTCCTTTAGGTTGCCATTTTACTGCAGCATCTCTTTTATTACAAGTAATTCCCAATAATTGTGGTGGATTGGGTTTATCCTAAAATAATATGTAAAAATAAACACTCTTCATGATAACATGTCTACAAATAATAAGTATTTACTTGAACAATAAGCATGGCACTAGCTGTTGCTTGATCCAACTCGGTTCTAGCTAAACACGTATACATTCCAGAATCCAATTCAATAGTCTTAGTAATGGTCATAGAATAATCATTAGTTTTGACAAAACGAGGTTCAGTGTCAAAATTTATAGGTTCATCTCTAGCTAACCATTCCATGTTAAGATGCAAAGATTGATCGGAAGTTGCTGTACAATGAAATGTGGCCACTGATCCAGCAACTACCTCATAGTCTTCTGGTGCAGCAGTGATTCGTGTATGTTCTATAGATAAAATTTAATTATTTACAATATAATTGGTTCAATATATAAAACTTATATTGTATACCTTTAATAGTAAGTGTCCCAGATGCATTTGCTGATCCATAGTTATTAGTAGCAATGCAAGTATAGTTTCCAGCATCAGTAAAACCAACTTCACTAAAAAAAAAATTAAATATTTATTATTAACTATATTATTATTTTAAAATTATTTGATGACACCATTACCAGAAGAATAAAAATTATATTGATTGTTACATAACTCTACTATTAAGAGATCTTGACATTTTAATAATATATTTTATCATATCATACCTAGTTTTTTTTTTAAATGCCAAATACGAAAGAAAAAAATGTATAGCCAAAACCACGGAACTTGCTTTGATGTACCTATAGTAGTTAATAAGTATACATCATCATTGACAAGGTCACTATAATGAATGTGTTAAATTGGAATTATAAATTGTTAAAATAATGTTATTCTGAACAGTGGGGGGAAGGTAGATTATTATATATAATTGTCTCTCATCTAAAACACCTAAGTGACTGACAAAAAATTAAGATATTTTTATACTATGTTCAAAATAAGAACAGACCTCAGTGTAAGTTGGGTTCATTGATTCGTTTATAATACATGAATATCTATCTAAGTATTATATATTGCCGGGTATAGGTAATAATATGTGGAAAGCTCCACCACACCAACATTTGCACACTATATCCCCACAATAAGATTTTATTGGCCGGTCTCCCACCAATTACCCTAACAAACTATGACAGACTCTAACCGGTTATTATTATTATAGTCAACAGCTTGTAATTTTTGGGAAAAGTAGGTGCATGAAATACCCAATTTTGTCAAAATTTAAACAAATTGTAATTAGTTGGATGGTTATGACTATAGAGTAGATTTTTAGGTATTCACATAATATATTGGTTGGGTTTAAGCACTTATAGAATTGTAAAAAAAAAATTAAATGATTTGTTGATTACATAATTTGTACATTTTACTTTGCATATTTTGGGGTTTAGAGAATATAAATCTTCTTTATCATATTTTAAAATATATTGTATTATAATCGAATTACAAGTGACTCAATAAAAAAAGTATGTTTTACAAGTTTCTCAGAATCTAAAATACAATTTATGTTCATTCAAGCAATAAAAAAAAACATTGCAAATGTATTTAAATTGAATGATTTTAAAAATATTTTAAATAATAACATTTATTTTATTGAAATAATAAATCCTTAGGTAACCTTAAGTTTGATGAAACCAACCTTATTTGTAAATCACCAGTATCCAGTGTTGAATAACGTCCACCTGTTAATTCTATATTATTTCTTGTCCACTTAACATGTGGTTTTGGCACTCCAAAATTTTTACATCCAATAGTAATAGCACGGCCATCAACAGTTTCTACTTTATTAGGTGGTTCAGTAATTTCAGGAGCCAAAGCTAATATTAGATACAAATATTTGTTAATAAACTAGGATATATATTTTAATAATTATAATAAATAACAACATACCCAATACATTAATATAAACATCTTTGTAAACATATCCAATACTGTTGGTAGCATTACAACCATAATTTCCAGTATCATTTTTAATTAATGATGTAATTGTAATAGTATTAGAAGTAACCGAACGTCTGGGATTTATAGGTGCTTCACTTAATGGTCGACCATTATGAATCCATTTAATTGTAGGTTCTGGATTACCACTTGCTTCACATTTAATAACTGCAGTTTCTCCTTCAGCTCCTTCTACGATTTGCGGAACCACAGTGAAAAACGGCACAGCTATTAATTAAATTGTAATAAGTTAATTTGTTTCAATATCAATAATTAATAAATTATAACTATTCACTAATGTAAATATAACATTATTGTACCCATAACATCCAGCTCAATGTTATATGATTGAGGTGATCCCACACCATTACTAACTTCACACGTGTATTTTCCTTTATCTTCAAATTTAACTTTCTTAATTATCAAACTTTTGCCATAATTTCCTTGGCTTACCCTTTCATTGGATTGTATAGGCAAACCATCTTTGAGCCAAACGGTTTCTGGTAAAGGACTACAAGTATCAAGTAAACAATAAAATTTAAAACTTAAATATTATCATAAATATAAATGTAAATAAAATTTCACTTACGTTCCACCATAAATACAAAACAATTCAACTTTTTTATCCAATAACGCCACCTCGTTTCTTCTAGTTACATATTGTTGAGTGGGTGGGTATTTATTTTGTAAAGCTGTTTCTGCGGTTTGAATAACATTCAAATTTACAGGGTTACCTAATTTATACTCGCTCCTAATAATTACAATTAAATTAGGTTATTCATATTTCTGTGATATATTAATAATATAAAGATACATACATTGTCAATGATTCAGCATAACAAAAGTATGTAGAGCCATCACTAGTATCATGCCTGGTTACATTTGAGAACCAGAGATTACCTTCTGGATCTAACGTCATTCTAGTGTTGTTAACTGTTGTTAAGCCACCATCTTTATTCTATTAGTAAATTAATATTATTAATTATAAGTGTGCTCAGTAAATTAATAATTTTTTTTAATATTTACCCTTATAAGCCAATATACATTTGGCTTAGGCCATCCAGTTGGAGGATGACAAACAAGTCTAAATGGATCACCTTCTTGAGCTTCAACATAGACTTTTGGTTCATCTTTAAATGAATTTAATTCAGCCTTCACAACCATCACAGATTTAGAAGTAGCTGTACCCCAGGCGTTTTCTGCAAAACATTGATATTGTCCTGCAAAAAAAAAGTTTGATTAAATTAAATTGTAAGCAAATAACAATCATTATTTAAAAAACAAACATACCAAGATCTTCATCTCTGGGTTCGGTAATGGTTAATGAACCACGACCCGGTTGTTGAGCTATCCTGTCATCATATGCCTGCCAATCAAAATTCTTACCATTTTTCATCCATCGATACCTATCATATAATTTTTAAATGTTTAATATTATAAAACATAATTTTACACAATTTAAATAAGTAATTTAAATTACTTTGGAGCAGGTTCTCCTTCTGCTTCACAATCAATTACAAATGGTCTAACATTTTGATTTTGAACAGTAGCTACTTGAAAAAGTACTTCATCTGTAATAGATTCTTTTACAATTCTTGGTGGAGATTGAACTAGAATCATTTAATTATAACAAAAATGTAAATAAACAACATATAAAAATCATTTATTAATGACCTGCTAAATTATATACACACTTTTACTGATTTTTCATATAAATATTTATGGATAGAAAAAGGATTATAAAAAATTCTTTAAAAGAATACTGTCAAAATACCTCTACATGAAAGTTTCTTCAATATAATATGGTACTACCATAATATGGTCTTTGTTATCTTAACTATTATATTTTACTTATAGTTTTATGAAAAATGTTTTTTAAAACTTAAAACTTAAAAATATGTATTATACTTCAAAAATTAAGAATTGTCTAAGTAAAAAATCTTAAACATTAAAAGAGTCATCTTTAAACATATTCAATATACCTAATCTAATAGTTATTAAAATGTATTATTGTCAAATTTAGTTTGAAGTTGAAATAAAATGGCAAGACCATGCATTGCAAATATTTTTAATTTACATCATGTACCTATTCAAGTTTTAAACATAATAATATTACATCTATACTTTTGTGCTACTAATATAAATTTTAGATACTTACTTATAGATGAAGTTGTTACAAGGAATAAAAATAACAATTGTACAGAGTACAGCAAATGTTGTGTAATTCTATACATTTTGATATTCTAACGTTCCAAATATATTGATTAAAATCTAAAAAAACATAATAGAAATTGTTATTAATATAATTATTTAAATGATGTGCTACCAGCATGTGTTGTCTCCATCTTACCAATGTAGAACATTGCCAAAAACTGTTTTGCGCGTAACAACTTTACTCTCTCTACGTTTATAGTAGAATTACTAAAATTCCACAATGCATAGGAATATCTGTGACGTAGAATTTAAATTTTTTTGATAACACTTACCAATCATTTTTAATAATTAAATGAAAAACACCAATAAAAAACTAATGTTTACAAACTGATAATTTTAATTATATTTGTTATACAAAAAATAAAAGCAATAAGTCACACAGACAAAATTCTTCCAATGTGTTGTGGAATTTTAGTAATTCTACTATAAATACATAGAGTAAAGTTGTTACGAGGAAAACAGTTTTTGGCTATGTTATATATTTGTAAGACGGTGACAACACATGTGGGCAAAACGTTTTCTTAATTGTTTAATACAAAAATACAAGATAAAACTACAATTATGAAAAAAACTATAATTATAGTTTAATAATTTTATAATTATGATAAATGTCAGTTTTCTTATTTTCAAACTTATTGATATAGATACTAATTATGAAAGGTTATTTAATTTGATAATAGTTAAAATTATTTTAAAATTTATCCATTATAATAATTATTGTTGTTTTTATAAATTTTTTTTATTTCATTATTTATAAATAGAAATGGATCATCTACTATGTACTTCTTATCTTAAATTGTTATGAACAAAGTATACTATTTATAGAGATAAAAGAAAGCATGACTCATTATGACTCATAAATGTAACAAATTTGCTTCATTCAAAAACTGAAATAGTATAGTAACCAACTTTTAAAAATGATTTTATTAATATATAAATTCTTTTAAATCCAAAAAATAGATTTTTAGTTAGGTACACATTAAACAAAAACTAATTTAAGAATATAGGTAAAAATTATAAATATTTAATAGTAAATTTAATGTTAGCAATAACTTAAAGAAAAATGGTTGAGAATTTGTATCTACTGTAGGCGACAAATTATAAAGTTTTTAATAATATTGAATACGTGCCAACTAGGAATTTCATTTAAAAAATTAATATTTGTGTTAACAAAAATATATTATCTTAAATAGAATAACAAGTATATTTGTCAAACAAATAGGTATATATATATATAGTTAATTTTTAGTGATTTGTAATAGGTTAAGTAAAAATGTTTATACATACTAAATGTTGATTATATTTAAATTGTGACAAATTTAAGTTTAAGTAAATGATAACATAATATTATAATTTGGTTGCAACAGATAAATATTTTTAAAATTCTTTATTTTAATATTATAATAAAGTTTGCAATGAAATAAGAATATTACAAGATTTATACCAACTAAAACTGTCACACTGTTTCTATTATGTAGTATTTTTTAGTTATAACTATGTGGTAGAGTTGAGTAAAGTAGGATGTAGTTTAAACATTACCTTGTAAAATATTAAGTCATATGAAAAAAAAGTAAAAAACAAAATAAATAAAATAGTTATTAGCAGCAAAATAAATAGAACAGAATGAACAGACTACAGCAATAACGGAACAACCAACATCATTATCCTAATAGGTCAATACTCAAATAGGACCTCAGCTATACGCTGGCATTTATCTTTTGTAACTTATGAGCGCAATTTAACAGTCAATTACAGTTGAAGGATACATACTTTACAGTTTATAATATCCAGTATCTCATAAATATTATGAATGAGTGACCCCTACCCCCATGACATTTTAAATCAATGTAACAATAGGTACGTGTAGATATAAAACGATTGGATGTGGAAAAAAATTAATGTAAAGCTCGAATGGTAGTGCTCTGGTCACGTACTATATAGCATCTAATAACTACTACGTTGTATTAAAAGGTTGCGTGTGAATTAAAACGGATAGCGTGTTTAAAAAAAAAATCAATTTTATAGCCGACTCTGTTAACGCCTAGGTAAACCCGAAAAATGTGTAACACCCAAAAATGTCAACCGTTTACTTACCTATTTTAATGTTACTGAACTTAACACAAACACCGAGTTAAACATAATTAGGTTTCGACAGCATTTAAATTTAGTACAACGTAAATTTAAATTATAAATTACATATATTATAATAATATAAGAACCGACAATAATTACAAATACAACAAACTACACCTCTCGGCTGACGGCTGCTGCTGTCACTACTGCAGTTGTAGTAAGTTACACCCACAAATAAACAAAACACAACAAATCCATGGAAAACATAAACATGCCATGGAAGATATGAATTGAGGTTAGGTGTATAATCAAACGTATTATAATTTTAAAATTATCTTACCACGATCACGATGAATGATAATAGATTGCAGCTACAACAGTTATCTAAGGGTTATATTTGTTCATGACAAAATAAACTATTATTATTATTATTAATATAACTATTATTTATTTTGTCATGTATTTATTATTTATGAAATAATAATTTTATTGCTTTCTATATATTTATAATTATTTTTTTTTTGTTTTTGAATAATCTTTTACATTAAATTACCCATTACAAAAATTATAGAGAATAATATTTTCGAGGGTAGACATGTCGATTTGTCTAAAATTTTGTATAGTGACTGACTTAAAACAATGTATCCATTTAAATCCATTTAATTTTTACGAAATATATGTACCTACTTTTCTACATTTTTTAAACCGTCTTTATACCTATCAATATCTATATGTAAGTACCCATAAAACATCATGAATAAATTTATATATTTATTGTTGAAGCTTCAATATAGGAACTTTAAAAGAAATCAAGCAAAGTAACTCACTTATAAACGGTAGGTACTAAAGTTGTTAGTGGTTAACTGGTAGTAACTGGTTAATACTGTTAAATATTAATAAGGCAATACTAGTTACTATGATAGGGCAGTTACTAGTTTGACACTCGTCACTCGAGTGATCGACTGTCAACGATTGTCAAGATATCGAGTTTCTTGTTGTACTAAGTCCAACGTAAATATAAACGATAAAGACCAGAATTCCCAACACTAAAAACAGAGATACTTTTAAAAATAGAAAAGTTTCCTCGTTTATACGGTCTACGGTTTTTACGTTATTGTACGGTTTACCAATTTGTAAGGGTTTTTACGGTATGCCGTTTAACAAAATAATTTCAAAATACCAGTATACCGGTATGCACTACATACCGAAAATACCGTCAGCTCTAGTTCGGAACGAGAAAAAGAACTAAAAAAAAATAGTTCATTCCCTTAAGCCAGGAACGAGAAACGATTTAACAAGATGAACGTGGCCGCGAACTAATTTCTTTTTGAAAGGAATTTTCCAAGCACCTGTGGCGCCGATCACCTAATTTATCTATGCCATTTGCCATATGTCATAGTATATTTTTTGATTGGGGGGGGGGGGCGTTGTAGGGTACTGCAGGGGATCTCGCAAGTGGATCCAGAATTTACGATGTCATAGTATATTTTAAACACTTCGGCGCCATTGCCAGTGCTTCAAAAGAACGTCGTTCATGAACGCACGTTCTTATATAGTGAACGATATATGAACGTCGCTCGTTTTTTGCAAATAGAACGTGAACGTGAACGACGTTTTTTTTTTTTAATGAATTTGATCGATTTTTAAGACGTTCAATTTATTTAGCATTAAATAAATATTATATGTACCTATAAAATATATTAATTAATTATATTATAACAATAATATTTTCATTTTTCCGTTTTCCCATTATAATTTCTATAATATTTGTTTGATTGCAAAATATATAAATTAAATACGTTAAATTCCAGTGTCCCCGACTAGAAATACAACAACAATAATATTATGATTTCCACGAATTTGTAATAAACCTAATCGGTTTATCATAATAAGTACCCTAGTATTCGCTTAATTTTATCACTAGGAAATCCTTATCAAAATGTAACTCAAATAACGTGTCAGGTATTAAAAATTAATTCAGATACTTTATAAATTGTATATTATGTTCTAAAGTCTAAATTGTATTTTTATTTTTTGGTTGAGTCGTATATGTTTATGGGTTTTTAATTTTTATATTTACTGCAGGCTAACGATTCATAAAAAAAAGGTGGGTAAGTGGATATCGCTCTACTGTACAGTAGGTTACAAGTAGGTCACTGTAATGGATGGTGTTCAATTTGAATTCAATGATATAAAATCATTGTATAAGAAAAACGATTCTGAGCGGAAACGGTCAGTCAGCCTATGATATTACCAAGTATATTTGATGATATTATTGTGAATAAAGTAATTTATATATAACCTATTTACATGGAGCCTTGTTTTCAATTTTCAATCCTTAGCTATAAAAGTTGAACATTTTATAAATTTTTAACTACAAAATAATTATTAAATTATAAATTTTATAAATTTTGTCGAAATTTGAACTTTAAATGCTTATAAAAAAAAATTGTGCCTATATATTTTTAATATTTTTCAACTTCTATTGTAAAAATATATCAGGAGCCTTGTATTACATTTTCACGCTTTTTTTCCCAACAAATAAAATTTTATTCATATTTATAGAAAAAAAAAACTAAAATAATTGAAAACTGACAATGTCCGTAAACAGCTCAAAAAGAGTTAAATTTTTTCAAAATTTTATCGTGTATAGAAAATGCTAATATAAACATTCAGTGAAATTTTCAAGTATCTACAGTCATTCGTTTTTTAATTACAATAAAATAAGAAAATCGTTACATGAGGAATCGAGTGAATATCAAATGTTGCAAAAATATGAATTTGAAACGCTCATAAAAATTTAATTTGATTTGCTTGTAGACATTTTTTTTTTTTTTGATAAAGGTAGACAAACTTATGGGTAATCTTGTATTACATTTTCAAATCTTAGATTTAAAAAGAAAAATTTTTATGAATTCTCAACTCAAAATAATTTGCTAATTTTCGTGATTTTTCTGTATTTTGTCAAGATTTGAACTTTAAATGCTTATAAATAAAAACTGTGTCTAAGGATTTTTAATTTTTTTCATCTGCCTTTGAAACAATAACCTAGGAGCCTTCTATTAAATTTTCAAGCTTTTTTACTCAACAGATAAAATTGTATTGATATTTATAGAAAAAAAACTAAAAAAAATGGAAACTGTCAATGTCTGTAAACAGCTCAAAATAAGTCAAAATATTTGGAAAATGTTATGGTGCATAGAAAATGAAAATATAACGAACCAGTGAAAGTTTCATGTATCTACGGTCATTTGTTTCAAAGTCACAACAAAAACCAAATTCAATTTTGTAAAAATCGATTTTGCGTAAAAAGTTCCGTTTTTCTTTAATTTGTCTTTTGTTTTTCTTGGCGCTTTTGAAAATTACTGTGAATTTTAAATTTTGACCTCCCCAATGCACCAACGATATACACTTTCCAATCAAAAAAGATACTGAAGTTGAAAATCGAAGCATTATTTCGACTACTTATCGTGTACACAGACACAAAAAAAAATAAAAAAAAATATAAAAACACACATCATTGTAAAATCAATACATTCATCGTTCCACTCAGAATCTAAAAATTAAATGAACGACCCAATGAACGCGTTCGTTTGAAAAAAAAACACGAACGTGAACGTGAACGAGTTACGTTTTTAAGGACTGAACGTGAACTGAACGAGTTCATTTTTTTAGTGAACGTTCCGAACACTGGCCACTGCCAAGCACAACTGTTATGCATAGGTGGAAATCCATAGAAAAAGTTGGGGGATACGATTCTATTCATGAACCAAACTGCCAAAGCCGTTAGGGGTTTCGCGGCTCTTAAATAATTCTTAACAAATGTTTAAATTAACAATCAACAATTTGTACTGAACCAAATATTTAAAGTAAAATTGCTGTCCAATTATTTTTTAGATTCAGAGCAGAGCGATTTTACAATAATATGTTTTGTTTTTAATTTTATAATGTTTAAACTTTTAAATTATTATATTAAATATAATAAAACATAGTAATAATATAATAACATGTTTGTGTCTGTACACGGTAAGTAGTCAAAATAATGCTTCAATTTTCAACTTCAGTAAACATTCCCAGTACTTTTAAAATAAACTAATGCCGGGATAAAAAAATTTAAGGAAAAACCATAGGTATTAAATATTATCTGTAATATCTATGGAAAAAACGGGAATTTTTACGCAAATTCGGTTTTTGACAAAATCGATTTTGGTTTTTAGTGTAAGTCTAAAAAAAATTACCGTAGATACATACAATTTTTACTGAACGCTTATATTATAGGATTTCAATAATGAATATAATATTATATCATTATATTAAATTACTTACCTGTCTCGCAGCCGCCTATGGACTATAATGCTGTAGCAGGGTTAAGTGACACCAAGTAATTATAATTAAGTACCCATAGGTACTCAACAATTTAAATACACGTGATTCGAAACAATAAAACTAATACTGATATTACTGCTCATTAAAAGAAATCCTGCAGTAGTCGCTGGCAGGATTGGTTATTAGGAGGTTGTTACTGAGACGACTGCCTAAAAGGACGACTCAGTTACGCTGACCAGTGAGCAGTGACCACTGACCAATGGCTGCCAAGCGGCTTTATCAAAGGTTTTTGCCCTTTCAAGCACTAGTTTTCTCTTCGGCGATTAAGAACTTTTACGACCATCCCTTTTCTTTGGCGGCATTTACCTAAGTAAGCCCCACGCTTTACATTTTACCGTACAATACGTGTTGATTTCTTAATCTCCGTGATCGTTACGAATACAAATCGCTCCTTTTGTAAGGTTTTATTGGGGGATGTCCGATTTCTAGGTGCGACCAACTAGTTGTTATTTATTAATATGTTATATTTTAGTTGAGATGTGTAAAACGTGATCATATCATTACCAACATTAAAACATATTTTGTGTGAAGGCGTTTTTTCTATGTTGTGCGTAGGTCGGATAGAGAAAACAAATAGTGAGCAGACATTCTCTAATTATAAAAAATGTTGCTGCAACAGAAACTGTGACAGCCGAGGTCGTAGCTCGTAGGTGTCTGCTTTTTGTTTTGGTTCCAAGTCCGTACCACCAGGATAACAGCTTTATAGTATTATACGTGGATATTTTTAAATTAGATTTCAATTTAGTCTTTAAGAAGGGGTATTCCCGCATTATTATATAATTAACTATTCCTCTAATACAGTAATACGTTATTGAATTCCAACAAAAAACAAAATCAATTTTGTCAAGAACCGGTTAACGCAAAAAATCGGGTTCTCCCCAATTATTTTGAAAAGTACCACCTACTGAGCGCTGGCTACTATATGTCAATACATAATACATTCAAGATGCAGAGCAGTATATGTACCAGGTATTGTATCTATTGATTTTTTACAATGATGGATGTATATTTTAGTTGTTTTTGTTATTATATCATTGAATTCAAACTGAACACCATTCATTACAGTGACCCACTTGTAACCTACTGTACAGCTGTACAGCAGAGCGACACCCACTTACCCGGTTTTTTTTAATTGCGTCTGTCATCACCTTTTGGGACAGTAAAAATTCTTCAATTTTCTTCAACATTTTTCAGTAGGAAAATGGATCTTTGGGGGAACTCGTTTCCGTTCCGTGTTCCCGTTCTTTTACATTCTTTTTACGATCTGAGCGGTTATCAATGGTGTTTTTTGAGGACAAATTTTAAACAAGAAATAATCGGCTAATTTTTATATTCATTACTTTTTCTGATACTTAGTTAAATGAACCCATATTCTATAATATATTCTAGAAAATATCATTATTATAAATAACATGTGTTTCATACTAATATTTATTTTTTTCATATTTTGAGGAACCGAAATTTTCGTTTTAAAAATACGAACTCTTTCTCGTTCCAATATTTTAAAAATAACGAGTTTCTTTCCAATACTGCATGTGAGTTAGTCGAGTTTTTGGGTGGTTCAGCAAGGCTGGTATCAATCATACTTAGGAGTGTTGTCCAAGGAGGGAAGATGGAAAGTTGAGATGTTATGACGTTTTTTAGGTTGATATTATTGTCATCGACGATTGCTAGTAGAGAAGTGTATGAATTTAAAGAAGATATTATCTTTCCAGTTTGGTGCGAATATCATTGCAATTTCTTGTCGTTTTATGGGAAGAGTAAAGGTAGTAGAGTAAAGTCCAAGTAAAGGAAATTACTTTGATCACAATAATTCTGTAGGTACTAGGCCTTTGGGCGTTTATTTCAAAATAAATAAATAATATCATAAATATGCCTACTTATTAATATTATAGACTGATCGTTTTTCGTATACTTAAATACTATGATTTTATATTATTGAATTCAAATTTAACACCATCCATTACAGCGACCCACTTGTAACCTACGACTGTACTATGACACGCACAGGTTAGGTTAGTGTTAGGTTCTTTTTGCGGCTGTTGTATTCTGTATAGTATTATTATTAGGTAAATTATTATAATTACCAGGGCTTGAAAACCAAAAACATTTTTTTCAGATTTCGATTTCGCTTTTGGTTTTAACTGGTATTCAAAATCGGTTTTAAGCCCTAGTCCGTACACATGCGAAGTAGTGAAAAATTGCTTCGATTTTCAACTTCGAGAATGGTTTCAGATAGCAAATTGGGGGAAAAAAATTAAGGTAATTCCAGAATTTTTATACATAACATTGTTGTTATTGTACACATGTACAAAATCTTTTAGTATAAAAGAGTGCCTAACAGAAAATTACTGCACAGATATCTTCTAAAAAATACTATACTTAAAACAATTAAATCTACAATAAATTGGAAATTTGTACCATATTTATTTATTATTTTAATCACTTAAATCCAGACAAAACAAGATTACGTTAAATGTAGATGTATCGATAAGCTACAAAAGTATGCTACAAAAATTAACTTAAATCCAAATTCAATAATATTACCATTTTTTTTTTTTTTTTTTTTTAACAACAATGCATATGGTTTAAAGTAAAAAAACATGTAATAAATCAAACATAACTACAGTACAAAAATATTTAAACTATTAATTAAAATGGAAGAATAGAATAGTTTGTCACAAAAAAAAGTAATAATTAATATAATTATTGGATTTCATATGTTTTTTATCGACAAAAATATTTTTTCTGTCGCTGCTACTTAGGAACTTATTCGTATTTTAGCAGAACTATAATGTTGTGTTTGTGCGATCATAAAATGTTATAAACAGTATAAGAGATCAAACACATGCGCTCACTCACTTTTTTTTTATTAATAACATCAAATATTTTCAATACTATGAAACTAGCATGGGAACTAGAGACAATAGAATTTATTTTGTTTAAGTTAAATATATGTTATAACAATATACTATATGAATGTAATAAACAAACTATAGAAATCAATAACTTTTCATGTACTTATAAATTATAAGTTATAATTTATAACACTTAATCCCTAATAAATAGTATCTAGTTTGTATTATTCCAAATCTATATTAAAAAATTATTAAAATATCTCTAATATTTATCATCTCCTAACATGGTCCGTAAATGTCAAAAATAATCAAATTATTAATATTCACTCAGAATTTTCTTATCATAGTTTAAAGTTAATTTGAAAACTCTATACCAGAAATTAAACATTACGTCTTCTATAATATCAAACCATTTTAAATGCCATGGTGTTATAAAATTTAAAGATCTAAGATTATTGGGATATTGTAAATTAATTAAAGTCTATGTAAACGTTCAAAGTATTACAAATACAAATATATCTAATTGTATATTATGTTTGGATTGTGTTCAAAGCTGAACGATTGGCGCATGATTCCACAAAGATAAATTCTCAAAATGAGCTGGCACTGTCAGTAAGGCATCATCAGTTGAACGATTGACAGAGCAGTTCTGTAACGAATTTTAATTATTAAAATAATATTGTTTAATAGAATTTAATGAATAAATTATCAGTTTTCTCAATTACGTATTAAGAAAAAAGAATGAATATAAATATTTTTTGTTTTAATTTTATTATGTATACTTTTGGTTGCATGCGGTATGTGTCCACACATTCTATGTTCAGCTTTATTACTTCCATTTTACATTTGTATCCGCTTAAAGTCAACTTGATGATGGTGTGCAAAGGTACATTAATGTACGGTAATTCTTCTGCAAGATAAGTAAAATAAAAATTTGATGAATGAAGTAGTACAATAACAAATTTTTCAAACATTAAATTTAATTTTTGTTAAATAAATTAAATTACCATGTTTTTTATTTAAGAAATATCCAAGTAAGCATCTTAAAACAGCTTGGTGACTGATTATCAACAGATTATCCATATCTCCCTCAAGTTCCAACAACACTGGTTTCAATCGTGTCATAATATCTATGTAAGACTCACCCCATGGATAGCGATACTGTAACTTATCCTGATCACGCCAAGCAAACTCTTGTGGAAATTTGCATTGCATCTCTTCATAACTCAGTCCTTCGCATACACCCTAATAAAACATTTAGCATAAGAGCTACTATAACAAAAACTAATGAAAAGTGTACTTACAGCGTATAACTCATTCAAAAAGGGCACTGGTTCTATTGGTGCTTTAATACCTTGAGCTGTCTGATGGGTGCGTTTCAATTCACTTGTCCACACGCGAAGTCCTTCTAAACGATTCTCGTTATTAAAATAGCGTGCCAATGCTGCGGCATACGTGCGACCACGAACTGACAATTCTGCATCTCCTCCAATACGACCCAAAACATTGTTTTCACTTTCTCCATGCTATAAATAAGTTATCAAGTTGTTAAGTTAGTAAAAATAAAAAAATATTATACTGTAATAATAGACCTACTCTTGAAAAATAAAATGTTTTTGCTAATGGTTTGAAATTTGAAACAAAGGCTAGCACCTCACTTTGCATAGGAGAATTCAAACGACAAACAGTTAGTGATTCTCCTAAATACAAATTTGAACATTAATTAAAAGAACATGTATTTTTTTTTAGCTGCTTGTTTTATATATTACCTGCATTTAAATATTTTATGTAGCTATAGCCATCTGATTTTGGTTTCATTGGTTCATGTTGTTCCATGTAATGTTCAATTTTGTGATGAAAATCATCAAGAGCTTTCTCACTGGACATATTTCTATAGTCCTTACTGAATTGCATTACTTCTTTGACATTGTGCTCAATAAGCATTTCATCATCACAAACACACTCAATAAATAATACCTTATACCCCATGACTTTAGCAAAATGATCATATACTGTTTGACGACGAGCTTGTGTTATATGAGTGCCATCCAATATCTAAAACATTTAATGAACATATAATTTGTAATTCTATACAATAATTATCACACTTAGTACTTACAGCTACATCTCCTCCATCTTGTAACCATTTGGTGGCGTCATCTTGTGCTTCTTGAGCACTTAATTGACGAATTTCAGCCGCTTCACTATTTTCCTTACGAAAGAGGTCATGGCTACTATACAACTCGATGTGTTTACGTCTGTATGAGCTCACAGAAAACACTAGAAATAATACATAAAAATAATTATTTATTTATTTGAACAAATTTACATAACAAACATAACCATTAAAGAGGTAATAAATGTCTAATATAAATTAGTGTTGATAAATAAAATCTGATATTAAGTATATAATTAATTCTTAATTGTTAAGATTACAAAGTCCGATAAGAAAACAAAAGCACACATTTTAACTACTTATCATAATTGTATGAACATAACTTATTTACATACGCTTAAATGATTACATTTTTTTTATACAATATTATTTTGCAGTTCTTGTGCAATAAAAGAGTGTGCTGCAAAATTAAAGAAAAGCTTTACTAAATGAAAATTGTCTTTTTAAACAAAAGAAAAGAAAAAAAAGAAGATATACATAGATTTCAAAGAATATTAAGCTTATTAAATTATAATAATTATAAATTTAATATTGAAGACCTTAAGAGTCATGAGTACTGATCGGATATTTTTAACTTGGGAAGTTATGATTAGGTATGTTTACACTTATAAGGTTTCAAAATAAACCAGAACATTAACAAATTAATTGATTTTGCCATTGTGTCCTTCAATTATTTAGATTTATTCCAATTACCAAAGTATTATCATACAATTCATATTTTATTTTTGCCAATAGAAAAATACTATTTCACAAATAGGGACTGCGGAATACCAGGAGATTCTTGGCTATAATACATTTTTTTGTATAAAATATTCAGTATTAATTTTTAACATTTCATAAAACTAGACACTTTAATATGCCACAAATAGAGTCAAATACTGAGAATTTAAAAAAGCTTCATCGTAACTCATTGCCATAGGCGCAAATTAAGGGGAGTCTGAGCCCCTCCCCCAGAAAAAAAAAAAAACCTAGGACATACAATTTTAAAATGCTATATTGCATGGTCTGCTTGCCTTTAATATATTCAGCCCCCCCCTCCAAGTCAAAAGTTGAAATTGCGCCTATGCTCATTGCTATTTATTAAAAAGTAATATTGATAGGTATATTGTTATAAATTGTTTAAGCTTAGTTTCTAGTTCACTTGCCCCTCTTGAATAACATATAATATGTTAACTTAAAGATAAACACAAAAAATATGCCTTAAAGAACAAAATTGTTGGCTTTAGTTTTTAAACGTTGTAAACACAATGTACAGTTATTACTTATTATTTATTACTAGGCATAATTAAATTTGAATATTTATTTTGAATTAAATTAAATTTTTTGAAAATGTTAGGCTGTATCTTAGACCTTAGTGCTATGTATTTATTACATTTACATACCTTTAGCCTTATGATTTGTCCAGTTAAGATATTGTTGAATCTTATAGGCAAGAATGGTTTTGCCACGTGCTGGCAAACCTACCATTGTTATAACCAAGGGCACAAAATGTTGGCCGACTGAAAAATTAAACATACAAATGTTAATACCAGACAATATATACAAAACTAAAACTATAGGTAATAGAAAAACATAAAAGGTACCATTTGGCCAGGTATTCTCAATAATTTATTGGCCAATGTTCAGCAAATCACTTGAAAATAGATTTTTTGGCCAGTCAACACATCATTAAATACTTAATAAATAAGACTTACTTAGAAGTAGTAACTATATTGACTTATTTTACATTTGTCTATGAAAAAAATTAACGGTACCTTATTTTATTTTTAAATATGAATGTTTATGTTTTAATTATCTAAAACAGTTATCCCAAGCATAGTATAAATGAAAATTGAAACACTATTATAAACCTTATCCATCAGATATAATTAATTGTGATCATTCAATGCAGGCTACTTAGAGAAGAAATTATGATACAATTTAGATATTTCCTATCATTTTATTAAATATGAGAGCGGATAAACTCAACACCAAAAATAACTATTGTTAATGTAATATTAAGATTCTTAAAACCACACTATAATAAATATTGTAATTATTGGAGTCTGGCCAAATGTAAAAGCATTTCACTTTATCAACAAAATACTTTTTTAGCCACCCACACGACCTCAAGCCCTCAGCCACATATACATAGGTACCTATTTAAAAAATATAGCATAAATGAAATATTTTTAAAATAAACAGAAATTGTTGTTTAAATATCTAATACCTAGGCATTGGTAGTCTATATTAATTCAAATTAGGTACATTATATGTAGCTACATTGATGAAGTGAATCTTTGGACTTTTATATGTTTTGAACTAGGTATCCATATTATGAACTGTTAAAAGAATAGGTATGTGAAAATTTGTTTTCACCTTGGGACATTACTAGCGGCAACAAATCTTTCTTTCCAACCATGTCGTCATCCTCAGATTCGGACTGTGACTGACGTTGCCAGTCCTTTTTAATGGGTCGCATCATGATAGTTGGTGCCATGATGTTGAAGTTGTCACGGACACACCAAAAACAGGACTCGCACGCTCACACCAATTATAACTATTCTATACTGCTAGCGGTGTGTGAGACTAGAGCACGGCGATAGCGTCTAGCTCTGAAAAGTGATCTGAGGACGTATGATAGATTAGCTTCTGCAGATCTGGCCTCATGCCACCAATGGATCTTCTACGAACGACGTAGTCCACTTTGCTGGCCAGTGTGATGGTGCAGAAGAAATTTGTCGCGTCCACTTTGACCACCGGTGTATTGAAGCGTGGACGAATGCTATTGGCTACCGGATGTCTGCGGATTCGTCCGTGAACCCTTACGCAACGTGTGCTAATCTGTGTAGCGAGCGGCGCTACGTGTGCAAAGGTAAAATGCTGAACGGGAAAAGGAACAAGCTGGTGTTAGGAGTAGGAGTAAAGCAGGGGTAAACGGAGCAGCGTCGGAACCAGACTAAAGCACACCGTTAAGGCAAGTGCGTTACGATAACAAGAATAATATTATTATTCAGCCCTTGAGCTGTAGCACACGCGAAATAAGATTGACGTCGGCGGATTTCAGACGGCAACAGAAGTACAAATGCATTGTCGACAGGTGCGCAAGGTAAGACGAAAAATAAGTTCTATGCACGCGTAAAACAAATTAATAATGTGTTCTTTATTAATCACCAAAACTGTAGCGAAACAATAAGAACAATAAATGATAAAAAAAAATAACCACTATATTCTATCCTGCGCACGCACAACTCACACGGAAGACGAACGAATGAACACTGTCCGCAGTTCGCAGATGAGGAACGAGGATTGAGGGGGGCACTAGTAAAAAGTGGCGTGACCGTGCGCCTGCGCAAAACTATTATACGACCGAGCTAGACACACTCTCTGACGTTCGTGAAATCGTGAGGTGAGACGGATCGGCGCGTGGCGAACTGTGCGGATGCGACAACGGCGACGTACTGCGGATGACGGTGATACTGAGTTACAGCGGTCGGCAAAGTCCGAGAGAGAGAACCACAGAGTGAGTGTGTGAGTGAGAGCATAAAACAAGACGACGTGCCTAAATTATAATGGCCTAACCCTAGCGCGTTACTGGCAAGTAGCAACTGGCCGCAAAATCACAGTAATCGATAGCAATCCGTCCGGGTTGCGACGGAGCCGGCGCGTAACGTAATATGATGTGAAAAAAGGTCGTTCGGACCGAGTGCAGTGGGGATGGGCAGCGCCACGCGCGCGCACTGCCGCATACCCTTAACCCGTCCCAGACTGTGTGGTGAACGGTGGTAACGGAAGAGGCGAAAAGAGTCCGGCGGTGGTAGGCTGCTGCGCAGCGGCCGCCGCGCCGTAGACCTCAGATTTCTTGCGGTGTTGTTGTTGTTATTGTTGTTATTGTTGACCTGTTACCGCGTACTAGTCCAATACTACCACTACAACAGCTATAATACTACGCAGTCTCGAATATTTTATTTCTAACGCACCACGGTAGGCAGCCCTTCATCGAGGGCTTGGACGTTTTTACGTCGTAGTTTTACACTGTCGGTCAAGGTTGTGTCCCATTCATCCCCTCGCGCCGCCGCGGACATTTCATAATTTGTTATCCTCCGTAGTCCATACACGTGGACCAATATACATATTTGTTTTAGATTTTGATTGGCGGAATGAGGGGGCTAATAACGGCAATTCGACCACACAAATTTACAATAATTTTATTGTATTATTATAAATTATACATACAAAAATAAAGTGCTGCAAGCTGATTTCTTCTCGCTATAGATATTTCATATTATGTACTTCCATATATGAATATCGTATATATTCGATATGTCGATATGGTATATCTATAGACTATAATATTCATAATATATTTGTGAAATCAATGTAACTACTAAGTACTAACTAGTAAGTAGTAGTTACTAGTCACTACCTACTCACTAGGCACTCTCTGACTCCCATTCCTAAACCAAGGATATAATACCTTATATAAGATATTATACATATTATTATTTATTAGTGTGGGTTTATTTTTCCAAATCAAACGTTAAAGACTCATATTGAATTTATTAGGTATCTAGGTACCTATATCGTATAATATAATACTTTATAAGTTATAAATGTATACCTAACATATTAGTACTTGTATTACCATATTACGCAACACTAATATTATTTTAAACGTATGATATCTAAATATATTAACACAAATAAATAAGAGTTCACTGAGTAGTTAACACTTAAACGTTAAACTTAATTGCCTGCCCGGCTGCCCCAAGTACCTGAATGCTCTTTGATGTCATGCCCACGCTCATGCTTACTGCTTAGATGCATACTGACATACTGCTATTGTAGCCAGTACTAGTACTCAGTAGGGTATATATTGTATATAATATTATATACATTATACTTATATGATGCAGTATCCGTCAGGATTTTTGTTGCCCATGGCCGTGGCCAACAATATAAAAATACAAAATTAGTCAAAACTCAAAATATTGTATAAAGATTAGTGACTAGTAAGTCGTCAAATAGGGGGGGGCTTAGCCCCCAAAAACCAATGATTTCACTACTATAATTTAAAAGTATCATAAGAGTATCAAGTATAGACCTGATACAGCCCCCTCCCCCAAATTTCAAACACTATTTACGCCTATTTTACCTATATTATAACAGAGCATAATATGTTGATTGATTACGTCGATATGTTATTCGAAATTTCGAACTGACTTTTATATCTACTTAGTTTCATATATCGGCTAGAATTTTAGTATTTACCTATCATCACGTCTTGTTACGAAGTGTTTACCGTTTTAGTAATCTGAAATAGATACTGAAATAGTGAAATATTACTTTGAATATAACATAGAAGTTTATGAAAAATAAGAATTATAACGTATTACATTGATTGTGCTTTACTCATAAATTACACGTATAAACCAGGAAGCTCATGCTCATTGAATGTAGAGTATTGCATAGCGTGCTTTTCCTTAGGCATTGTATATTTACATAATATAATATATATATCACAACAATTATTTTATTAATATATAGTGAATACTTATCGACACCAAATCATTAATCAATATGAAACTGCTCTCTCTGAATAATGGTTTTCAACTATTGGATGGATTTAGGACACGCATTTAACTTCCTGTTTATTGAAACTGTGACTCCCTAAATGACAAAATATATTATAGTATTATCAGTGGCGTATTCTGCAGGGGGGTGTTTTGAATGTTGAATTGTTGAAACAACCCCTCCGGTCATCAGCTGTATCATACTATCATATATGTACCAGTTAATATACAATATGTTGTCATATATGGTTCTATACTTCTATTTCATATTTTATATTATTAATGTGAATTTATGACTATAATGATGAGTATGTAAATCCTCCCACATGTTATATTTCAAAATAAAACTAAAACACCCCCCCCCCCCCTACCCAAAAAACAAAATAATAATCCTGGCTACGCGTCTGAGTATTATACAATTTAGTTTTGTTAGTCGTCATTGTCCATAAATAACGTACTAAATACTGTTTATCACACATTTCATAGTATGAACTCCGACAATATTATAGTTGACGAGTGCGTGAAACATTTTTTAAACAAAGGCATATCACATATTGACATATTATGGATATGGAAATGGAATTATGGAATGTTTATATTGACGACTTAAAGAATACATCATATTATTATCATTGAGTCAATGAAAAGGAACTCGACCTACAGTTTACTACTTTACTGTTTAGTGTTTAGGATAAAACCATTTTCGCTTCTTATACAAATACAACTAAACTATAATATAGACAAGTTATTATATTGGTTACCAAACTCACAAACCACAATAATTACGCAAGTCACAAGCTACATATTTATTTAAAAAGCCTATTATAAGATAAGTACGATTAGCTAAATGTAATAAATCTATTATATACATAATAAGCCAATTAGCACATATACCACATATATCACATCAGGGGCGGCTCCTGAGACATTGTTGGGGGGGAGGGTGGCAAGTCGTCATTTTCAGAAAATGTCGATGATTTTTTTTCGTTATTTTGTTTTTAATAGTATAAAATTATTTAGAAATACAGTTTGGGAGGGCCGTGGCTCTTAGAGCCCCCTAAAACCTCCTCTGTATCACATATACATTGTTATTTGTCAGTACAAACTCCTTTGTTAGAGATTTTGCTCTCGGTTATATACTATTATAAATAAGCAGTTAGCAGTAAGCACTAAGCACCATCAATAACCTCAAAATCAACCTTAATATTCAATCAGCAATCGATTGGCAGATAGATTACTATTATAGGTAAATGTATTTAATTGCATTCAAAATTCACACGACGCCTATATACTAATAAAACATCTTCCTACCCTTCTTAACGTTCCCAGAAAACCCCGGTGAAACTTTCTGACACTGCTTATTTCTCTATACGGAACTATATTAGGTTAGTAACCTATTTCAGAAATTCTAGTTAGGTATTAAATAGTTTCTGATTGTACTGCATACGCGTCTATAAGCGTGTTCATAACGGATTAACGTTAGCATACCATTTTTCCAATAAAAAAAAAAATAAATAAAGTTAGATAGATACTTATGAACTAACGGTTCTATTAGATCGTATGCAGTTTACCACCTTTACAGGTATTGCATAGGTATACCGTTTGGCATTTTAAAGTGTATTTATACCTAAATGTGATAGACTTTTTTACAATGTTTTATGTGGTAATTGTGTAAGACTGATAGATACTTACTTTTATACAAAACCATTATTTAACCGACAATAGTATCGTATCCATATTAACAATATTTATAACGTGATTTAAAATTAAAAAAAAATACTTAAATATTTAAACGCATATAGCTGCATTAAAACATTTTAAAACTTTCTATACATTTTATTTCCCTGTATAGTTTACTATCGTATATTTATTATTTACACATCTCTAGACTCCGATTGTTTACATTTAGTTTTTACATCGAATTTCGTGGTGTGATAATATTATAAGCAATTTACGATATAGAAATATTTAAAATGCGTTTAAAATTTAAATTACCGAATTTAAAAAAGTCCAAGATAGCTGATACATTTTATAGCCTGTAGGTACATAATATTATTTTATACATAGTTATTAGTTATGAGTTATGAGTTTATGACATTTATTATATATTCCTACTTAGTGGCTAGTGCCTAGTAGTTAGTATACCTAATACATATTAAGTACCTACATAATATATACCTAACTTAATGTTATTATTAATTTATAATATTTATCAATATTGCATTGCATAAAATAGTTAAATAAATTAAAAATCATTTCTTATCACCATCTTATCGCTTACGAGAATACATAAGTAGGTACGAGATATTAGACTAAATGGAGAAAACATTTTTTCTAGCATTATATTCGCACTATTGCACTAATCCGTAAAACTTTGTAGTTTGAACTATATACTTCATGGACTAGTTACGAAAATACAATATAAACAATAAACATAATATTATATACTTTAATTTATTATTTAAAAATTATCACAATGACACCAATTGTGTGTCATGGCCTAAACATTTGTTAATAAATATTTATTTTTTTTAAAGTTTACAGAGGTTAAATTATATAATTCATATCATAATATTTTATACTTGCATTATAGCAGTTGTTGTACTTAATATAAATATTGGTGGATTGCTATTTACTAAATACTGGGTATTTCTCAAGTTATCAACTATAGTTGGTAGTCATGAATTACAGCTTGATAATAATATATATATAGGTGTCACAAGTTATACTTAACTCTAATATAAAAGTAATGTATCTAATAGATAATATATAATATATAAGTAATAATATTTTGTTGCCAGGACGTTTACTATATAGGACCTACTTACATAATACTATAACAAGTAAACAACACGTGGCTTATCATAAATTCATAAGTATAATAAATTGTGTGCAATATATTTTGATAATATGTTTCTATAGTGGAAAAGTTTTCATTTTAATAACAATAATAAATAATTAGCCATAAGGCTTATACTTTGTATTAATAAAGGGGCCTTTCGCTGGTTTTTCAAATTTTCCTCAATTCTATAAATTGTGAAAATATATTTAATATTTTAATTGCCATCTTAATAATTATATTACTTTTCCACTAATCTCCTGTCCGATGCCTATTCAGGGAGGAAGGGTTGATAGGTGCATTATATCGAAAAAATGAGTTCACGGGTATTATTCTCTGCAGCCCTTGTAGAATTGCCGGATTTTGATCTGCCCATAACTCCAGCACCCCAAGTTCTAAATTTTTGTGCTCAAATGTTATAACATTATGTAACCATTTTCTAACGAAATGTAACCACGATAACTTTTTTTGTAACTTACAAGGAAGTTCAGAATTCCAAATTTTAATTTCAGGTGCTAGAGTGACGTCAACAGGTATCTTTCGAAATTTGTTTGATTTGAAATTTTCATAAGATTATATGACCATTTTGTAACCAATTGTAGACTTTCTACAGTCCAAATTTAACTCCGATTTTTATTTTATTCCTTATAATCGTGTAATATTATTTATAAAAACTAGTTTAAAATTGTATTATTTTTGAAGACATATTATAAAGTTTTAGATTAAAATATTGAAAACCGGAGTTCAATACGGTTTGTAGAATATTACCCTCTATAAGTTAAAAAAATAATTATAAAATTTGGTGAATTCTACAGAACAAGATCATTATTTCCGTAGACTGTATTTTTGTGGACAAAATTATATTGGCACCGGGTACCTTAAGAAATTTTGTAATAAAAACTTTAATCGAATTCAAAAATATAATCAATTTTACCTAAATTAATTTAACGGTTACCACATTTGTTTTTATTAGCTAAGGTGTTAAGCCATGAAATAAATAAGAATACAGTTTCAATAATAATAACAGTCATAACTTAAGTCTATAAGTACCTAAAAAAAAAAAAATCAAAGTGAAAAAAAGTTAAAAGTGAAAAACCATAGTATGATTTATATAGTTATGATGTAATTAATGAGGTAGTAGAATCTATTTTGTTGAATTTACAAAATATTTACCATGTCCATAATACCCACAAATTATAGGTAGGTGGTAATTTTATTTTTATTTAAAAACTTTAATCTAATACTTTTAATCATTTAAAATTTAAAAATTACTTTGGTATAATATCATTTTTTGCACCACCCAATTAAAAATGTAATCACTAAAATACTAAAATATACTAATCTCACTCGATTATTGGCGAATTTTTATTTCTAATATTAAAATACTATTAAGCAATGATATTGTTAAGTATTGAAGTTAATATCAATGCTGAACCAAATAGCTTATTATAATTAATAAATTATAATGATTTCAGAATTATAATATAAAAGTGCATGATGTGGGAAAAAATTTAGGAGATAAAATATTTCTTCTTTGCTGTTTGCACTATTTTGCGTTCCTAACATTAAACCATTATAATTTATATCTCATATAGTCATATCTAATAAGCTGTATCAAATACAATCGAACAAATACTTAAAATTATCGGTTGGTATACTTATGATTTCATATTTAGAAAATATATGATTATTATTCAAGTAATTGAAAAGGTTTTTGTTTAAAATATAAAAATAGTTTCGTTCTTAAATATAATAAGGTTGAAAAACGATGTAGGTATCTACCTAATTTAATTAGTGAAATTCAATTTTGTTTTTTGGAATATTTAAGTTACTTAAGAATTAAGGACCATATTTTCAAATATGTACTTAGTTTTTAAACTAAAAAGTTACATACTTTGGTTTTCAAATAAGAATCAACATTTAAACCTAACTGTAAGTTGTCAAGCAGGTGAATTATATAATATTTTATGTAGGCATCTAAATCAAAATTCGAATGAGTAGGTAGCTTACTAGCTTTTGAGATATTAACATGTATAAACTAAGGATAAAGGTATTAGTTCAATATTCCTTAATTTGTATTTGTTTATAATATCATTATGACATTTTCATAATAACTAGGTTCATTAAAATTCAAAACTATAGGAGTAGGTATTACGATTTTATTGTTTTTGTTTGTTATGAGTTCTTTATATGCTGCAGGCTTCATGTTTAGTTTTTAGGTAGAAAGTTAAATGTGACCTGCTTTCTGTTCGTCTTTCATTAAAATGATTACAAATTAAGTTATTATAATTATTATAGACTATAGTAATTACTAATTAGTATGTACTATGTTATATGCTTGTATGTATATGCTATATAGGTACTGTATAGTGTATAGTTCAAATAGTTAATACTTCAAATTTCAATGCTTTATAGTTAGTATACTTCGATATTTAATCCTTGAAAGTTGTTTACTGATGTTGTATAATTTACTGGTATGAATGATACATATTTTTTGTTGGTTACGTAACTATGGGTAGGCATCAGCTACTATATTGTATTTATAAATTTTGCAGTGAAGATATTAATTCTACAAAGAATTTTAGTTATCTACTTCTCATAACTAATATTATAAGAACAAAGTGACAACTATCGAAAACAAAAATCACATCAGAAGATTGATCTTAAAATATAACTGATTAGGTGACTATATTTGTAAAAATAAAAAAGGATATATTTAAGCATTGAGATTCACTTCCGAAAAAAAGGACTACGTTAGGTAACCTACTTATTATTTTAATTTTATTTACTGTATGTATTCTTATTTATACAGTAAGTAAATAAGGTATTATTTTTATTAGAATAACACCTATTTTAAATTATACAGTTGGTACGCTACATTATTACACAATAATAATAAAAAAAAACACATATATACACATGGGGAAGGACTGAAGAAAGCTTACCAGTGTAGGAACACCCTCTGACATTGAAAAGGGACAGTGAGGCCTACTTATTTAAATAAAACGTTGAATGATATTGGTATAATAATTGTCATTGTAAAATATAGAAATATATTTACCTATTTAGTAATTTTCAAATTAAATCAAATTTATTATTATAGGTTATCACTGTTATTAGACAGTGTTTTTATTTTGTTGTTGTCATTTTGTAATTATCATGAACTTCACGAATATTAGGTCACTTATTATATATTGACTATTTGGTTAACGTTTTATAATGTTCAAACATTGTTCATTGTTAATAAATTTTGTATATTATGTGCATCAATCACAATAATTAGATAGGTAGGTATTGGAATTTTAAATGACTATTTACATTAATTATACGAGCGTAGTTATATAAACAAATGATATTGTTACAATGTCACCTATTGTTTATTAAATTGTTTAAAGGATTAACTATTTAATAGCTCCTATACTCATCGATAAAAATTGTAAAATAAAAAAACTTTTTTATTTTGTACGTATAGTTAATAATTTGAACAGGTAAGTGCAATGTACCTACATATTATATTATTCCTAATTAAAATTTAACAAACAGGAACTATTTAATTAGAAATTATTTAGTAAATTCAATAAAATAATAAAAGGTACCTGGTACCTAGGTAGTTAGTTTTAATAATAAATAGCTATAAGAGGATAATAATATATTATATGTCCATTGTTATTTGTTTGTTATTGACACATTGTAGATACATTGTACAACATATAGTTAATAAATAACATTATCATACTAATAAATAAAATAAATAATCAGATGGATAAATTGTTTAACATGCAAAAATAAAAATTCCAAAAGAGATGCAAATTTACAATATCGCAATGTACATAATATACCCAACGCCTTAAAACAATGGAGTTTTTTTATTATTTTACTATAATATGGTATAAATTGTTTATGTAAGCTGCAATAATCATATAACTATATTATACTATACTTATAGATATAGTATAGGTATGTTGCATACATATTAGGTACATAACATATTATCCCCATTCCCCGGTCGATTTTATTTGTCATATAGATACTGCGGAAAATGGCATACGTCAAATCACATAAATCAATTATTTCAAAACATTATTTTATCCATATCTACTTTATGTCTTTATACTTATTGTATTGTGTTATAACTTATAAGGAAATCATCTACTTCACTAGACATAATTTATGCAAAATATTACTTATATGTAGATTAATTTTGTGATGGTTCTTTATAATAAATTATTATATAACACACTTGCGAGAACAATTTTTACTAATTGCGGGAGTGTATAGTTTGCGCTACAATCTTTAATCAAAAAACAGTCAAGTAGGTAGGTATTTCATATTTTATTTTAACTATAGATATTAAATTATACGATCAGTATTTGTTATATACTTTTAATTATTATTTTCACTCTTATCTTCACTTGAAAAACCTACGACCTACCTATATATTGAAGAGCAACAATTATTAAGATATGTTTTTACTTTTTAAATACGATTTAAAATATACCCACTTATAATTTAAAACTCATATACATTACAACTGGTATAATTCTGGTTGCAATATGGATTATTGTTTTAAGTTTTAGATTCTGAGCGGAGCGAGGAAGCTAGTGGTTTTACAATGGTGTTTATATTTTTTATTTTTTTTTATATCCTGTATACAAAATTTCTACCAGATGGAGTACTTTGATTTCAACATATAGTACCTTATCTTTTAGCAAATTGGATCAAGGTGGTACTTTAGAGAGGTCATTTTTCGATTTTCTCAATACTTTTTTAATGCCACGGGAAAAACTACTGACAAATTAAGAAAAACCGCTTAAAATGGGATTTTAATTTCTAACGATTTGTGTATCAACGTAGCAACGAATAAAAAATTATAATATAATATTAATTCTACTTAAACGCTATAATAAATAAAAAAAATCCAGACTGATAAACCGTCTCCGCTCAGAATTTTTTTGCTTATACAATGATATTATATCATTGAATTCAAGTTTGATACAATCCATTATACATTGTCCCACTTGTAACCTATTGTACAGCAGAGCGACATCCACTTCCCCGCTTTTATTTAAATATGATTGTGATATGATTATAAGATGATTGGTTCTTAAAAAATAGGTTGTGAAATTATGAAGGTACCGCGTTGTGATTTTTACTTATTCTAAATTATACGTAATTATAAGTTAAAATTATTTATATTATATTAAGTTACATTGTATAAGTACCTATAAAAAAATGTATTGAATGAATATTCCTAAAAAATTAGTTAGATAAAATATAATAAAGGTAATGGCAGTAGTTATATTAAAATATTAATGTTTTCTCGATCTTCTAGAAAATTTAATTTGTCAGATGTTTTTGAGGTTTCTCGTATCTATCTTAATCTATAATATAACAAATTAAAAAAAGGATAGCAAATTTGGTAATTTTTTAGTAACAAAACGAAATTATGTTTTGTTAGGTATCCCTGGCATAAACATTATTTTATTTATTCGAATGTTCTAAAAAGAGCAGACATGTCACGAACTTACGACCGTATTTGTGTTTTCAACTGGTTTGTTGTTGGTGCAACCGGTTATGATGATTCTCCTGTAGTATAGATTGACGATAGACTGTTGAAAATCAAAACTCTGACCTCAACTCGAAGAGAAAATATATAGAGAGGAGATATTTATTTATTTTATAAGCTTTAGATACACCGTATATGGTATTCCGTTTATTCAAGTTGAATCTCCCAAATAGTGATGGTATTAGGTATTAGTGTACAGTGTACCTAGTACCTACACATTTCATAACATCCAATTATTTAAATACATTTATTTTGCAACTAAGATTATTCATGCAGTACATCGTATATACTACATGATTCAGTTATTATAGGTGGTAGTTCAAATTGATAATAATCACGGTTATCTAGTAGTAGATAACCGCGATAATAGTATTATAGCCTACCTATTAATTCCTACCTACGCTACCTACATAATTTTGTTATATAAAGTTTCATATACTCTTGTGCTACGCAAAGATAATATACATAATATTACATACTTGTTCGAATTTTATAACGTGTTCATAGTTTGTTTTTTACCATATTAGTAATTTTCAAGCAATATTAAATAGACTTCTTAGAAAAATGATTTAATATTACTAAGTAGAAATTAACAGTAAGTACTGCCAGAGGAGATGATCTAATAATTTGAAATGATATTCAACACCGACAACGTTCACGTTAATTGTAGACAATTTTAAAATAATTAATGAGGTGATTGCAGGCAATGCTTGCAAAGGCGATATGGTCGGTTAGCTAATGAGCTTATGGGTGCCATCCAAAAAGTAACCAACATTTAACATCATATTATCAACTCCCCTCTCCACCACAAAAAAAAATAAATATTTAATTATTTTCATTCATAACTGAAATAATTCAAAACATAACACAAATACCTGCTGCACATAGGTACTTATAAGCTTTAAGCATTATAAATACTGAAATACGCATATCAGTATGCCTATACTTACCTACTCTCATTTTAAGTGTAACATTTAATATTTTGAGTGTGATATTTAATTTTCAAGTGCTTCAACTCTCCAAGTAGCGATAGTTCTAAACAACATAATACGAATACCTTAATCTCATAATACATCAGTAAATCATCATCATAATACACCCCCCCCCCCCCACTCGCTAATTATCTGTATGTAAATACGTATAGTTTTCAAAAATGGTTACTTTTTTGTCGCCAGTATTATTTCAGGGACTATAATTTATATACCACAGTATGGTAAAGTGATACATTGTATCGTTATTATTATCATTCTACTTTCATTGTCTGGCGCGCATTATCGCACGTGTCGTACTGTCGTGAAATCGAACACCGTTCGTTGCCGTCGTGGCATCATCGCGTATTTTGGCGAGAGTAATTTATAAAATATTTTATTGAGACGCAATTTGTTCGGCGGCAGCGGGTAAGTGGGAGAGGGATCAGGGATGCACAACAGCGATATTACAGAGGATTTTTTTATGATATAATATTATGTACCCATTACACATGGTTACGGTCACGTACTACAGTCGTACAGGCGTGGCAGCTATTATTTTTTGTTTTTAAATATTTTATCCAACTTTGTTTTTGACGGTCGAGTAATTAATCGCGTGTCGATTATTTTGTTTTCGCACCGAATGCTGCAGCAGTACTCGAGCAAAGCTCTCGCGGTGTTTATATTATTATTATTATTATTACACTATTTCCGCCGCGCGGCCGACTATAGACGTTACACAATATGCGCCTCGACCGTAGGGCGCATGCGTTTGACGTCATTTGTTTTTGCGTTTCGTGACCCGCTTTAGGGGACTTTACTGGGCACTACTATGATAATATTATACTATAATTTATAACATTTTTTTTTTCATACACAACACACATGTTGTGTTCTCGACTACAATTCCACAACGTTTCTCCGCACGCGGCCGTCCGTGGTAGCCGATGTACAAACCCTTCGGGGTGGTTGCCGGGATTTGCGTCTCGAGAAATGAATATTATTTAAACGCGTTCCCTGCAGCGTTATTTCCCATATCAGATTTCACACGACTCCTGCAAAGCGACCTCTGACGAGTGGTGCTGACGATATAATACGGTCCTGTTTACTACGTCGTAAAATATTATTATTATTTGTTGTTGTTGTTGTGAGAACCATATGTCTCGTCTGCGATGGCTGGGCTGGCGGTGGTGAATTTTAAACATGCCATGCATTATATAACCATTAATCGGGCGACTTATTGTCGCCGCAGCACAAAGCTAAAAACTACGATATCAACATTCCCGTTCGATACCTACATAATAATAAATATTGAATAATAATGCGCATTTTAAAATACCATATTGTACGTTTTTATTGAAGCCTATAATTTATTGCGCCGCGCGCAACGTGTTACATTTTATGAAATTACAAACACCTACATATCTAACTGCTAAGTATACAAAAATATAGTAGGTACACGGAACACGGTAATGCAGTACCTATAGGAAAAAATCAACTTCTGAGCTCTAATATCGTGACGATACGTTTTTAGTACCTATACTGTTAATTATTATTATAGGTTAAAACAACGAAATAACTAAAATGGTTAAAAGAACTGTGCACAATGTATGTCGTTTAAGCTTTTTGGGTGAATGGAAAAATTAAACAATTAAAAAAAAAACACGGAACTTGGGAATCGGGCCTATGTCCCTAAAAAATAATTAATATGATGATTTTAATCTGTCAAGAAGTTCCATCATTGGATGGATTCTACTTTTAAGCCTCCAACCCATCAACTCTCACAGCGCTTGTATTTGTTGTAAAAAAATAAATTTACAGATTGTATAAATAAAAGATATGACGATTTACGTTAAAATTTTAACTTTAAATCCTTTTAAAAAAGATTGTGACTATGAGTTTTCGATATTTTTTACTTGGAGTATGAACAACTTATGAGGAATCTTTTATTCATTTTTCAAACTTTTTGACCGACCGTAAAATGTTTTATTGATAGTCGAGGTGAAAAAAATTTCAAACGTGTGGTAAGTGAGTACTGTTTTACTATACATTAGGTGTCGTGTGGGTCACTGTAATCAGGGATGGATCCAATGCCCCCTCATTGCCCCTTGGATAAGTGTCCCTGCCCCCCCAGACATAATATTTCTCCAATTTTCATAGGAAAATTTACATAAACATTGACTTAATAATTTACCGTTTTGGAAAAAGCGACAATATTAAAAGACGTTTGGATTTTGTTATTTTTTATATTATAATCATTAATTGTCAGTTGATTTATTAGGTACATTAAGATAATATTAATATTGCTAAAACATTTTAAACTAAGAATAAAGTGTAAATATAATGTAATTGTATTTGTGTTGTAAACAAATTGGTTGCTCCCCCCCCCCAATATCATAACTCCAGATCCGTACCTGACTGTAATGGATGTGTTAAGTTTGAATTCAATGATATAAAATCATCGTATACGATAAACTATTCGCAAAGATTAGTATATGTCAGTCTTTATTGCCAAGTAGGTATACTTTATGATATTATTGCTATTAAGGTAATTTATTTTATTATTAATACAACAGTAGGTTGAATTAATTTTTGTCGGTAACATTGCATTTGAAAATGTCATAATGTGTATAAAATATAATAATATATCTACGTTAATAAACGTTTCAAGTACCCACGACCAACATTTTTAAATTACAACTAAATAACTAAAATTGTTATTCTTTGTTAAAATATGTAATTTTGTCTAGATTCGAACTTAAAGTATCTATAACAAAAACTGTGTTTGTAAATTTGTTTAGATAGTGTTGCGTAAATATTAGACATTTATAGACTACTATTTTTCATAATTATTTTTAGTATTTCTCTATTTTTTTAAAAAGTTCTATGAATATTTTACATTTGACACCCCCCCCCCTCCCTACAAGTACCACCTAGATCTAATTTTATCTCGAAATCCCCACTCTAAGAAAACCCAACTAGAAAATTGAATACTATTACTGCTAGTAACAAACATGAATTGATATAAACTGTTAATAGTGTTATCATTTTAAGAATTAAACGATGAATATATTATACGTTCAAAAAATGATACTGTAAAATAATTGTTGTGATCTAAACCTTATATAATAATATATTCTTTTATACATTTTCAATATAGTAAATGGATGACTCAACTTGTATTTAACAGTTTAAAATTATTCTGATGATATAAGATGATTTAAATAATAATGTAAATTTTATGCTATTGTTTATGTCAATTTATTATTATGAAATGTCTGAAATAATAACGTAAACAGAATTTTAAATCATGAAAATATAATCACAGATAATTTTACGGCTGTTGGTCACTACATTTAAATTGACTATAGTTAATATTGATTTGTCATATATGTTTTACCAAACAATTTATACTCATTAGTAATTTGATGCTTAGAAGATTCGTTAAAATTAAATTGTACAATTTTAGAATGACGTGAATATAAATTAAAAATTACATTAATTTATGTTAGTCGTAAATTTATTTTTAAATTAATTACTATGTTGTGATGAAAATTTAAATATTCAAATTTGTATTTAATTTGAGAAAAACATTATGAAGAATAGTAGTTTTAGTTATTCATATTTAAATGTTTAAAAATATACAATAGGTACCTACATACCAGCCTACCAAATATTATATTAATTTAAAGTATTACATATTTTAGTATTTACATAATAATCAAGATTATGTCACTTTGTTACAATATACATACCCTATTATATAATATCCAGAGCCATCCTAAAAATGTTCGATTCCTAAGTCAAACAAATAAGATCTATTAACCCGGTGAAAAAAATTAAATATTTGTTTTGATTTTTTAGCTGTTACATCATACTTACAAGTTATAACATAAGAAAATTATGAAATTCTCAAAACTCAACAATGCACGGTGGTATTATACAAAAACAGGAAATAAAACATCAGAAGAAGAATCAGCTTATTTTTAAAACTACTACGAAAATACTAAAATAGTAAAATGATATACATCCACTAGGTAATTTAATATACCTATAGTTTTATTTAAATATTTATAAGACACAGATTTGAACAAACAGACTGTTGACTGTTTTGTTAAATTTTGTGTACATAATTTACAATAAAACAAGACGTACCGGACTGTGAAAGGTATCATTCAACCTGCCCTATGGGTATTTTATATATTTTTTTACCTCTTACAATATATACCTAATGGATATTAATGGCACAAACACTATACGATAAGAAATAAATATTAAACTGTTCTTATCGTGATTGATTAGGGACCTTCATTATTTTGTTATACGTTTGTAAATCAAATTCAATTATATTTATGCATTAAATAAAAACGAATATTTATCGTAACATATTATATTTTATTAACATAATACACCTAGTGTGGCTTAATTATATATATCATAATCTCGTGCTGATTTAATGTTTTGAAGTAATTGGCAATAGTTCATATTATACTAATATTGTAATCGTTCTAAAAATTAAATTTTTGTTAAAATAGTTGAATTTATGGCATGAGATTCAACATAGGGATAAATAAATTCTGGTCCAAGCTAAGAAGTCATTGTGATTTAAATATCAATATATAAAAATATAAAATATATAACTTCTTAACTTGTATGTTATGGCAATGGGCTTAAGTTATAAAGTTATAATATGAGTATATGAATCGTGATTCATGAACATTATTTACGTTGTATATACGATAAACTAAATAACACTAAATTAATATCGTACATCTCACATTTTTTTTCATGATTTTCTACTAAAATACTACAATTTTTGATTGTCGGGATTTTGATGAATTTTTTCAAAAATTGAACTTTAAATGCTTATAAAAAATAATCTTGCCAATGTATCATTAATTTTTTGTATTTTTTGAAAATCTATTAAAAATCTTATGAGAACCATACCGTTAAAATTAAAAACTTTTTTACTAAATGAAAAAGTTTTTAACGACAGTGATTTTAAAAAAAATTACAACATATAAAAAATTTCTCAAGGCTATATACTAGCTATAGCTCAAAAATATTACAAAATATTTCGAAAATGTTACCATATTATATGGAAATGCTAATATGTATAAACTTTGTATCATTGTGTCATTGTAAATACAATACATTAATTCGCTACGCTCAGAATCTAAAAATATTCTAGTTTTTTTCCGTAACGTTAGAAATTTTTAAAGTAGGTACCTACTTATCGATTAAAATTATAATATCCAGATTTTCTTATTTGTTTGAAATATATTTTAATTAACATATATTTTTTGTATTGTTTGTACTTATATGCATAATTTAAACAAACATATTATTCAACTATGTTGCTTAATACTTTAGTTTTGACAAAATGAGGTTTGAATTTTACACTTTCCCTACTGTAGTATTTAGTATTATACATTTATACAATTTTAATCCTTAAGCTATTTAAATAACAAGACTTCACTTAATCCTATAAGCCGTGAGTCGTGACATGTTTGAAGTAATTCAAAATAATTTACTATTATATTTACTTACTCAAGACCCATTGCATTATCCAATAGGTAGTTGAACTTATAGTCTATAGGTAATACAAAACAATATAAAGTTTAATAATAAAAGATATATAACTCATGTACCTACGTGTACATAAATATTTATGTGTAACTTAATAACTTACTCGACCACTGTGGTTATAAGTTAATTATAAGCTATTGTACAGTTATAGCTAATATAATATTATAGTCCATTCATCTAAAAACCTGTAAATTGTAATATAATAAGACACAAATTGAATATTTAGGTTGAAGTTTTGAGAAGTATATTTCAAAAAATAATGCTTTTACAATTAAGATTTGTAGCATTAGAATATTTTAATATTTTAGAAATGAGTACCTAAACTGTTAATTTACTATTAAAATTAAATTGAATATGTTATTTTACTTTACTATTGAATTTTACTTTGTATAGCTTACTAGTTACTACGTATACAACAGATTTATACATATACAAGATTTAACTTTCCATTTAAGGAAGAGTCCACTGTATAATTTAATCATTGAGAATTGTGTAGGACGTATAGGTATTAGGTACATGTTTTGAATGACAATTTTGATTTTCTTATTTGTAGAATGTAGATGCATATGTTGGTAGTATATTTAAGACGAATTACAATTATTGTAGGTATTCCTAGGATCGAGGTCCATAACTATTTCAAATAATATGTTTAAAACGTAATAATATAATAATTATAGTTTCTAAATCTGTGTTTAAAATGTAATAGATAGGTAACGTTATATGAGTATCTACAAATGTCAAATTATAATCATAAATTCTTAACTCAATAATATGATTTGTTAAAAATAGGTATACCTAACTACCTACTTGTATAATTCATTACAATTTAAATATATTATGTTATAGTAATTAAACGAGTACGAGTGTATTAGGTGTAAACTATAATTAGTAAATTGTTTGGTAAAGAATCTTTGGTAAACCTATAGTAATAATATTTAATTAATAATAATGTATACAGGATGTACATTATAACTATGTTACTACTTAAAACTAATTTAATACGAAATTAAAAAGTTGAAGCAGTCGAGCGGCGCTCATCTCGTATCGTTCACCTCAGAGCAGGATAATAGTGATATGCCCTGATTTGTGAAATTAAATTTGAAAGCAATGAATTACATTAACTATCGTATTCAACTCACAATTCTATAAGTGGAACTCAATTAAAATCGTATTAGCAGTTAGCTATATGAGATTTCTTCAAAACTATAAGCTTACTGACGTTTTTAAAACATTATATTATAATATGATAATTAGTCACAACTTTCAACAACTTTTAAAATCTTATAATTTCATAGGTAACTGTTTTAGGGTTCGTATGCAAATATATATCAACTTGGGTACCTATTTATTTCTACAGATGTTTAAAAAACACTATCGCCGAATCCTTCAGCACCATTGATGGGTTTCTTTATTCAGTTCATGATTTTAAAATGTCAAAACATCATATTAGTAAAACATTTTATAGTTATTCTCATTGTGTAATAGGTTTCTGTCTTTTTAAAATATTCGTGATTTTTAATGATATGTGTCATGTCTTGTAACGTGTAATTATAAATTATAATACCTAGTTTAATTTTGTAATGTTCCATAAAAGTAAATATAAAATAAATGATTCGTAATAATTTATAATTCGCATCAAAACACTCGTAATTAAACTGAATTTTACTTATTTTTAATTATAAGTGCTGCATTATATACTTATATTATTTTATACTATTTTGTGTGTTATATAAATGAATACAGATGAACCGAAAGCACCTTTCTGGAGTACCTATCTAGATACTCCATTATTTTATTTCTACGTATATATTAGTTTATTGTCTAATATACGTGTAATAATAATATGTTGAAAATATTGGATATCATATCAAAATAAATTTAGCAATATTACCGAAAATTATTTTACAATTAAAACTTTTTTATGTTATTCGACTGTTTTATCATCATTCATCAATAACTTAGTACTTACCTACAAGTATTATTTATTAGAACACGATCATTATTGTATTTATATCCATAGTCAATCGTATGTATACCTACACAAATAAATAATAATACTAAACTCCAATTTTGTACTTAGGTTGTTTTAATATTAATTAATGATGTGACTCAGTTCTAGAAAAAAAAAACATTACAATTTTTATATTTGTTATATACAATAATGGTTTGAATAAGTTTTTAGGAATTAGTTATTTTGTAAAAAAAAACTTAGAAACAGTATGAGTATTTTAGGCATTTAGACAGTAAACAAACAAATATTCTTAAAATATTCTTACTGATAATTAGGGAACACTAAACTTAATAAGTGATTAAGTTTCTATATTACGATTACCATTGGAATATTGGATATATCTGTATGGCTGTATTTACGTATAACATTTAGTACCATATATACTCAATTTTCTTTTCTTATGACACACAAGATCTTAAGCGCTACACAATCAATGAGGAATACAATTTAATTTAAGTAAGAAAAAAAAAAATAATAAACAACTATTGGTATACATGTACCTACTATATTATTTGTTATGTCGGGTAACTTTTGCTTTATAATTCGACGTCAAGCTTACGTCTTATCCATTCAATAGCTGGTTTTGTGGCTTTGTAGAAGTCATCCATCGCTCGGCTCTCCTGGATATCGTTGAGCCGGACAGTCCTTTATATAATGTGGTCCATTGATTGCACCTACCCCCACAGTGACAGTCTGGATCGTCCTTTATTTTCCATTTGTTAACGCGTTGGTTACAACGTCCTTGGACGGTGTGGATGTTATTGAGGCGGATCTATGTTTTACATGGGAGTCCCATTCCTGCAGGCTGTGGCATTGAGGGGCAACTGACTAGTCCCCCGTTTATCAGAAGATTTTCATGCCATTCGGTTTGCAGTGCGTGCTGGTTGTTTTTGTAGTATAGCTTGGCAACCTTTCTGCTCTGTAGAGAAGAGGTTTACAGGATTTTAGACGAGTATCATAATTCCATCCTAGCTAGTGGATCGGAAGTTCAGGGTCTTTATTGATACGTTCCACTAGCTTTAGGACAGCGAATTCTCTTAGGATGTGAGTATATACGTTTGAGTACAATATATACTCAATAATATTACGTATAGGTATGTATTATACTAAATACTTATAGTTATAAACTTATAACTTTTATTAATTAATGATATCCATTGCACATACATGTCACGACTTTTATTATCAATTTATAATAATAAATTGTAGGTGTTATACCTATATTGTTTTTATAAAAAATAACATTTTGCGATAACTTTGGCTTAAAAATGAGTACACACTTCTAATGGCTTATCTTTGTTTTTGAATTATTTTATAGATATTCAACTAATGAAATCTTCTACAATGATTTTGTGCATTTAATTTTATTTACTTTTCATATGCCATACAATCACGTGTTATTTAAATGTATTTACTGTTTTAGTATTATTTTTTGAACATTCTTAATTTTATTTTGTAACATATTAATATTAATTACTATCTTAATTGTATATTATATTTAACTTAATATTTATATTTTAGAGTTTAGCTGTATACACTTATTATTACGATATAATTAAGTGTAATTTTTCTTAATAAATTAATCATAATTGTAATTAATATTATGGCTTCTATATTTACAGTTTCAGGTATAACACTAAAATCGTAAACCTAGGATAGCGTAAGTCGGATTTCTTACTTTTTTAGACTTAGTACTTTTTAGTTTTTTATGTTACGAGTTTACGACACCAACAATTACTTATAATTCTTTCTATTGGTCTAAACTCCTATCATTATTATAACTTCTGTAATCTACATTAATTTATAAAATATTAAATCTTCAACTGTACTGAATCTAGAATTAATACAATTTTAATCAAAGCTAATAATATAAAATATATATTTCAGTCATGAGTGGAATTATTTTGGAGAATATCATGTGCTTATAATATCATATATTTTTTTAACTATTTCAATTGTGTTCAAGAAATTATTTTGTACGGTAATCTATAATTTTAATCAGTTATTTATACATATTTATTAAACATTAAAAAAAAACTAAGGTGATGACCGGTAAGTATTATAATATGATGGCATACACTCATATCTTGTTTCCACTTATACATGAGTATTGCCTCCGATTGTAATATAATTACAAAACTGCAATTATAGAATTATTTTAGACTTTAAGCATAACCATTAACCATCCTGATTTTTTGTGCGTGCATTATAATTATTTTGACACACCTGTACAAATTATGTTTACACTTATTCTAAAAAATAAAGGTAGATACTATATTATATGTAATATGTATACAGGTACATATTTTAATAGCGTGTCGTTGTAACAACATTGACTGTTAAAATTTAAATAGGATTATATTATACTGCACATATTTACCCAATAATTTTTAATTTTAGATTATAATTGTTTATAGGAAGGCACCACACATATTTAATTGGCATTTGACTGGATTTTATACTTTTAATATTGTGCTAGTAGTCGGTACCTAGGATACATTGATAGGATTATTTATGAATCGTCTCCACTCATCTCAAGCTTACTGTAGGTATGGTTAGATTTTACTAAAAACTGTATGTACATTGTACATCAACCTTTTTCATTTACTCTCAATTTTTTTTCGGCACTATGATAATTCCACAAATAATGACGTATTGTATTTATCTTTGAAGTTTCTTATATTTATACCTAAAATATTACCGTAAATTATAAATAATAAAACACAATATTTAGCTTTTATATTTCGTATTAATATAGGTACTTTAATTTGTTTTGTATTATTTAGTACTTTAGTTGTCAATGATAATTTAATTTATTTTTATAATTTTTTATCAGTATTCAGGTTAATCTTTATTATTTCATGTCAAACCTACCTATCACCTTGCTAATTCATATACATGCAAATTCCATTCTAAAAACACGTGAACATGTGCGATCAAAGCACCAGTTCATATACTTCTAATTTGTCGACAAGTGTAGTGTGATTTTTATTTCTAGGCTACTCCTTTGGCTAAAGAATTACGAATATTACTATTATTAAATTTACTATGAAGTAGGTAGTTAAAAAAAGTATTTTAGACACTGTGTCATAAAGCTGACCCTCGTAATTACAAGCACAATATAGTGTTTAAATTTAAAATTTTCAATCTGCAGACAGTTCTTTTAAAGTAGACAGGTACACAATTTAATTGAAAAGTCAGATTGCTCTTTAATAAGGTCCTTCTTAATTACACGTTTGTTATTATAGTCTTAGTGAGCAACCTATTTTTATGTATGTTCATGAAGTATTTTTGGATTGGCAGACGAAGTGTTTTGAAATGCATATATTGTCATTGGTATACCTTTACCAACGTGGCTACGCATAGACGTTAGTATATCATCAACACTAAATATTGGATAGGTATCTTACATTAATCGTTTATTATGTATTATAGATACTTATTAGTTATTACCATATATTACTTATATTTCAATAAAAAGGTACCTACACCTATAGTAACAACGATGTTGTATTTTTCTTTTTATGAATATAGATGAATGACAAGGACAAATTTCAGAACCATGTCCAATTATATTAGTACACAATAATAATATGTAATTTGTATACAGTATAATTTTATTGAGTATTCATGTAATATAATAAAAAAAAGTTAATTTATGACATTAATTTATTAATATAATCAAATAAACAGTTTATTTAAGCCACATTTTGAGTACTTAATCTAGTTTATCCAAAATGTCTTATTGCAACGTTTATACTAAAAAATGTATCGAATTTTTCTAATATGAAATAATACTAAGTGTCTATAAAATATAGAAGTATTTAATTACCTGTCATAAGACTGTATTTAGACTAATAAATTGTTTTGATTTTTTGACAACGCACTAATACGTAATTCCTTACGAAGTATTGAAAATGTATATACGTTATACTTGCACAGTTATATATAATATTAATATAGAGGTACCTATATATTATATAGGTACCTCTATATTAATATTAATAATAGTAAAAATAATAATAATAGCATAGCCACGTAGGTATCTAATAAATTGTCTGCCTTATAACTTTTATTCATAAAAATTGGGTGATTATTTTAAATTTTAATCAATTAAAACTTCCTATCATTAACGTTTTTAAATATTATTTATATAATTTAAAATCATTATGAAATAACATTTTTGAAAAGAATTATACTTTGTACCATTTTAATTTTTTTTACTGAAGCAGCAACTTTTTTAAGAATTGTTACGTCTAAAAACCGAATTTTTAACGGCTAGTTAATTAGATAGTTATAACTTATAAGTATTTAAAGTTTAAATTAGGTGCCTGTAGTAGATCGATATATTGACATATTGCGATTTACCCCTGTTCCAATCCACACAACTAATGTAAACTTTAAAATAGTGCTTAAAACTTATATTTAACTTTAGTTATTAAATACTCATTTGAAATTCAACTCCAGTATTGTTAAACATTGAAATACTTAATATTACCTTGATGTTATAATATATATTGATTAATGTTTAGACGATTAAATACTACCTAATCTAACATTTATCATGAAAAATATAATTTAAAGCTTCAGCTGAAAAAAGTAATTGGATTGACGTCATTAAGAGATCAAAGTCCACAATAATAATTGAATAATGTAGGTACATTAATATACTTAAGTCTTAAACATCAAAATATTTTTTTTCATATTTTTAATCAGCCATTTCTTTGTAATATAATCTATACAATAATTTTATTATAACTTATTCGTGTGACGTATGTTCTTACAAGTATGTTCTTATGTTATATTAGAAATATGTTTGTACGTATAATATTATAGGTATAATTTGATCGCATTTAAAAAATATATTCTTATTCATTATTCATGTAAGTGAAAGTTTAGAAAAATCCAATGAGCGTTTATAATTTTAACTGAGTTTTTTTTGAAAGTTTAATAAACCTACGAATGTATTTTATAATTTAGCTCAACATTCGGTATTGAAATATACCATAAGATTAGTAGTATAAAAATATCGAAAACAAAAATAGTAACAATATTGACGAGTGTCTAAGTATAATACCTATTACAGCAATATACCTACTTATTAATTACGCTAAGCCAGAATATACAACAGATGAAGTCATGAAGACTACCTATACTATAATATTATTTACTTATGAAAGAAAAATGGTGAATTATAATGATAATGATTATTTAGTTATTAGTTTTATTAAATGTTCGAATTAGGGTTATAAATTACTGTGTAATCTAGATTACATAACAGCATATCGAATACAAAAAAAGGAAGCTTGCTGATTACTAGTGTAATTTAAAAAAAGTAAAAGTTCTAGTGGAAGCATAGGGTTCTATTTTTATTATTATAGGCAGATTTGTTGTTCATCCCTAGTACCTAAGGTTAGAAATAACTCCAACATTTCAATTTTCATTGTTTTAACTGTGGCCTAGCGGTGGAAAAATGTGGCCTGATAAAAAATTTAGCAGCCCTATTTCAAAACTGAAATGGCGCCCTTGATATACATATTAGAATTTTTTTTTCCAAATTTATAGATACAAGCAATACATTATTATTAAATACAGTTTTTTTATAAAAAATTAAATTTAAGTAAAAATGTAGATAAAGCATATTATATAAAAGTCCTTAACTAAAAAATAACTTGTTAAAACATTTCTCTCGAAATTGCGTTTTTAAAATTAGTTTTATTGAATTTTATTTCCGCAAGATACCTAAGTTTAAGATTCTTCAATAATGCTTATTTAAAAAACATAATTTTGAGAGATATGTTTTAAAAAATTATTTTTAGTTATTAGGGACTTTTATAATATGTTTTATCTAAATTTTTACTAAAATTGAATTTCTTATAAAAAACTTAATTTAAATTCCCTTGAAATACAATTTTCCATGAGTATGAATATGACAAATATATAATTAATTAACAAAATATGTACCTAATTAGATATTTTATGTACCTATATATGGGAACTGGAATATTATATATTATATTCTATAGTTAAAGACAATACAAAATGTATAACCGCAATGCAATTATATCAATAGTAAATATATATATATCATATCAATTATCAACATTATAATTTAAAACACAGAGTGACAATATATTTATTGTCCAAAATATTTTTAATACCGTCGAAAACTTTATATTATAGTATTATATTATAGGCATGCACATTAATTTCATATTATTATGAGTAGGTATTATAAGATAGTCAATGTCAAATATTATATTAATGCTTATTTGTACAACATATAATCATATCAACAGGTATTAAAAAAAGGTTAAATGTTATCGCAAATATCGGGTCAAATAATTCTGCAAAGTGCAAACCAAAAAAAGAGGGAAACTAGGTAACCACTCTACTGTACAGTATAGATGTTCAGTGTATTTCTTTATTGGGTAAGTCGCTGTCATGTATGTGTTAAATTTGAATTCAATGATACTTCATTGCATCCGAAAAATGATTCTGAGCAAAGACAGTCAGCCTATTAAGTATATTTTTAAGGATATAAAATATATATAACTATTATAGAAATGTAAACTAATTTATACCGAAAATATTGCTTTAGTTTTATTATTATAATAACGTATATATTTACATCATATATTTTATTGATATTAATTTATGAGTCAATACCAACTTCTTGTAGAACGATAAACAATTTGAATAAGTTTGTGGTATGAATAGGCTATGGTAAATTCTTAAAATATTTAAAAACAATAAAAACAATTCGTATAACATTTTCGAGATTTCGATAGGGGAAAATGTTCTTTTTACATTGTAAAAAAAAACAAAAAAAATTGTCTAATGTCTAAAAAGAGTCAAAACATTGTAGCTTGTAGGTAGGTACTATGTATAGATAATAAGGATATACAATTTAATGAAATTTCAAGTATCCGTGGTAACTTGTTTTTGAATTACAACAGAATAAAAAAACGATTTTGTCAAAAACTGGTTTATCGTACAAATTACCGTTTTCCATAATTTTTTCAATACAATTTTTTGCATACACCACACTTAATTTTGAATATTGAAGTATTTTTTCTGGCTATTGCTATAATAAGTCATTAGACACACACAGAAAAACACCTATCATTGTAAAACAAATATATTCATCGCTCCGCTCAGAATTTAAAATCATGTTAAGAAAAGTTCAATCAAATGATGTAAATGTGTAACATTATTAAAAAATTAATAATTTATTTAGTATTTTTAAATTAAAATATTTATTAATTAGGTTCTAGGTATTGAAATGGTTAACATAATTTTTAATCACATTTTAATCAGTAGAAAATATTTTAATCGAATTTACCACTCCTTTATAATTTTAAAAGTAACAACAAGTCTTTAAATTAGAATTAAAATCCACAAAATTACTATACCTATCAGATATATATAATTCTAAAAAACTTTAATTATTAATATAATATAGATAAACTAATTGGAAAATATTAAGTACGACTACCTACACACATTTAAGTACCGATAGGTATATAGCCGGTAATATATAGTTAATCAGTTATTTAAATCATCAGTATATAAAAAAAACGCAGATGTGTAACGTCCTATATTAACTAGGTAGTTAGTTTTCTTATTTGCCATTATCTTAATAATTATTATAGTTGCATACAATGAATTTTAGGTTTATTTAAATTTTTGAAAAAAATTTTTTTTACTCATTAGATTACTTTGTCATTTTAATCATTTTATACTTAAGTATATTATTTTAAATTTTGAAACAGAGTATATAGGTATATTAATGTTAACCAATATTATTAAAATTATGTAATATTTTTAAACCTATGTGTACCTAATATAATAATATGAATCATGGTCAACCATAAATATTATTATTTTTTTTTTGTTTAATATATAATTTTTAATGAAAACTATAATAATTATTTTATGGAATTAAATTAATTATATAATATTCTATATTACTTAAGTCTATTCATCAACACGACTTAGCTATCTATACTTATTTTATGAAAATAAAATAGCGTATAATTATTCGAATCAAAGATTATTCATATTACCAGTATACCAGTTTGCGAAACTAATCTATAAAATAAACGACATAAACATATAATATATACGATATAAACTATTATAATATTGTGAGTAAAATTGCATATATATTAGTGTAAAATAATATTATAATATATTAATATATTGATATATCCAGTTAACAAAGTTCGGTATTGGCGTTTGTGCTTTCTTCTTTTTATTCTAGTTTTTGTTCGTATAAAAACTATAAGACTTTATATATGGCAAAAACAGGTATTTCGTACTTTAGTTTTTAAGTCTATATAAAGAATAAACACACGGACATTGTCTTTTAATGTATACATTTAAAAAACAAATAATAATTAACTATTATTTTATTTTACTTTTTTGAATTAGTTAGGTTACAGATTTTTATAGTTTATGTTTTTTTTAATTTTAATATTTTTACCATAACAGTAACATATGTGTGCATTTTTTTTTTGTCGTTTAACTCTATTCGACAATACTTTTTCAATGATAGGTATACCTATTTTTCCCTACTATGTATACAGACAGAGTTATCGTATGACAAAAAAAATTCTTGCGTATTAAATATTAATATATTATAGATAATAAAAATAAAGTATTTATTGTATAATATATAGGTAGTCTTGTAAATATAATGTACATACATATAACAAGTTTTTCGTATTGGATTAATTAGATCCAATCACTTGATTAACCACCTCTGTGGTAGGAAGATAGTTCTTAAAAGTAAATAGCGATTAGGAAAATATTATGTTATTGATAGTAAATAATTGTGATAACATTAAATTATAATTTATAATCATTAACACTCACAGTACAGTTGCAAATCAGACTGTGGTTTTATAAAATGCACAATTTAAGGCTGATATATTGTGTAGATATTAGTGTAGTATTGTAGAGAACCCGCTGCATTAATTTTATTTCTACCTAGGTACATATATAATACCATTAGATAATCATTTAATTATAAATCGGTACTATATTTTAAACATATAAAAAAAACTATATCATATAATGGTGTGGTGTATATTTTAAGGCTCTAAGCATTTAACAATATCGGATCCATAGTATCAATAGAGTATTGTAGCTACAAAAATAAGAGCATCGGACTTGTACAAAAACATAATAATACCACCAATGCATTTATATTTTTAATTAATGGTTAGACTGTTAATTAATTAACTCACATTATTGCTTCCCAAGGCCTAAAAACTGTGTTTTTCAACCTTCAAACTTCGTCCGTAATATTTATCAATACAAATATATTGACATTGCAATTCTGCCAATTCGTAATTGATTATTCAGGAGAAGAAAAACTAGGGAAATAATTTAGGATTTTAATATTTCCGCTTATCATGCAGGATACTAAAATTTAAATACAATACACTAATACTTATTTAAAGGAAACTTTTCATATAGATATCAAAAATCTTCTCTCACATCTCACAATACTATTGGAATTTTACAAAAATTATACATAACATGCTTTTACTGATACCTTTCATATTTTTTTAATAAAAAAGGTAATTTATTGCTGCACCAGGAAATATTATACGTAAATAACAAGTACCTAAGTATTCATAAATATTACAAAGAAAAAAAATAATATGCTTTCATAATTTAAAATTGTTTAGTCCTTAATTAATACATTACATTACAATCATTATTTTTAAATTATACATTAAAGTTATGTTCTTTCGTATACTCAATAATTATATGGTTACGGTGCAAGTACCTACCTATTAAAATTAAATATTAAAAACATAATTTTAGCATACTAATTAGGTTGTGTTAAACATAGCCAGTTAGTTGATAAACATTAATGGTTGTAAATTCAACAAATTGTAAAATTATAGAGATGATGCAAGGATCACTGCATATAACGTATTTATTGGAATACGTTTTAGCTAAATAATAAAATAAGTAATAATAATAGTAAATATTCGATGTGTCAAATAAAAATGTCACCCTTTTTCTTTACTAAATTTGAATAATATTTCATTTTTAACCAAATATAAGTATATTATTTACATTTTAGGTACTTTTTAAACAATGTTATAGATGGAGTCTTGAAGACAGTTAAAGTTATTAATAAATTATAAATATGATAAACTTAATATTATTAGGTAATTTGATAATATTAAAGCCAAAATAGTAAATTTAATGTATTGTGTAATTGCATGTGTATATTTTATATTTTTTGAAACCTTGTTTAATAATTAATTGCTATAATATTTCATAAAAAGAGTTGGATGTGTTTCAAAATGTCATATTTGATTACGTTGCACGTGGAAGAAAAACCAGATTGGAAGGCAACGTCGGTAAATATTTGCATATCGTTTTATGATAGGTAGTATTGTTTAAAAATAAACAAATAATGATATTTTTTTCTGTAGACCAAGCAATCAATCAAATCACTAAACGATTTAATTATTTTAAAGAACATAATATATTACTGAATTATTCTTCACATTTTTTCATAATTCGAATATTATATTTATTACTTTTAAGCGTTAAAAAAACATGATATCATATATATATATATACATCGTATGAGCCTGTTCTACGATAAAAAATAACTATTTAAATACAAATACAAGTTTATAATATAACTATTAACTTGTGTAATTTTTAGAAGGATTAGCTTAAAATATTACTTACCAAAAAAAAAAATCAAATTATTAAATATAATATTTCAAATTAAGTTTATTATTATATTATTAACTATAAAAATATGCTGTAGAATATGTTTTATTGAGGAAGTAATAAAAAACTATTTTGACTTTACAACTTTTTATTATAAGTTATAACATATTATTTTTTAATGAGAACCATCCGTATTTGCTTGTGGTACCTATAGCTGTAATAATATACCATAGGTAGGCACTTTATCAAAATCGATTTATCACGAATAACAACTATATTATATTATACACATATATGTATAAGACAAATCGTGTTAGAAAACAAAAAAATAATTTATAAAAACAGATGACTAAATTTAATGATAAAGATTACAGATAAACAGATTATTTATAAGTACCGAGTAACGACTAACGTAACGCATGTGTGCTGCTATCATGTGCTGCCCTCATACACTAATTAAATATTTTATTTGTCTAATCCTATACATCAATATATTATGCATAAATATAACCATTAATTTGTTATGCTAATTGATACCATGTGCGCTATAACAATGACTGTTAGTTGGTTTAGTCTCCAAAATGAATAAATATACTTGTATATACCGACTGCACATGTTTTGCTATACGTTTTATAATGAATTTAAATCCGTCATTGAATAAAATGAAACATAACTAGATACCTAATATTTTTTTTTTTTATTGACTTAATTAGTTATATGTATTACAATCTTATGAGTAATGATACATTGATACGACATTTAACAGCAAAAACTTGATTCTAAATTTTATAAATTATCAATACCAGGGAAGTTTGCTGTATAATAGAAGGTTACGAGTACCTATACCCCGTAATTGAGTAGATCACTGTAATGGATGTGTTAAATTTTAATTTAATGATAAATCATTATACATACAAAAAACCATTCTGAGCAGAATTTGTCAGCCTCAATTTCTAAGGATATTTTAAAATTTATTTATATATTGTTAGGTATTAATAGTTCATTTTTCTATTAGATATAGGAATTATTATGTTGAATTAATTTTTGCCAAAAACATCGCATAAGTTATTATATGTATATCATTTATAATAATAATATTATATATTTGTGTCATACATTCAAACCTATATTAAAATTGTTGGTAACTTATAAAATAATACCACGTGGCCACGTGGGTAGTTACTATAAAATTATGTGAATTGGCTCGCGGTATGAATAGCTTTAAATTAGAATGAAAATGTTTCAAAAATTGAATTGTGAATAGATAATTATAAATTATAATACACACAGTCGTGAAACTTTTCTATTCTCTACGACTACAATTTTTTAATTTCAAAATAGGTATAGAATAAGTAAAACTGGTAGACGAAAAATCGATAATTTTCCTTAAAAAATGCAAATTTGTCAAATTAGAACTTCATATACCTATAAAAAAAATAATGTTGTGTACCTATATATTTTTTATTTTTTGAGAATGTCGTAAGATCACTTTATATAAAACCTTGTATTCTGTTATTTTAACTTCAGTATTAAAATACAAATATTTAACTCAGTTACATACTGAGACACTGCACATCGTACACGGTATAATGTTAATTTGCCTATGCTGTATCTTGGCCGGATCCTCCAAAGCTAAATGACGTCGTCATTGTTGAGGAATACACTGACGTCTCATGCATATGGCCTTTAAGCTTTAATGCTATAATATTCTTATTATGTTTGATAAAGACACGCAGACAAATTGTATCTAAAAACAAACGATATTATCAAATTTATCATTTATTTTGTAAGAATTCATCAATTCTTTAAAGTCAAAATACATCAAAAATTGAAAAAAAATTAACTGATTTAAATGATTTTAGATTCTGAGCGAAGCAATGAATGTATTGATTTTACAATGATGTGTGTTTTTTTATTTTCATTTTTATTTTTGTGTCTGTCATCACCTTTTAGGACAGTAAAAGTGCTTAGATTTTCTTCAATAGTAACTTTTCTGATAGGAAAGTGAATCTAGTTGGTACTTTGGGGGGTCAAAAGTAAAAATTTCCCAGTTGTTTTCAAAAGCGCCGTGGAAAACAAAAGAAAAATTAAGAAAAACGGGAATTTTTACCCAAAATCTGTTCTCGAGATAATCGATTTTGGTTTTTGATGCAACTCTAAAACGAATGACCGTAGGTACATGAAATTTTGACTGAATGTTTATATTAACATTTTCTATACACCATAACATTTTCCAAATATTTTAATTTATTTTGAGCTGTTTCCGGACATTTTCAGTTTCCATTTTTTTTAGTTTTCTTTTCTATAAATATCAATAAAATTTTATTTGTTGGGTAAAAAAGCTTGAAAAATTAATGGAAGACTCCTAGGTTATTGTTTCAAAGGTAGATGAAAAAAATTAAAAATTTTTAGTCGCAGTTTTTATTTATAAGCATTTAAAGTTCAAATCTTGACAAAATATGGAAAAATCACGAAAATTAGCAAATTATTTTGATTTGAGAATTCATAAAAATTTTTCTTTTTAAATCTAAGATTTTAAAATATAATACAAGATTATCCATAAGTTTGTCTACCTTTATCAAAAAAAAAAAGTCTACAAGAAAGTCAAATTAAATTTTTATGAGCGTTTGAAATTTATATTTTTACAACATTTGATATTCCCTCGATTTCTCATGTAACGATTTTCTTATTTTGTTCTAATTTAAAAACGTATGATTATAGATACTTGAGAATTTCATTGAATGTTTATATTAGCATTTTCTATACACGATAAAATTTTGAAAATATTTTGATTTGTTTTGAGTTGTTTGCGGACATTGACAGTTTTCAATTTTTTTAGTTTTTTTTTCTATAAATATCAATAAAATTTTATTTGTTGGGTAAAAAAGCGTGAAAATGTAATGCAAGGCTCTATATACTGCACAGCAGAGCGACATTCACTTAATCGCTTTTTTTTTTAGTTTTATATTGTGAATAGTCGAGATACAATAATAATATATATATGTTATTTTTAGATTTAACTGCTTTCAATGGTGTCACAGACAGCTTATTGATTTCATTAATTAGTCATATAAATGTTATTAACATTTATTATATTTAAAAAATATGAACCGATCAATAATAAATAATTTATCATATTTATTTAATTAGAAAATTAATAGGTAAAATATATTTTTTACTCAAATGAGAAACGTGATAATTTTTTCTTATTTAGTCTACAATGTTGTAATTAATAGAACGTTTAATTATATACTTGAAAAAAACTGCTGTAATTTGTTAGTACCTATTCACATTTAAACATAAAACAAGTATATAGTATCCAATAGGTGCAGTATTAATAGGTGCCTACCCATTCAGGTAGGTACTACAATATTAACAAAATATTAGATTTTATTATATTGTACGGTTATACACTTATACCCATGTATAAATGTGTTGTTCACACATAAACTTGATTTTATGCTTAATTATTATTTTTCCTCTCATGGAGCTCTTGTCAGTCTTCTTTATGTTATCCCTCTCCTAATATTCAACTTCTCTTATATATTGGCAATGACGAGTGGAGCTCTTTTTGTTCTCACGGTCATCGCCAATTGTATTTCCTTCATTAAATCATCTGCAATTCATCCAAATTAATTATTCGTCCAAATGTATTTTTGTTAAGGTTTTTTACAAAAACCCTACACATAATATATTACAGTAAAGTGAAAGAATATTACATTATATTATTAGGAAAGAAACCAGTAATCAAAGAAAATAGAAATACTAACAACTAACATGATATTAAAGAATAAAAAAATACGTGGCTTCATTTGAATACCTAATTTACTCATTACCTATTTTTTTGTGATAATTCTATAAATAAATGTATCACTTGGAAAACATTTATTATGAGCCACGGATCGACCGTCTTATCCACAGTAAAATAAGTAACTATTTTTACAAAATTTATATGATTAATGCATTATGCTTGTCTGAGATGAAGGTATAGCTAAAGTTATTATTTTATAATTTCTTTAATTATTACGACTTGTCTATCATAAGCCCGCAAAATTATTAGAACTCCGCTATTTTAGTTATTATTGTACTTACATGATTTAATATTATTTTACAAACTGTTTTTTTTTTCAATCTTTAAAACAATTAGGTGTAATGTAATAAAAATTTAAAATACAATAATATAATCTATAAACCAGTTTCAATGTTTAGTGTAAACGGTAGAAATAAAATAATATACTGCGAAGTTATAATTATTTTGCGAAAAATAAAAATTATAACTGATAAGTACTATTTATAGTAATCAGATTTAAATTAGACAAATCTAATATCTAAACTATAAACTCTAAACTCTAAAAAATACCCGAATATGGATCAATTAATTAGGCCATATAAAAACATTTCTGAATGTGTACCAATCACAATTATAATTGAAAACCTTTATCGAATTTTCAATAATTTTGTATTTGAAAAAAAACTTCTTCCAAAAGTATACTGGTATATTTTTTGTAAAACGTTTAAAAATTGTAATAACTTAAAAATAAAAATATGCATTGTTTTCCGCAAACGATTATCATCTATACACATATTAATGCCATGCTAGAATATTACTCTTTTACATTTTAGATCCTGTTATAAGCCTATACATGGACGTATGTATAGGCTTATAACAGGAAATAAAAAGAAAATGACGACGACGACAACTGAAATTGGCGAGTGTGCAATAACCAGTTACCAGTTATATTATATCTTCGTTAGAAATATACTGATTCGTATTTATTTATCATTTGCACCGCATAAGTATGACTGCAAATTTAAAACCATTGTACAGAGCATTTTAATCTTGCACGTTGACGTCAATACGGTGTTCGCTTTCATATCATATATTTACATACACTTAAAGTGTTATGTACTATAATAGTATTCAAAGTTAAAGTCGTATATATATTACCATCTATATAATCCTACTGCGGGACCATCCGTCACTCAGTCCACACGGCACACAACAACAACAACAGTGACTAATAACTAATATAACTAATAAGCAATAAATGCTATATTATAATATTTTAACGGTTTTCAGCGTGTTGCGGCCGTACAAAATATAACCGCAGCAATCGGCCATAATATCATGCGGCTGCGGGGGTCATGTTGGTGAACTTCTCCACCAGGCACACGCTAACGACCAACGCGGACGTGCTTGAAAAAAAAATTCGGCGTCCGTGCAAGTCAAGCTGGTGGGAGTGGGCCCACCATGCAGGAGTTTCACCAGCAAAACGCAGTTCAACGAAATTAACGGGACAACGAGCGACGAGAGGGGCCACGTCCACGTTCAGTGACCCACCCAATAACAGTGTTGGAACATGACGTCGCAGCACGTGATAGTAAACCGGGAGATATCCAAGTGGAACAATACATCGAGCAATAAAAGTGGAGGACATGCAGATCCAAAGCGAGGATTAGCGAGGATTAGCGAGGTCAGTTATGCGGAGGCCAACCGCTACAGGCCGGTCAGTTTCGATGTGATCGTCAACCGTCCGGACAACGTTTTCAATGTGGCAGCAAAAATGTAGGCCTAGATGAAACGCAAGAATCGTCTACTCGGCCACACGGACTAGTGACTAATCGATGCAGTGGCAATGCAACAACTTAATTTTGTTTTACTTGTATTTTATTTTAATGTTGTTCTACGCCAATATAAATGTATATAAGGGAGGTATGATGGTGTGAGTTTTGTGTATAAAAATCAGATTCTGTATGTGAAACATATAATCCCCCCCCCCCAATTTCCGCCAATGTGCGGTGGGTGAGACCGGCTGTTAGGGTGGAAACTCGTAGCCACGCACTCATTGCTTTCTTACAAATCCAGTGTTGTAAAAATTAGTATAATTAGTAGTAAATTGTATTTTATTTAAATGTTGCTTTACGCCAATAAATGTATATACGGGAAGTACTTCCGGTACCATGTATGAGTTTTGAGTAAAAAAATCAGTTTCTAGATGTGAGCCTTTTTTTATTAGTCGTATTGTTAAACCCGGGTTTTTCGTATTTATTGTAAATACATGTGCATCCATCCCGTTTCATCGTTTTGAGACTACAACAACCGTAGTAGAATATTATATCACTGTGGCATATGATTATTTAATTAATATGAATTTATGGTATAACCAAAATTGTTTTCAAATTCAGTATTTCTGGTTGTCAAATGGTATTTGAACGTATAGTAGTTACAAATGTCACAATGTACATTGTACATATTTACTCTGTATAATGTTATTCACTACTTTATATCTAGTGACGTATTTAGCTATTATGCGCCTTATTGGGGAATCATTCCAATCGGGATACATAAATATACTGGAATTAATGATATGCATTATTTTCACAAAAGATTATCATCTACATGACTACATCTTAATGCCATGCTGCGAATTATATATATATATATTATGTGTTTAACAGGGAAATAAAAATTACGACAAGAACAAAAACGTAAATTACTTAAGCAATTATAATACAATAACCAGTTATTTTCGTCACAAATTGTATACTGATTTGTGTTTATATGTTTTTCATTTGCATCGTATAAATACGACCGCGAATCAAAAACTATTTTATTGTACAATTGTGTTGACGTGAAAACGAATCCCGTATATTATACATACAGTGTTGTTATAACTTGGAGTCGTGAATAAGTCATAAGTGTACCGTCTAAAATCGTCACCTTGCCGGAAACCTACTGTGTGAGACCGTTCGTCCATAGAACAACAACAGTAACAAAAAACAATAACTATTAACTGTAATATATTGTAACCCGTAGCATTGTGTTGCGGCCCTACAAATAACCGCATACCGACATTAGGTATCGCCATAATCATGCGGTTACTCACGTTCGTCACGCTGTTCGGGGTGGTGGCAGTGTCGTTGGTGAGCTGCGAGAGGTATCCGCTTTTGGAAAATGGCTACGTGAACGTCACGATGGCCTCACGGACGTGTTTGAACAAAAAAACCGTTGTCCGTGCCCGTTAAACTGGTGGGCGTGGCGAGCAAGTCAAAAGCGCCGCGGAAGAGTTTCACCAGCAACACGCAGTTCTTCAAAATGGACGGAGTAAAGGACGGGTTAAAGGGCGATGAGAAAGGCCACCTGATTGCGTCCACGATCGGCGGCCCGTCCGACGACAGCTGGAACATGGTGCCGCAGCAAGCGAGTGTCAACCGGAAGCTCACAAAGGAGAGCAATCTAATGGCTCGATGGGACGAGTTCGAAAAGTGGATGCTGCTGGAGATCTCACGAAAAAATACGATTCGGTTCACGATCAAGGTGAATTACGATAATGCCAGTGGCTGCCGGCCGGTCAGTTTCGAGGTGGACGCCTATTCCAGCGCTAAATCCTCCACGGGCTTCAGGGGCACATTCGTCAACAGGCCGAATGACCAATTCAAGACGGCCGCGGAGTCGTCTGCGACTTTGAAACGTAAGAAGCCGTGACTTTTCGGTCATTCCGTCTAGTGACTACTCGATGCGGCGGCAGTGAAACGACTTAATTTTGTTTTTTTAGTACTGTTTTACGCCGATAACTTTACGTATAAGAGTTCCGAATATAGAAATCAATTTTGTTTAGCTCTATCGTTCAATTTGATTTTTTATTGTAAGAAGTAAATGGTATAGGTATTTATTTTTATATAATCGGATGTAAAATGGTATTTGAACGTTAGTATATGTCTTACTATGTAATCATATCGTATATTGTAATATTTAGCTACAGGCTACTTCATGACTGTCATTAATATTTGAATAGGTATCTGGTATATCTATTATTAACAAATATGAAATAATATCTTTAAAATTCAAATTTAATAAGCCTATTGGTTTTTATATGTGAGTTCCTACCTAATTGAAACGTAAATTGTTTATGTGTATTTATAATTGTATAATTTAAAATACAGAGACGCTGCAAATTGAACTATAAATTTAATTTTCAGTTGATTTTTCACATTTTGGCGCAATAATATAGGTGGGCAAATGCTTTTTTAAATATTTGTGTTTGTTGAAAAATCACTTAACATTTAAATTTGGTTCGAGTGTTATAAATTCATTAAACCTGTTCCATATATGAAGGTAAAAAGTTATTATTAATATTTGTTTTCTTTATTTTGTAGGACTAGTCTATCATTTAAACCTGCAAAGTAATTATAACCCAGCCATTTTTATAACTACTGTATTTACATAATTTATTACTATATTATGAAATAGATTTTTATTTCAACTATATAATCTTAAATTTTAATACAGTTTAATACAATATTTAATAGAATATGACGTATTTTTACCTTTAGCATCTAACTCTACCCGATAACCCTCAACGAAGGTTAAAAAGAAAATGGTGCAGGGACCTCTTGTACTGAAAAAAAAAAAAAAAAAACCCATATTAACCGTCAGTAAATAAAGTATCACGTGCTGGGTGTTACCGCTGGGTAATTCCCTAAAATCATATTATTCATTGTTATTTGTTTTGTATTCTTCTATCTCATCTAATTAATGTACATATTTGTTGTATAGATTGTAGATTGTCTTTTTACTCAATAAAAAAAAAAAAAGAAAAAAAAAAGCATCTAATAACTGATTGTTGGTATCGAGTTTTAGTAAACAGATTTAAATGAGACTTAGTACCTATACCTATAAATTATTCACAACTGAAGAATACTAAATAGTAAATATAATTATAAGAGTCCATTAATTTCAGATTAACCAATATCTATTTTTAGCTATTGAAAAATATAAAATATAGTGCTATATTGGTGTTTCTTGGTTTATTTACCTACACCGCAACCAAAATGGACAATTTGGCTGTAGCTGTAGCATTTTGTGTTATATATTCTAAAAGTTCCGGGCAACTTTTCCTATTTTTCTTTAAAACCTTATTTGAACAATTAAGGACAAAAAAAATAGTCTAATCAGATCAGGCGTTTTTTCGTCTTCGGTGTCCTTCAGTCTAAATCCCACTTCTGATACGTCATGTTATAACTTCTACCCGGAAAATAACGTCAAAAACTCAAAAATCAGGCCCTTAACTTAACATTTAAATTCGGTTAATTCAGTAGGTATTAAAGTATTAAAAATTCACGAATACTGTACCATGAAGATAAAAAGTTAATATTAATATTTAATTTCCTTATTGTATGGGGGACTTGTCTATCATATCAGCCTGCAAAGTAATTATAACTCTTCTATTTTTATAGCTACTTTATTTACATAATTTATTACTATTTTATAAAATAATTTTTTTAAATTATTACAATACTGTACAATACAGTATTCTAAATCTTAGGGATTAAGACGTATTAATACCTAAATACATGCAACGGATTAGTGGTATCAAATTATATTTGGCAGATTTAAATTAGACATAGGTACTATACGTTTTTCACAACTTAAGAATACGGATGTTGGATAATTCCATAACGCCATAACGGGTTAAGTCAATCGTGTACAGCCATCCACCAAATTGTTTTAAAGTTGTACACTATAACCATAGGCACAATTTGGACAATTGATTTGGGGGGGCTAAATTTATAAAATCAATACAGACCCCCATAATTTTTTTATTTGGTGGATTTAAGAATGAATATATTTAAAAACTCAGGGGGGCTTAAATAAAACTAGGAGTGGCTAAGCCCCCTCTAGACCCCCCCCCCCAAATTGCGCCTATGACTATAACTATAATTGAATAACTGTTACAAATGTTCAATAAATTTGTATTATAGCTATAAAGTATACATGGTAAACTTTAAAATAATAATAGAATTACAACCACTATACATAAATATAATAAATATATTATTTTTTAGCATTTTTTTCCGCAAAAACGATTATCATCAGCACCCTAATGTCATACTGCAATATTACTATTCACTCTTTTATATTTAGGTTAGTAACAAAGAAATAAAAATGAAGACAGTAAAAAAACTACAACTAGGCTATTACTGCAAGTCCTCGTTTAACGTCGAGGTTAAAGATTCCTAGAAAACGTACGTTAGGCGAAAAACGTTAAGTGGTACACTTATAGTTAATTGAAATGTATTCTTGCCAATAAATAACTAACACAGTAAAATGTATAACGTTATAATAATAAGTAATACACGACAACTGTGTAGTGAACAGGAAAAGTTTCGTTAAACAACTCATATTATTTTTATTTTTTATTTTATCAATAGTAGGTGTGGACTAGTAGCCTAATGGATTATTGAAGTTACATTGCAATAATACAATTTAAATATATAATATACATATATTTATAGTTTTGAATAATATTATTTAATAACAAATAAGAAAATGTACAAGATAGTAAACTATATGTGTAAAGTTTATGACTTATGAAGAAGAGTAAATTGGTTCCACATTGGCAATCCCGAATCCGCATCATCCTTGTAAGATCAATTAATTAAGTTAGTAGGTATTAATACGAAATATTACGTCCATATAATATCCAAATATGATTGCGACCCTCAGGAACACATTGCGCCTGTCTGGAAGATTCCAGTTGACGGTTTTGAAGGAACTACAAAGCCTGAGTGTTGCGTAGCGGCTATTTGAAATAGACACGGTGTGCGACAGCCTAAGCATGCCACCCCGGGATCCAAGTCTCGCCGTGTCCAGGAGGCGTACCTTTAACCTAGAGTCTAGACAAATGTACGTGTCTGATGACACTGATGAAACGCATAATATGCGGGCATATGTATGCCGACTCTCGTCAACCCGGGAATCGCGTAGGCACGTATGAAAGGCATGTCGGTTAAATTTGTAACAGCATCATTATCTGAAAAAAACCTTTGGATTCTATAAGTGTGTCGAGTACGTAGTACGTACGTCGTACATACACGCACAAAGGTCGACTAAAATTAAACTACATGCAGTCTGATATTAAAAACGACGGTGAACCTATACTGAAACCGTTGCAATAGGTTAAACGGAACATAAATATTTAACCCTACGACGTGATAGCGAAACAACATCAAATGAGGATCGGGGAATTACCATATAGGTACTGCAATAACTATTTATATCTTCGTTACAAATATTAATCTGATTTGTATTTATTTATTCTTCATTTGCTTCGTATAAATAAGACTGCAAATCGAAAACAATTTTACAGTACGATTGTGTCGACATGCTGACGGTGAGGTGTTCGCTCGCATATTAGTATATCAAACATTTTGTGTTACTTTAACTTAGAATTATTCTTATAAGTTTTATTACCATCTAATATTGTCACCACTCGACACTCACCTGCCGGAAACTATTATACTGCTCGAGACCATCCATCCACACAACAACACAATAACTGTAACATATTGTAACCAGCAAGGTGCTGCGGCCGTGTAAAATATAACCGAATAAGTACTAACCGTAGAAATCGTCATAATATAATGCGGTTACTCACGTTCGTCGCACTGTTCGGAGCGGCAGCAGTGACGATGGTGAGCTGTGAGACGTTTCCTCATAAGCTATTGGGAAGTGACAATGTGAACGTGACTATGGAATTACGGAAGTGTTTGAACAAAAAGCCTTTGTCCGTGCCCGTAAAGCTGGTGGGCAAAGTGTCAGTGGCAGGTGTACCGCGGACGAGTTTCAGGAGTTTCGAGCGGTTCTTAGCAATGGACGGAATAAAAAACCCTAAAGACAAGATAGATGCCGACGAGAGGGGCCACCTGGTGGCGTCCACGGTCGGCGGCCCGCCCGACGACACCTGGAACATGGTGCCACAGCGAACGAGCGTGAACCGGAAGATCTCAAAAGAGAGCAACTTATTAGGCCGATGGGACGAGTTCGAAACGTGGATGGTGAAGGAGATCGAAGGAAAAAATACGGTTTATTTCACGATCGATGTGATTTACGAGGAAGACAGCGGCTGTCGGCCGGTCAGTTTTAAGGTGGATGGCATGTCCTCCGCTAAACCCTCCACGGGTTACAGAGGCACTTTCGACAATAAGCCGGACGGACCTTTCAGTACGGTCGCGCTGACGAAGAAGCAAATGAAAGACAAGAAGCCGTGATTGCTCGGTCATGTGCCGACTAGCGGCTTACTCGATGCGGCGGCAGTGCAGCTAGTTAACTTTGTTTTATTTTAATACTGTTTTATTATACCGATTACTTGACAAATGGAAAGTACCTATATCTGGTGCCATATGTGAATTTCTATCATAAATAAATAAATTTTTTTTTTTAGTCTTATCATTCTGTTTGATTTTTTTAGTTTTATTGCAGGTACACTATATTATTATTTATTTTTATATAATAAATTGGACTAATGCTATTGCTACTAAGACTTATAAAAAACTAATGCAATTATTTTTTATTATATTCTCTATTACTTTTTGAACTGATGGTCATTTTAATGTTATTAGTAATTCCATAGAATATGACTATTTTTGTAAAACAACTTTTAAGCGTGCAATGCTTATAAGTAGGTATCCAATTTATTCCAATTATACTTATATATATTTTTTAATATAAAATAACCTTTTACCAATTTATTTTTCACATAAATTAACCATTAAAAATGTATGTCTCAAACTTACCTGCAGTATATGGCTGTATATAAAATAATGTTTTATTTTAATTCTGTTTTCGATTTTGCTATATAATATGAATATTGTCAAAAATAATTTCAGATTTTTAGACTACTAAATTACTAAATACATGAAATACAATATGTATAGTACGTGTATATATAAAATAATATTTATTTATAATTGTTTGTTTGTATACATTAGACATAATATTATAATGATAATCTTTTGGCTGATGTTTCCCCCATCTCAATTAATGATTAATGATTTCATTTCGATAAATGTTTACCTACAACCTACATCACGAATAATATTTAAACTGATAAGACAGTTCAGCCAAGGTTGCCAGGTTTTTCTCAAGTATGTCTTGTGATGTTTAACTCAGTTTAAAGGTATGTAAGTAGTATTATTATACAGTACCTAGTACATTATAGTAGTAGTAATACACAGTCACCGTATTTTGTGTAAGTCGCGTGATTAACACGTTAACATATGATATTATCCATGTGGTTAGGTGGTTATATTAATGACTAGTGAAATTGTTTAACCTAAACAAATAAATAATAATGTCAATATTATTTAATTTTTCGAATATTATGGAAATGTTGAACATGTTTTCTACGTGGAACATAGTGATAGTTTAATAGTAATAGTAGGTACAAGTATCAGATAGCCAGATAGGTATAATTGTCGATAATGATCGTTTGATTCGTATTAGATAGATACTGATAATATTGATAAAGTTATTAAAATTCTAAGTACCCAACTATTATATTAATTATTAGTTCATATTACTATGTATAAATATATAATATTATAATTCTGAATTAAAATTAACGAATGGACTATGAGTTGTTGTTCTTGATTCTCCGATTTATGGTGGATAATACTATACCATTTGTTTATTACGACTTCAATAAAACAGCATTAGCTGAGAGAACGATTTACATTTATATAATATATATACATACATTTATATATTTTATAACATGGTACAGTATATTGTAGTATTAAATATTAATTATTGATTGCCCATTTACAAATTAAAGTCATAAACTATTATCGTTGTACATTTCTAAAAGTAGTTCATATTTTTCTTGAACTTTATTATTTATTTTTGAATTGATCAGACCAATTTTTCATAAAACGATAATTTACTTAATTGTTCTAAAGAGACATCTATGAATTATGAAAGTAATGAATAAAAATATTCAGTAAAAATATTTTATTATTTTTGGGAAAAGTTGTATCATACTCGCTCAAACACATAACTTTTATTATGTGGGTAAAAAGGTAATTCACCCAAACGCATGACGACCGTTCCCATTGTCTATTTGTCAACATTTTGTAGTGTTTTATAAGATCTTCTAGCTTTAATTGAAACTCGGAGGCTGGTGTAACTCTTCGAGAGTGGGTGCCGATGAAGGAGACAATTAGACAATGTCGTTGAAATTATGAAAGTCGCACCTGTTAAGTCGTATTATGAAGATTGATTAAAATTCGAAAGTTTGATGACGCGATATTGTAACAAATTTTTTTAAACTTCAAGTTCATAGTTATAACTTATAAATTACTTTTCTTTTATTTAGTAAATAATAACTTGACTAGTTAACAATTTATTACACTTTTCAACTGAATATTTACAATCCTAACCTAGCCTATGCCAAATCATAATAACTATTACATTAATTCTAACAAAAAAAATTAATGCGATTACCTATACAGTAGTTGTCAATTAATTAACTGATTACTGATTAGTAACTACAAACTGTCATTTATTATCATGGACAAAATTAACTCGGTAAGTTAGAAGTTACATTTGAAAAGAGTAACTCATTAAATAACGTGTTTCATTATTTAATCACTAAATTATTTTAAAAGTAACTCAACTTTAATTTTTACCTCGTTTTTGCCCTGCCTTGAAAATCATATTTATATATTTCATGCATGCGCCTGTGTGTGATTTTAACTATTGGCAGCTGAACGTCAATTTCGATTTGGTTTTGGTACTTACTACTGAGTGACTTAGATATCGGCTGATATATAATTAATGTATGATATAAAAATAAACTATGCGTATAATAACATATTAACATACTTAATACTTATAATATTATCATTTACCAGTTTCCACTGATACAATGGTATGGGAGCTTACCGTACATAATATTTTTAATACTACTCGTTATACCTACAAATTGCATTATTATAATATATTCACAGTGACACAGTGGGATTCCCTATCGTTAAAATATTGCGTTTTATTCGAATACACTAGGAAAAAACCCTCAACGGCAATAATAAATAATAATTACCTGCAGGTATTTTTACCTCGTGATTTGCGTACCAAGAACCTACTAGGTACAAGGTACCCACCAATCTACTGTACGTGATATAATTATGCCGTGATGGGCACTATCGAATAGTATTCGATTGTTAGTACTTATATAGTAGTTACCATCAGTTATCAAATTATGATTCAAAACAATTAATATACGAAATACTTATTCGATTAGTATCGAATAGTTCGAATGCGCAGGACTATCGAATAATTCGATAGTACTTTTTCGATAGTGCGCTGTCCATCGCACTAACTAGATATAAATTAGATCGTGGCACGTAAGATTTGTACAGTGTCACTTCGGGAGGCAATAACTATATTAAACGAAATCAAATTTTATGATTACCGATATTCAAGTTAATTTGTCGTCAATAAACGCGTCTCCATATTACATACGTAACCAGTAATAGTTTCCGAGTTACAAAGTTTTCGACCAGTCCGGTTCGATATTAATTTACGCTATTATAATATTATTTTATCCTACCAGCGACCAACGATATTTCAATAATCAATATAATATTGCGCGATTGATCAGAGACACGTCGTGTGGCTGACATGTTGAGAGACAACGTGAATGCGCAGGTGGCGTGTGCCGTACTGCTGCTGATCGGAGCTGTGGTCGTGGACAACGTCGGGGCGTCCACCAAGTACACGCTGCTCGGCAAGAACCAAATCGAAGTGACAGAGTCGATGGTGAAGTGCAAGAACGGCAAGTCCGTGTCGGTGACCACCGGTGTGAAGGGCGAGCTGTACGCGCTGTCGACGACCAGGACGAGTTTCTCGGGCGACAAGTGGAAGAGGCGGATGGCCGAGCTGGACAGGGAGTCGGACGACGAACAGGGGCACGTGGTGGCGTCCGTTTTCGGCGGGCCCGTCGAGACGTGGAACCTGGTGCCGCAGCACCGAGCGTCAACAGGAAGATCAACGCGCAGAGCAGCCTGCTGAACCGCTGGGACGAGTTCGAGAAGTGGACGCGCGAACAGCTGGGCAAAAAGAACGGCGCCCCGGTCAAATTCACCATCAAGATAAAGTACGCGGCCAGCAACGGATGCAGGCCAATCGGTTTCGAATCGACGCCACCAGCAAGGTGGGACCCGGGTTCCAGGGGAGATTCGACAACGGCCCTTACGGGACTTTCGCCATCGCCAGCAACAAATCGTCGAAGAAAAAGCCGTGAAGCAAACGGGACCCGAACCCATATGAGCCGCCAACGATGCGGTTTCTGTAATGATTACTGGTTCGCCATCTTTCGTAATGTTATACTAAAATTTATGATTTAATTTTTTTTTTGCATTTATTTTAAATTTAAATTATTTCAATAAATAATTGTTTTTACAATGGTTTAAATAAATATAAGTTACAAGACACTTTGACTTAGTGCAGTTTTCATTGAAAATGTATAATAGAATCGATCGAAAGATTCGACGCCAAACATTTCAATACATATAGTAATTAATCAATTCCAATACGGGATAAAGTTATTAACATTAATAATAAATAATAATACATGTCTAGTGTGGTGTTGTAGGCACATCGCACATTATATTTCTATAGGTGAGGACGTCAACAATAAATTTATTCGGTTTTTATTTCATAACTCTTAATAAATAAGTGTGAACATATTATATCACGGTGTAAATATGCGTGTTAGATTTTAAAACAAAAACACTTAGGTCTTATTTACTTCTCGTACGAAGTCGTACCTATCATGTTTCGTGGGACACAGTGACGCATATATTATACCATATATGTGTATACCGGCTACAGAAGCCGTTGAAGCATGGATAGATTTTATATATCAAACTATATTAACTACATAATCATAGTACCTATAATTACTATACTATACATATTATAAAGTTTATAGGTTTATAGGTAGGTAATAGGTATATTTTACATAACACAATATTGCAAATATTTAATAAAATAATACAAAACAAGAATGTTAAAAAGTAAAAACTATTTAAGAATTGAGATATTGCCAAATTGCAAAACAGTAATACACTTATATAATATAACCATACGGTAAATAGACCTACTGCTACTTGCACAAGTACACAACTGTCAACTTCTGTCATAACAGTTACAATTGTACAGTAGACAGTAAGTACTACAGTAGTAGGTACAACACTGAACATTACAATTTATAATATTTTATATAGCTAATAAGTAATAACTAATATTATGGCTGTATAATAATCGCTACAAATTAAAATATCCTATTGGCTATTGCCCAGGTTTATACGTCATGCAGTACGTCGTCAACACTATGGGCTACATCAAACTACAACAAAGCAAAACGCTGTTCTGACACGTTTATGGTAAATGTAAATTGTAATTACTTGCCTACGTGAATACGTGATTTTTCATATTATTACCGCACACTAATAATTACCGAGTTAATGGATTTTTTTTTATTACCTACGTTGAATAAATATTATAATGCAAAATGTATTAACAATCGTCGCTCATTTACATTCGAAAATATTCGAAACATTTTAGTCACGGAAATACACAATGTATTGTTTATTTGAGCAACAGTTTAATATTATTATAAATCATAAACACGATATGCATTTATAATTCAAATTTTTATTTTATTTAAAGTCTAACTAAAAAAGTAGAAAGATTAAGAAAGAAGAGTAATCTAAACATTTTTACTGTCCTAAAAGGTGATGACAGACACAAATAAAAATATAATAAAGACAGTAACAGAATTCGATTTTAATGCAAATTGCAATGATTGCATTCGATAAAAAACGATTCTGAGCGGACATGTAGCGGATGTATTATTAAGTAACAATTCATTTTATATAATATATCTAGTGGGAATTAGGTAATTTTTAAATTTTTTCGTTTCTATGGTGATAAACAAAGCGTTAGAAATAAAATGGTTTAAAAAAATAAATGTTGGTGGTTATTTCCGTAGCGTGAAAAAATCTATTGAGAAAATCGAAAAATGAATTCTTTAAAGTACCATCTTGATTTTCTTGATCCAATTTTCTCAAAGAGAGGATACTATATTATGTTGAAATCGAAACACTCCTTCTGGTAGACATTTTTGTTTACAGGATAAAAAAAATAAACATTGTTGTAAAAACACTAGCTTACCTATTCCTTTATTAAATTATTAATAGACTTATAGAATGAACATCCAATTACTAATCTATTATATAGGTACTACTTAAAATGTTTTTAAAATTGGGTTATACCAGAATATAGAAAAAGCAAAAATTGATTTTGTCAAAAACTTTTGACAGCCTAAGTACCAACAAGATTCACTTACCTTCCAGAAAAGATGATGTTGAAGAGAATTGAAGCATTTTTACTGTTCCAAAACTCAAAAAGTGATGACAGAGTCTTGAATTTTGTATATTATATTATGTCTACAATATAAAATGTCCCCCCTAATAATTACTCTGATGACAGACACAAAAAAAAAACCACTGTAAAATACTAAAGCCAATACATTTATCGTTCCACTCAGTGCCCTTAGGGCCGTTCTTATCATCCCCGGTTAAAGTTAACGTTAAAAGTAACCGGCGGAATTCTGCCGGTAATAAAATCTGTTATCAGCCGGTTAGCGTTAACCCTAACCGTTAGCCTTATTTTAGTCTGGAGTATATTTTTTCACAGCATAATGTAATGTTATAAAGGTAAAGATAACATTATATTATAAGTTTATTATACTCATTGGCCATCGCCGTGGCCAATTATTCCCGGTCAATACTTTTAAAATTTGCTTATATCGGTACCAAGTGATACCATATACCGTATTTATCAGTAATTGATTGTGGCCACTATCGGCTTATCTCTAACGAAAACAAACTTGTTGATAAGGTTTAATAATTATTATTAATGATAATATTATTATTAACTGTAAATAAAAATGTTTTTTTTTTTTGTTTTTAATATTTTACAATTTACATAAACATTTATTGATTTTTTGTTGAATAATATAGTACTTTATTTTTTTCTAAACAAAAATAATAAAATGTTTAGTATTACTTTTTTTTGGCCACTGATATTGTCCTCCAAAGTATTAGAATGGTTTCCTGGTAAAATCTATCGGCTATCTGATTCAAGTAAATATTTTTAATAATTTTTTATTATAATTAAAATATATTATACACAATCACAATTCTAACTTGTAATATTTAATTTATATTCAATTGTAATGTTACTCGTATTTCTGGTTCTAGTACTAAAAGTCTGTTGGATTATTGAAATGATTAGGTACCTATTACTTGAATGTCAAAAGAAGAATAAATTTATTTTCATAAACCTAGGTACTCATAATTAATTTTATTTGTACCATTAACATTATTAGAAATCAAAAGCCATTTATTTATAATATTTTTAAATCTAATTGGTATTTAAATTTAAAAGATTAACAGGTTACGGACTTACGTAGTAGATATTTGCTCAGTTTTGCATCCCCCTTCTAATTTTTTCCAATTCAAGCACTGATTATAGAGTATTATTTATTATTAATTAAGAATAACTAATTAAAGTAAATAATATTAGGTTACTAACAATATTTCATGTGTTTTTTTTTTTTTAATATCTTTGATAAATAGTATAAGCCCATTTCTAAATTTTTAAATTTTAAATACAATATAGGTGTGCCCAGGGTTTCAGGTCAGTTACAATAAACATTTTTAACGACCCAATAATAAATAATAACTAAAGACCGGATTTATATGCATTTAAAATTTTAAAATATGCACTCTAAAAGTTTCAAATAATATGCACTTAAAAAGCACAAAATTCAAAATTTTTGAATATTAAAGCTATTTATTTTTATTGTAAAGTTATAAAATCAAAACATTTATGATGAAAAAATTACTATATAAATAAACTACAATATTTTATTGTACAATATATTTTTTGATTGTGATTAAAAAATATACAATTTAGTCATTATTGGAAAAACAATAAATATTGATAATAATTTTCCATATTGATCTCGGTTAAATTATAACAACGGTTTGTAAGAAAAACTCTTAAAGTCAACATTCTTCCCTTGGTATATTTTAAAAATTTTTAATAAATAATTTTAGAACATTTTTTTTTAATTAATACACTATTTTCATTTTCAGAAAGATTATTAATACAATTTGTGACTTGTTCAAAAATTTTTAAAGAATCTATGAGTAGCAAACCTGAGTTCTCAAGTTTTTCAATGCTTTCAACAATATATATTGAAATCTAACACAGTATACTCTCGATTATCCACAAATAGGGTGGCACACTGACATGGCAACCACAGATAAGCAAATTTAATCAAAAATAGTTCTATTTTATTATTAAAAAAATTATACTATGTAATATACTGATATTGTATAGCATTTAAAGAAAATTAGATAAGAACACTCATTTTTATTCAAACATTTACATTTATTTTTTGGCAACAATATAACATTATATTGTACTTACAAACTGTTTTTAGTGCTGTACATAGTACCGCAGAAAACCACAGATAATCGAGAGTTAACTGTATTATAGTCTACATTATGGGTCACAAAAATGGGTATACACAAATTAAATACTTCAATATGTACTATTATAAAGACATAATCTTTTTTTAACAAACTTATTTTTATATTTTAGTTTTCTGAAGTACTTTTTGGTTATTGAATCACTATATAAACACTATTGATATAGTGTTTGGAGTTTTGAATGTCAGTAATTTAATATAATAGATTAAACTATTATTATATTTTATTGTAATATTATAATAGTTTAATTTATTCAGTGGTATAATTATTTTAAAATTAAATTATTCTCCCCATCACTGCTGTATAATTAGTCATTGTACAGTGGCCTAGATTGAGCTTAACCAATCCAGACAATACAGAAGCACAGCCTGATACCTACATGCACACGCCACACGCGTATATTTAAGTTCTTTTTATTTAGCTACCATTCTACCAAATGTGGTGTTTTATTACCGTAGGTATTAAGTGTAAGGATAATATTATTTTATCACACTATACTGTATAGTATAAAAATTAAATATCAATAATTTATAATGTTTTTTTTATTATTTTAGCTATTTAAATGAAGAGGATTAAATTGGTGGTCAAAATAAGCAATACTTACAAACAAAATGACGGAGCTCCTTGCAAAAACATCAGTGGTTCAAAATGAATTGTTTCAAAATCCAATTGAGTCCAGGCATATTGAAATGGATAAAGTTGAAGTAGAAACTATTTTCCCAGTAGAATATATATGTTATAAATGTAAGGCTGTATACTACAAACGAACACAAATAGAAAGACATCTAAAATTATCTTCCTGTGGGGAGAAATGTATAGTTACAGATAAAGTAGTTCCTATTATTAAGAAACTACCAGGTTTGTCAAAAAATGAATCTTATTTTAAATATAAATATCACCAGTGTGAACTGTGTTCAAAGTCTTTTACAAACAAGACAAAATTGATTCAACATATTCAGACACATAGTGGAGTGAAACCATTTCGTTGTGAAACTTGCTTTAAAGGTTTTTCTAATTCTTACAGTTTGAAGAGTCATGTAAAAACTCATACTGGCATAAAACCTCATAGATGTGACATTTGTCAAAAGGCTTTTTCTCATTCACATATTTTAATAAATCATAAAAGAACTCATTCTGGGGAGAAACCATTTAAATGCGAATTTTGTCAAAAATGTTTTGCTACATCTGGAACGTTAGTGGCACATATACATACACATACAGGTGAACAGCCTTATAAATGTGATGTATGTCAAAAAACGTTTTCCTTATCAAGCAGTTTAAATTCACACAAAAGAGCCCATACGGGCGACAAACCTCACAAATGTATTTTTTGTTCAAAAGCATTTGTAAAGAGCGGTGACTTGGAGCGTCATTTGCGAACTCATACAGGTGTAAAACCGTTTCATTGTGATATGTGTGATAAATCTTTTACACAGTCGTCTGGATTGATCATACACAAAAGAAACCACACAGGTGAAAGACCATTTGCGTGTGATACATGCGAACGATCATTTACTAATTCGGCCAGCTTAATAGCACACAAGCGAACTCATACAGGAGAAATACCTCATATGCCTTTACATGTCCTAAATGTACAACAGATTTCAAATTCTCAAAATACTTTGCAGAAAAATATTTTTTCAGAAATACCTACAACGTCTACAACAGGTTTATGGGACACAAGTGTTCAAACACCATCAGTTGGAGATTTTAGTTACAGTTGGTCAAATTGGTTTCAAAGTGAAACGGATCCTAATAATACTAAAGAAGATTCAATTCAAAGTACTATTGAACTTCCGGTACCATTTATTCAGCCTGTGTATAATGGGAGAGAAAACATTAGTGTTATGAATACAATAAACAGTATTTCATCAGACAATACTGTTGTACCTATCAAAAGACCCGAAGGTCGGTGGTTAGACTGTGATGTATGTCACAAGACTTTTCCTTATTCGTCTAGGCATAAACTGATTGAACACCAGCGGACACATACCCGTGAAAAACCATTCAAATGCTATATATGTCAAAAATCATTTTCTCTATCTAGTACCTTGATTGTGCATAAAAGAATGCATACAGGAGAAAGACCTTTCAAATGTGATTTATGCCCAAAAGCATTTGCTCAAAAGTCAAAGCTAAATATACATAAAAGAATTCATACCGGTATAAAACCATTTCATTGTGATTTATGTCAAAAAACGTTTGCTCACTCTTCTAATCTGGCAGACCATAAGAAAACTCACACTCAAGAAAAACCATATAAATGTGATATTTGCCATAAGTTGTTTACGCTGGCAAACAGTTTACGAAAACATAAAATATTACATTCCGGTTACAAACCATATGTATGTGAAATATGCCAAAAAGCATTTGCCAAAAAAGCTAGTTTAGAACGTCACAAGGGCACACATGATGGTGTACCGCAATGGACCAAACCATTTACAAACGGTGCAAAAGAAAAGCGAGTGAGTAACACTGATAAGCCTTTTAAATGCCATATTTGTTTCAAGTCGTTTGCTAGTGTAAATGGAATGACTAGACATGCAGCCAAACATAATGGACTAGATCAATTTCAGTGTGAAATTTGTAATAAGACTTTTACGGGTTTGTCAGTACTAGCTAGACACAAACGAATACACACGGGAGAAAAACCATTTCAGTGTGACTATTGTCACAAGGCATTTGCTTATTCGTCAATACTAGTGTCTCATCGACGCACTCACACTGGGGAGAAACCTTACCAATGTGATCTTTGTCCCAAAGCATATACCCAATCCTCCAGTTTAATAGTTCATAAGCGAACCCATTGGAACCACCATCAACCAATTATCTCAATCGAACATCCAACGACTGTACCACTAGCCACTGTACCAAGGACAACAAATCAATACGAATTGCCAAATACTTCGGAGGCAGACGACTACACTGACAATTGGTCGAGCTGGTATCCTAGCGAACCTGATATATCTCTTGTCACAAATGAACTGCCTGCCGAAGAGCCACTCATACAAAATACTGCAGTCCCCTTACCCGTACAAACCGCGCCCAACGGCCATAATGAGAAAATAGACTTAATCATGTTGCCGCAAAAGTTCAAGTGCGCCAAGTGTAAAGAAGCTTATGACGAGAGTTTTTTGTTATTGAAACACATTAGGGAAGTACACAGATCTATGACGGTCAAAGTGAAGAATACGTCCACGTTAAAAGGCGATGACGTGGTCAAGCAGAAAAAGAAACGTGGTGAACGTCAACGATTAGAATGCGACATTTGCCAACGGCCGTTTAACGACTCGTACAAACTAAAAGTGCACCGCCGAACACACACCAGGGAGAAGCCGTTCAAATGCGACACGTGCGACAAGTCGTTCATCGACTCGTGCAATCTGAAGGAACACCAAAAGGTGCACACCGGCGAAAAGCTGTTCGAGTGTGACATATGCCAGAAGACGTTTTTGCAGTTGGGCACGTTGACCACGCATCGGCGCACGCACACCGGTGAAAAGCCGTACAGCTGTGACGTGTGCCACATGACTTTCGCGTTGCTGAGCAGCATGAAGACGCACAAGCGGCGCGCGCACACCGGCGAGAAGCCGCACAAGTGCGATTTCTGCCAGAAGGCGTTCGTTAAGCGCAACGACATGGTCCGGCACCGGAGGACGCACACGGGCGAACGGCCGTTCGTGTGCGACATTTGCCAACAGTCGTTCACCCAGTCGTACGTGCTGGTGCTGCACAAGAGAAACCACCACTCGGGCGACGGGACCGGCCGGGCTGGGCCCACGACAACGGACAAGTGCCGGTCCGCGCCGCCCCGAGACAAACCGTTCAAGTGCGGCGCGTGCCACAAGTCCTTCGCCAGTCAGTCGACGTTGAACACGCACAACCGGACGCACACGGGTGAAAAACCGTTCCACTGCGACGAGTGCGGCAAGTCGTTCACGCAATCGTCGGGTCTAGTGGCCCATCGGGCGGCCCACCACGCGGCGAACAAGCCACCGTTCGGAGACGTGAACGCGCTCGACACGAGCCGAAGCAGAGCTCAGTACGCCGTGGCCCCGGATATTCACAGGATACCTCAGTACGCCGGCGACAGGCCGTGCGAGTGCGCCGTGTGCCAGTCGTCGTTTATCCAGCCCGTTCCCGCTATGATCGAGCACTTCGACCATCCCGTCGCAGTCGCCCCCGCGATGTCCAACAGCAACATGTATTACAGTTAAGCCTAATAGACCCATTTCACACGCGCCGGGCCGGTCCAGTGGATGCACCCTCGCGGCGCTAGTTTGTTTGGAGTTAAACCCGGTCGCCGGGTACGTGTGAAATGTGTCATAGGGAGTCGAGGCCAACTCAATAGAAAACAATTATATTCATTTAAATAATTACTTGGAGCGAAAATGTAGGCAATAAAATTGCTCTACTCATGTTGAGTGGCTGTCTTATACATGCGTGTGTGTGACGTCCTCGAAAACATTTATAGATTTTTCATGATTTATTAAAGAATGATTAGAAAACTAAAATAAAATTTACATAGATCACCAATTCTATTTATTTTATATATTAGTCCTTTTTAGTTTTTATACATATTATACTGATATGAGGTAATAATATAATATATTATATACTATTATACTTAGGTATATAGTTATATACATTGACACATTGTTCACTATACACATTATGTATTTAAATATATATATTATGTAATATATTTATATATTTTAATATTTTAATGACGTTTTCAATTTGTTCTACATGGTTTCTGTTTTTTAGATTATTGTCTTGATAATCACACCAGCATGGCTTTCTCCATTTCTCCAAATGTACAAACATAGTCAATTTGCGTTGAGGAGAACCAAATTTTTGTTTTACCTTTAATATTGGAGCAAATTTACTATCAAACTTCAGACTTGGGTAAAATACTTTTAAAAAGTATTTGGAATAAATACTCGAATACTTATGAAAAATAGTATTTGAATACTTCATAAAAATAGTATTCCGAAATAAGTATTTCAAATTCTTTTTAAACACTTAAACCAAAGATTAGCCAACATATTATATAATATTATAAGAAAAAAACAATGAAAAAAGTAGGTCCAACTAAACCGTGGAAATACGTTCTAATACATAGAAGTGCCACAGCACCAACAGGTTTATCGCTTTAATAGTAATTATTATTGTTAAAACTAATAGCAACCATTTACAAACAAAAATATAAATAGTAAATTTCATAATCCCTAAATGAGCACTTCCCCGGGATGGAATTTACCCTTTTTAAATTAGCCTACTTTCTTCCCAGAGGTACAATCTATCTGTGTACCAAATTTCATTGCAATCAGTCCATGGAGCCGTTTAGGAATGCATATAGAACACACCACATAAACATTCATTTTTATATACATAGATTGACAAAAAAAAATAATACAAATCAACAAACATTCCCGATTAACCAATACACTATTATTATTTTAATCTGCAACAATAAACTAAATTTTTTATTATTTAGTTTATTTTAACATATGACGCCACTGTTGTATTTTTAACAACCAAATTTCCTACTTTTCCTAAAATTTTCATTCATGTGGAAGGTTATGTCCTGACAATTACGAATATAATAAAAAATAAATTTAGCAAAATCGGTCCAGCTGTTAACGCGTGTTGTCATGGCCCATGAACAAGGAAAATAGGATCCATTTGTAAATATATATATAGATGGATAATCACAGATAATGTTATACTACCTTTAATTTTGATTTTAAATCAATTTATTTAAGGGTATCGCAACACACGTATTTTGCATACACTTTAGACCAATAAGCCGTGGTAAATTACACATAATTCGGAATGTCCAATCTTGATTTTTATACATTTATGAACTCTGACAAAATATCCAGGCTTTTTAGGAAATTGATTTACATTTGTATTTATTTTGGGCACATCTGATTTCAAATCAAAAAAGTGATTCCTAAAGACTAAAGAGCATAATCTAAAAGCTTATAAATTCAAAAATGTTTTCGAGAAATTACAATCGAACTTCTGGAAGTATATTTAATTTACTACCGTAGTTTATATAGTTATGCAAACAAGAATATTTTAATTTTTTGCAAAGCATTAACGTATGCGATAGTTGCCTAAACGCGGCGTTACAGCGATTTTCACAAACACCCACTAATGTTCATTTATTACTCACACATATAATAGCCCAAATGTTTATGTCATGTGAATTGCCTAAATATTGCTCCTTATAATATGATACGCTGGATAAAAAGGTTTAAGTTCTAACTATTGAAAATAATGTTGATATGCACTTGTCTGAATCAACATTGGTACAAAATGAACATGTTAGTGCCAACCAATCAAATCATATTTAATTTATCCAAGAATTTATTATCATTTTCCTAGTTAGTAGTAGTTAACTATTTAATAGATTAATGCTTTTTTGTATACATAATAATTAATTTAGTTTAATTTGTATAAATACTTAACTAAAAAAATATCTAATTTAATTACAATAATTGGAATATTTTTAAAATAAGTGTATGGTGTACAGTATCGTTGTATAGGCACAAATTTAATTATTATTTCAGAATTAAAGCGCTCATAAGTTTATTTTTACAAAAAAAAATATATATATATTATATTTATATAAATAAGATTAATAACTATTAAAAATCACAAATCAAAGATTAACATTATGGAAAAAAATGGTTTTATATAATAATAAAATACATTTCATTCAACACTAAATTCAGGAGAAAAATAATTGTGAGAAATTGAATTTGTAGTGCCTAAGTTAAGGTAAATTCTGTACTTAAGTGACCAAGATTGCACGATTATGATAAATGTCAAAGTACAAGAGAGATGATTTATAATACCAAAAATTTATTTTGTTGCTGCCTCACGCTCTTCTCGAGAACGTTTTTCTTCATTTGCCAAACGAGTTTCTTCCTCCAATATCTCATCAAAGTTCTGCATAGAGTTGGATCGAGATGCAACTTTTGTCTAAAAATATATATACAGAACAATTTAATACATTTCAGTTTATATTATTTTATGTTATTTATAATTAATACCTTAACATTTTCCAAAGCTGAACCCACTTTTTCTTCAAAAGAACGGAATGATTCAGAGTTCTTAATTTGGCCAAGTTTGGTTGTGAGACCACTACCAAATCCTCCAAATATTGTTGTAGCTTTCTCTGCAGTTGTTTTTACTACAGATTCAGTTTTTTGATAACTGTTAACAACATATTAATTTTAAAATATTTAAATATTTATAAGGACTACAGACAAACATTATTAAAACAACATACCATTTTATTAATAATTACTGAAAATAGCTTGTAGTAAGTTATACAAGTTGGCAAAATCAAGAAAAGTCATGATGGTTAAAAGAACTGTCAAAGCATTAGATAAGAAGTCTGACACACACAACCATGTTTGGAAAATTTGAATTAATTATACAAAATAAATAATCTTAAAAAAAAAATATTTATAAAAACTTAACATTTTAAAAGGAATTATTATGTTAATAATACATATGGGGATAATACAGGAGTTTGAAAGTTTATCAATGTAACTAATTTATCATTTTAATAATAATAAATTATTAGATTAATATAAAACAAACTGATTTAATTTTGTAAGTTTTGAACAAATATTCATAAAACCAAGACATATATTATCTATGGTCTTTAGTTCAATGATTTTTAAATTTAAGGCTTGATTATTGAAAAATAACAATTTTTTTAATCGTTCATACATAACTCCTTAGCGAAAAAAAAAATTTAAATCCAATGGTTTAAAATAAAAAAAAACTCAAACAGATAATATTCTAAGTCATAATATATTGTGTGTTCATGCGTTACTAATACTAGGCAAAGACTTACATAGGCGTTTCGGTGACCGCTGATCCAAACTGCTTAACCTTGCCTTCTACATTTTGGTAACTAAGTGTTTTTACAAAAATAGAAATAACTAATTAGAAGATAAAGCAAAAGTGCAAATAAGAACATTTACAAGCAACTTAATAATGAACTGAAACAAAGCATTAATTTTCTTCCATAGAACTCAAGAGTACATGCAAGAATGTACACGTAGATTTTATATACCAGTGTTTTAGAACCATGTTCCTGGTTGGGGTGCGCATGTCGCCCGATTCTGGTAAAGAAAAGTTGAATCTAGTAAAGAAAATACAATAATATTGTCATTGCCAAATCATGTATTATTACAATATACAAATTTAGTTAACGTTGGTAACTAAAATTAATTAGTGCGATTCAAAGATTTGGTTCAGTACAATATTTTTAAATTTCAAAGTATAATAATAACTACATAGTTAAAAACAAAAATATATTATATATATATTTTTTTAAGTAAGAATCTTATTTCTACAAACTAATAAAATATTATTCCAGTTGCTACAAAATTAAAATAATATATGGGTATTAATTGATTCCCAAAAATCAAAATGTAGGACAGATTATTCATTATAATTTACTGTATAGTATTCTATTAAAAAGCTAATATAAAAATCATGTCTAAATTTTAATGAGATCTTAATAAATATAATTGACATAATATATAATGTACCTACAAGCTCTGATTTCAGGGGCAGCATGAGACTAATCTGGCCCATTTACCATTAGTTTATTTAAAATATAGGGCTTTTGGCGTATGAATATAAAATAGATCATGTGTATAAAAAAAATGTGAAATTGAGTTTTTTTATCATTTGGAGAGGTGCTAATATTATTTTAGAATCCCATAAATCCCACATTTTCTATGGTATAAATTATAAATTAATAAAATGTAACCCTTGTGTAAATATAAAAGGATAGGTATAATGTAATATCTAGATTAAAACAAACTACTTATTTTTAATATTTGGATTATTGATACAGAGAAAATTGTAAAAAAAAATGTAAATGGAGTAATAATTTACTAGATGTTTTATCGTAACTGTTATTTAACAATAATCAAATTTGAATCGCACTAATATTTAGAAGCTGTGTTGAATATGACTTTCATTTTGGCAGTTAATCAAACACTGATACATAAAATAAACGTTAGGAAATTGAAATGCATGTCTTTGTACAGAAGACTTACATTGGTGCGTCAACAACAGCTTTTCCAAATTGGGTAAATTTGTCCTCTACATTTTGATAACTATATAAAAATATAAAAATAATAAAAAAATAATAATATTTAAAATAATAGAAAGATGGAGGATAAAATCATAATAGTAATAAACCAAAAGCTAGCAAAATTAAAAAAAAACTTCAACACGCATGGTGGAAAATATTTATAACTGAACTCACACATTTGACTCTTTAACATTTCGTAAACTCTGTGACACATCTTCACTAATCTCTTGCCAAACAGTATAACCGAGCTTACGTCTAAGCTCTTGAGATGCTTTCACCTTGGAACCCAACACTTCACGTAATGTCTTGATTTCTTCTTCCACCTTGTTCAGCTCTTGTTGCCATTCTTCTTTCTGCTTTTCCTGTTCTTCGAGGCTAAGGCCTTGCAATTCGTTAATTCCTGAATCTGGCGACATGATTACTGGGGGTTCTTCACCTAAAAAATGAAAAAAGTTATTAATTTGCTCAATTTTAAGCAATATTTTTACAATAAAAGTGTTTGACAAACTGTAGGTAATTCTTGAAAAATAAAGTACAACAACTATATGTTACTCAACAAATATTAATAATATTATGAATGGTGAATCATACATGCAAAATTTCTCAAAATCTAGGTACTATTTAATTTTATACTTTGTATAAACATTAAACATGCAACTTTAATTTTTAAATGACCCTAAGTAAATCATATTTACATGTTTCACCAACTAGAGATTTGGTATTAATATATCTACTTTGGAAGCAATAAATTCTTAGTTTTTTTTTGAATCGCCATATATATGTACCAGACTAAAATGGTGTATTATATAATGAGGTATTTAATTTGTTTATTTGGCATGCGCCGGTCCAATACTAAATTATTCAAATCATGTTTCAGTTCAATATTATGTATAAATACTATGAAGATATAGTAAAAAGTAATGATATTGAACCATGCATGGGTGACTTGAATTATCTATTTTTTATACGCAATCAGTTTAAATAGTAGGTATCTAATCAATAACTTCTTTTGAGATAAGTAATATACATCAAATCTAAATATTAAAAACCGCCAGCAATCTAATATTTTGATTTCAATTTTAATCATACATCATACATGACGTCATAGAGATTACATAACGTATACTATTAACTTATCAAATAGTTTTTAAGATACTACAAAGTATAAGTCTATGAATAACAATATCAATATGATGAAGAACTCATGGACCTATGTGGTACACTGGTATCGGCAACGGGTCCGAAACTTAATAAATGCATACATGCAGATGAATTATGGATGTATCGATGCATGATGCATCTGAATAAGGAATAAATAATTAGTCCACAATAGCTGTAACCAATTCATGCATTATTGTTATTGTTATTGCCTATTGGTTAGGTCACCAAACACGCGAATGTTTACAATTGTTTAAATGATTTCCAAACACGACATTGCACAAAGACGTGTACAAACCGACAAAAAATTAGTAAATATAAATTAAAACAACATTTGTCAGTACTCTGTAGACATAACGGAAAATAAGACAGTAACTGCAATGTCTGTGTATGTCATAAATCGATTTTGCTCGAATTATTTGACCAATAAATACGTGATACATAATAAAATAGATAAAAACGACACTATTTTTTAACAAACATCAAATCAGTCGTAGTTGCCACGTACTATAATGATTAACCTTAACTATAAAAAACTATATAGCTTTAAATACCTATTATTACTCAGCTAGGTACCAAAGTTAATCGATAAAATAGAAAATAATATTGTTGAACAAAGATAAAGAAAATAGTAGAAACCACGAATAATAAATAATGGCAAATATATGAGTATAATTTATTTGAGTCATTTGGAAATTGGCGATATTATCATCGGTGCTAATTCCTAGTAAATTATGTACCTAATAAATTCGTTAAAAATGATATGCGTGTAAAAGTTAAAAGCCGATGACATTTTCAAAGACATATTATATAATGGGAGTGAAACATTTGAGGACTTATGAAAAATATGAACTTGAATAGAAAATATTTCAAAAAGAAAAAATAAACAAATTATTCCATTTGACCGGGAGTTAATAAAATCATCGAATTGCGTTAAAATAACACAGCACTACTCACTATATTATATCATATTATTATAATTTATAATTTATATGTAACTAAATATAGATGTGACTGAACAAGTAAATCGTGTACGTTTGTATCGTTAGATCATTAAAATTAGATAAATAAAATGAGGTATGTAAGAACAATCATAATATGAGATAAGAGTCGCTAACAATTGTTTTTGAAACGTTTAAATTCATATTAATTTTTATAGGTACGAGCAAACAGTGTGACTATTACTGACTAATACAATAGATTAAACTATTAGATTTAATATAAATTGTTTTTATTATTGTAACATAACATAGAAATATTATTTTAATTTTATAATATATAGACGATGAGTTTATAAATTTATAGAAAATATCATAACAAGTACCTCCTCGCTTACGAAGCCATAAATCATAACGCAAATGTTGCGGATGTAGATATTGTCTAAGATTTAGTAATTTAAGCAAAAAACAACAATAGGTGCATCATATTTTTAATCAGCAAACTTATCTACCTCCATGATTTAAATCAAAAAATAATTTACATACAATACTTAGAAGAAAAATACAACTGCGTTAGAACAATGATAAAAAAAGAATATTTTTTATGGTCATGAGGTTTAACTATATAATATTATATGAAATTCTTATAAAATTCTTTTCCCATCAATAACCACTGTAAATTATGGTCGTTTCAGCCTTTCGGTATACAAACAGACAGTTATATTATATCAGTATGTCAATAATTTTGATATTAACAGAGAAATATAATGAATAAAATACTGTTCATTGTCCATAAAGATTAAAGATATATAAACCTAAAATCATAATTATTTCCAATTATGATTATTTTTTATTACCAGAGTACTGTGTAGTAATTAATTTAAGCAATAATGTCTTCGTTATATATTTCCAATTTTGTATAATTATTACTCGAAGTTTTAATGATAGGTACTCATTCTAATCGTAAAAAAAATAGTTTATAACGAAATCGGAACTACGGATATAATATTAAAATATAAATATATAACCTGCCATTCAAACCTACATATTATCAACAATCACAATATACTCAAATACTCAATTCATCGGAGTAGTCAGAACTATTTCATAGATGTGACCACGGACTGACAAAGGGTAGTTTTTCGGGAAGTTCAGTAAGTACCTATATGATTATAATATTATAGATTCGCAGGGTTGGCTATTGCGAGAATGGCCAAACACGTAAACTGTAAACACGCCTTTATCTCAATATTTAAATAATTAATATTATCAATTATCATTTACCTATCAATAATATTCTACGATTCACGCATAATATTAATCCGATTCTTATTAAGTTAACCTATTACTTTACAAATCCGGAGTAGGTAAGTACTCGAGTAGTGTCACGTGTGACTACCAGTCGTCACTCATCTACAAAGTTGTTGCCTGTTGAACTACAAATTGTGTAGAGCTACATTTAGTAATTCCGCGGATAAGTTGATACGAACAATAAATCTATATTTATATATATTTTGATCTAATTGAATGAAAAACGTCAAATACCATGTAACGACACCCGCCAACTACATTACCACACAACTATTAGGTAATATTATACGCAGTTAAGTCCATTGGTACGGTACCTGCACACGATAATATAATGCGATGTAAGACATTCATATATTATAGGTAGGAATAATAAATAATAATTAACGATTATTCATCAGAACGCGCGGAAAAATGAAACGCGATAACGTGACGGGCCGGTAGAACAGAAAAACGAGGTGGACGTTTACAATATTATGTGTAACACCGGTCGCAGACCTTTTTTCTTTACGATCCTCGCCAACTTCTGGTAGCTCTTGTGTTCTCGGATCTTGTCCATGAACTTGACCTTGCCAGTGGCTGAGGACGACGACCGCGAATCGGTGACCGAGGTCGAGGCCGTCCGAGCCACCAGCGGAGAGACGTCGTCCTCTTCGCCGACTCCATCATCGTCGTCCGGATCGGATACGTCCTCGTCAACGATGACGAACGTGCTGCCAAGCGTTGCGTCGTCCGCGTCGAAACTTGGAGTCTCTGTAGACATGTAAGCGGTCTCTTCGTCGTCGTACTCCAGCGACGGCAGATCCACGTCGTGCACGATAGCGTCGCGGGCCATCCCGCTGGAAGGACGGGCCAACTGTGTTCCGTGGTGAGGTGGCTGGTCGTGGCGTTACGTCCAACAGTGGCGGAGACTATAGTCGGAGCGTTGCATTTTCCGAACGCGAAATGGAACAGCGAACGCGGTCGCGCGCTCAAGAATAAGTAGTCCGGTCGGACAAGACGGAGACGGCGAAAGGGAGACACGCGGGAAACGCCAAGATATAAAACATTCGGTGTACGTCACCGGCTGAGCACTGTAAGCCGTCTCGGAGGAGACCGGTTCGGTCGTCTCCGCTCAGGCCAGAGTGTTATTCACATTTTTGTTATTTATTTTCTCTCTTTCTCACTCCATATCACTCACGCTCCCCCCCATTCTCTCACTCAGCTCGCTAGCTCACTATCATCCCCTCTCAATCAAACTCTGAAACGCGTTATTTTTTACAGCACGAGAAAAATATAATAACGACATTATTGCCAACCAAAATTTATAAAATACCGTACGTCTGTTGCGTGCGGATGCCGGATACGTCAACAAATTTGACATTAGAAATTGGGATTTTTTGCGTGGGTTCAACATTTTTGTTATGCGCACATGTTTTTTTATTGGTCTCTCGCAAATACTTATTATAGGTATAAAGTAGGTACCGCGAAACATATGCACCTAAATCGATGTTTGACGAATGACAATACTACAAATTTAAACTAATAAATTGGTCCATATCGTATAAATAGTAATTATTATAAAAGAAACAGTATTTAGTCTTGAGTCTATACAGTGGAGCCCAATAAGGCAATAACATAATATTATAACTGTTCATTTGTGGAACTGTCTGGACTAAACCGTGCTGTAATAGCTTTTTCTAAATTATGTTTACCTGTGCGGCTGTACCAAAACCCAAACAAAATGTATGGTTGATGAAACAATATGGGTAACATTTTGTTAAGAATTTGATCCAAAACGCGCAATTAAAATAATCTTTTGTAAAATACTTTATTATGGGCATAAACTACAAAATATGTACAATACTATTAGCCAATAACAATAGATAGTATACAAATTGTAGGTATAAGATTCGTGCAAAACAAATTAAGCTTATGTTTTATTTATAATTTTAAAATACGAATATACAAAAGAAATAATAATATTGAATGATATAGTCAAGATAATGAATACTGAATCCAATTTATATCCATAAAATCGATTTTATAAACGGTAATAATTATAGACTAGACCAGCGGTTCCCAACCCATGGGCCGTGGCCCACTTGTGGGCCGCGAGCAGCATGGTACTGGGCCTCGAGCCATAGGTATAATATTAAATATTTTATATATTTAAAATAATATTATTATATATTTTTTGTTATATTTCTGATCATAATAATATTTAATCAATTTTAACTATAGTGTATAATCATAGTGTATACTGTATAGTAAATGTACAATTAACGATACGATATTGAAGCTGTCAAATGATGAAGGAACTAGAAGTAGTGGAACTAGTAGTGAGATTGTTGATATGTCAAGTTTGAATATAAGAAAGAAAACTAAAATATATTTTCGTAAGTATAACCCTGACTTTTTAAAAATCGGGTTTGTATTTTTTGGTACTGAGGAGGAGCCTATGCCGCAGTGTGTGATTTGTTTCGAAACGCTATCCAACGAATGTATGAAATTTTCAAAACTTGAAAGGCATCTATCAACTAAACATCCTGAATATGTAGGAAAATCTCTCTAATCTAACTGAGAAACTTGATGGGCTTTTCGACAATTTATCTATGTGAACGTGCTTTTTCTACTTTAATTTATTTAAAAAATAAATATAGGAATAAACTGAATGTTGAGAATGATTTAAGACTAAAACTAACAAGTTTTAATCCAGATATTAACTTTCTCGTGAAGAGCAAGCAATGTCAAAAATCACATTAAATTGTTTATCTTGTGATAAAGTTGAATTTTTTTTTTTTTAAATATTTAAAATGTTTTTTTCCTAATAACTATATATACATGTATATATGTATATAATTATAATATATATTATATATTATAATTTTATGAAAACGTATATGTATGCTATGGGTGGGCCTCAAATATTTTTTTACAAAATTAGTGGTCCGCGAAACTAAAAAGGTTGGGAACCGCTGGACTAGACCTTACCTACCATAATAAGCATAAGTTTTATGTTTTTTTAAAATAATTTTAGTTATCAATAACTAAAAAAATTGATAGATTCAATTCCTATCAGCTACCATAGTAAAAGATAAGAAAATCTATAATCTTAACCATAATCGTGATCCTTTGACAGAAGTTATATCTAAAAACAATTATAGTTCACGTTCTTGATAATTTATCACTACCCAAATCAACATCACACCAGATAAGAAGACTGTAGTAGGCCTGCATATATATAATATGTTATACGTAAAATGTATTACTATATAAGAACATTAATAACTAATATTAAATGGTTATATATAGCTATTACACATGCCACCATAAAGTTAAAAAGTTTCAATTAAATATTTTCTCAAGATTGCTAAATATAAATCAGCATCATTATTAAATATATTTAATTAATAATATTAACTCATCAAATTACGACTCAAAATGTATTTGGTTAATAAATGAAATAACTTAATTTATATAAAACAATATGATTTATAAAAATAATTTAAACCATACAATATTATACCAATATTGCGAGTATTACAATATATTAATATAAGGACATTTTACTATTAAACTAATATGGTTATACACTTAAACAATAAATTGTCAGTTATATATATCAGCTATCATAATATTATAACGAGTAAAAAGTAATATATATTAATCACTACTAGTATTATTAGACGTAACAATGTTCATAATTTGACTAAAAACTAAAAAGTTAAAGATGTGATCTGAACAATGAACATAACCAACTTCCGCAAAAAATTAACTATTGCATAGTAATTTCCAAAATACGTGATCATATTATACAAAAATGCATTACTATTTACTAGCATAGTAGCATTACGCATTTACGTATTTGGTTACCGTTCGCGTCGGAAGTCACAGAACCCTAAAGGCCAGATATATACAAAAAAAAGAGATAACCAAGTGCTCAAAATCGTTCATGTGAATCGGGGGAAAGTCGTCAGATTGTTGGCATTATAATTTATTTATAGGCGTTCATGTTGTATACTGTGTTACCATTTTTTTTATGAACTTTTTAAAAATAGAGAACTTATTGAATACAATTAAATCAAACTTATTTTTAATCCATAAGTACTGAAAAATTGAAGCACTTACTCCTACTGTACTTACATGTCTTTACTTAAAACATTCACTCGTTATTAGTTTTGGCATATTTAATCATAGTAAACATTATTTAATCCCAAACTAACATGCATTAACTAAATCATGAATTACTCATATATTTTTTTAAGTTTTGTTTCATTTTACCATAATAAGTTGTATTTTATACTAAGTGAACAAAATATATTAAAACTCCTTAAAGCTCGTTAGTTTAATATTAAAAGTTAATGCAAGCCATTTTCAAAAAAATGGTAACATATTTTATACTACTCCATAATTAGTACCTAGTAAAATTTAATACAAGTATTTTATTACCTTAAGTTCATACTTAAAATAATTCAAATATGTAAATTATAGAGACTTTTCATAATTTTATCTACATAAACATAACAGATAACATTATGTATAAGTTTATTATTATTTTAATAAGCAAATTATTTTATAATGAAGTTAATATCACTAAAATTAACTTTCTAATAAAATTATTTTGCATTTTCTCTGATTGATTGAATATTTATGATTATTGTTTTTAAAGTTTTCCTGACTTCTTGCCGTCTAAGCTTAATGATAAAGAATAGATAGTACTTAGACTAATACTACAATAAGTATTTTTAATATTTTAAAACTAATTAATTAAAAAGTTTTATTAAATAAATAGGTAGGTAATAGGAGTTAAAAATAAATCACTATGCTTTTATTAAAATACCTAGTTGAATTTTAATATAATTAAAGTTTAAGACAGCACTTAATAGCACATGTTAATAAAATACCTACAGTAAATCAATAATAATTATTTTAAATATAAAATATATGATCACTAATTGTTTTTAACTTTAATCTCTGTAATGTCTAAATAGGTGTTTTACAATTCATATTTGATTATACTCAACATAAAATAATTAAATGGAAGCAAATATCTAGCGTTAACCATTTAATTTATTTCTTCATCAAAAAAAAAAACTACAAAAGTAAATACATATTGCTATAAAGTTGAACCACCAATGATATTATAATAAACTATCAAGTAATTAATAAAGTAAATGATATATAGTACCTATAAATTCACTTTTTTTGAAGCGATTCAAACAGATGTCTAATACAATAGTTGTTTATATTCGCTAAATCAAATCATAGGCACATTGATTAGATAGAATTGCAATTGAAAATGTTAGTTATTTGATATAAATAGCATACATTATAATTTAACTATCTATTAAATACCAATATATATAAATATGGATATAAATAATAATATTTGTTAATAAACCATTGGAGCTTGTGTTATGACCTGAATAAACAAAATACAAAGTTTATAAAATAGTTTGTGCACTTACCCACTGTGAGAGTACTCATTCTTCGATAGTTGAATACAACAGACTAAAGTAGATATTATATTCACAGTTTTCTAATACGTTTGTACAAATATAATACTGTAAGAATTAAAAGTGCAAAGTCCAACTTCAAGTTGTGTATAGCGATTTTTCTGGTCGGCTTATCATTTATCAATGACGTCGGTGTTTTCTTCTGGGGCAACAATAGATAAAATACTAAATATATGGGTGTACATTATATATACGTATATAAATATAAAAAATATCAGTGTGACCAACCGGAACGAGTTCTACTTCGTAAATAATTGATTAATTTTGTTCATAACTCATAACTCATAAGAAGTCATAAGCACCAACTAAATATGCATAATAACAAATAAGTCACAAGTCACAAGAATAAAAATACATTTTAAACGCAACAAAGAATGCTATAGTTCTTTAATCTACTTATCTACCTATAGGTACCATAAATTATTAGTAAGTACCAAGTTTTTTTTTGTATAGTTTAATATATTATAATTAATTATTGTTTAATATATTATAAATTACAATATAATATTATATGATATAAATTATGACCTAATTCTAATGGACTGTAAATTTAAATACATTATAGGTACCTACCACAAACGTGTTATTCAGATTTGATACATCTGACTACATTTAGGATCGGGATTCAGTAATCCCTAACCGTTCTTCAAATCGTATTTTGTCTATTTTATTTTATTCTTGTCTTCGATCCAATTATGAATTAATCTTTGTGTGTACCGTCTCTTTGAACTCATATTACTCATTAACCATTAAATATTTAATAATTATGAATGGTAGGACTGATAGGTGTATAACCATTAATCATCATATAAGTTATAATCAACCAGCCCCTATTTTTGTATATTTTTTTAATTGTATTGCAAACTTAAACGAAATGTAGACCGACTTATTATTGTGGTGGAGCATAAAGTATAAAAACTTTTTGAGAAATTTGAATGCGAATATAATTCGGTTACTACAGAAGTATACCAGCCGGCTACGGCTACCCTATTTGAAATTAATTCGAATAATCGAATCAAATGGGTAACAACTATTTCGTATCACTCCACTTTGATTACTAATCAGATGTTGACATGTTGTTTTTGTAATTTTAAAATATAATTTTATACAAAGACACAATTATTTTTTTATAATCGATAAAAGTTCAAATTATGACAAAATCACACAAAATCGCAAGTTATTTTGTAGTTAAAAATGTATAAAATTTTCAATTGTAATAGCTAGAAATTAAAAATGTGTAGGATGTTACACATAAGTTGTTCTTAGAGAAACCTAAAAGTCTCAATAATACAGATATGCATTTTTTATGGAGGTCTCAAGTGTAAACAAAAAATAATTATTAATTATTATAGTTATATTTTGTTTGTAATTTGAAAATTATGATTTGTTTAGTCTTGAAATTTTCACCACCAAGGTACGTAGGTATTATTTGCCGAGTGCGGAATTGAAGTTGTAGTTCTGTTTTTCGGTCACTTATAGTCACTCAATGCTTTTTACAAGTGGCTTGCGCACAGAATATATTTTGACTGTAAAATATTTATTTATGTTATAACTAGATGGCGCTGCTGTGTACGATACTACGATGTTACCATCACGATTTTATATAACTATATACCTATCTTAAATCGTGGTTAGAATTATATTTCCAACTTCCTAGTCTTAAGTCCTAATCTAACCCAACCGATTGACCATGTATTATGTAATAAATATTATTTATATTTTTTCTATGAGGTAGTCATATAGGTAATAATAAACAATTAATTGACCATAGTCATATAAGACACGAGTGGGGACGACTGATGAGCTATTAAAACACAAATAAAGTATTATTATTTATTATCTATTAATATTTAGAGCACTGCGCAAGTATTTATAATAGGACCTTTTGCGAATAGCAATTTCAGTTTTCTCCAAATAAAAAATTTCTCGGGAGACCTTGGAGCATCCCTATGTGTAATCGTACTCTCGTTGATACCAATAATTACTGTCGTCCGGTGGTCCCGTATTCGAGAACCTACCGGCTTCCGCAGGAGTGAAGGACCCCGCCGCGAGGCCCACGGCCTTAGCTAAGGCGGTAGAAACATATTGGCTGCTGTATAAGATGGTGGAGGAGATATTGTCTTTGAAGGAAGAGAAGAGAGGATTAGGCAGCATACAGAACTCGAGGCCGGCGGGTTGAGAGCCGTCGAAGTATGTAGTTGAGGTACGCGGCTGCATCCAAATTGCATGCCAAAAAAAAAAAATGTCCAAATTGCATGCCGTCTCTTGTAGGGGTTTGTCGGAATTGCATGCCATCTCTTGGAGGGGTCTGTCAGAATTGCATACATGTCATTGCCGACAACAAAAAAAGAAAACTAAATTTTTAATATATTATGACTATATACTATATAGATAAAGGTTGCAAAGCAAATTTTTTTTTTTTGGGGGGGGGGGCATTATATATAAAAACAATATTAATGCAATTTTTAATTTATTTACACTGACATCTCATTAAATTAACACAACTATAATTGTCCATCTAATATCCATTTATAATAGAATATTTTGGGAATTTACAATGAAACATTTATTTTAAAGATACAAAACGAATAATACTAAATAATAAAAATAAAATTTAAATTTAAGTTTTCATCTACCAATTTTGTTATACAAATACGGTGCGATGAAGAAGATTGATGTTTATAAAACTTCTGATTATTTTCTAAAGATTTTTATAGTTGGAATATCCTGTCACAGAAAATGCAATTTCTTTAGTCTCATTATTACCAACAATTCTGCATGGATAACAAAATGCAACATTTTTTTCTGGACAATATTCAAGCCAATCAAATAATTTAAACCATTGACTTCTAAAAGATCCACCACCTACATTAGGATACGACAGAAGAATTATTTGATTTTTTTTATGTGTTTGAAAAATCGGTTGACTATTTGTTTTATTAATTATTGAAGTGTTCTCTGATGTTTTATCATTATTTGAAGTACTTCCGGACGTTTTATTATTTTCGGTAGTATTTTCAGATGTGTTTTTGGTTGTTTTGATTGTCCATGAATCCATATTATGTATTTGTGTTAATAAAAACTAAAACTGAAAATAATACTTTGTTTAATTATATATTTTTTAATTTTTTTATATTTATTTATAAAAAATTTTGCTCATTTAATTTGCCTCAAATTTAATAAACCTGAATTTAATCATAATATAACAATTTATTAACTTACCTTTAAATAACAGTGATATAACTTCTTGGCATTCGTGTACTGCTGCAGTCGGCGGCTGCAGTCGGCGATGAAATGAAAAATATTTAGGTGTTTTTTAATAAATGTCAATTGACAAAATTTGAATAAATGTATATTAGAGAGAGAAATGAATATGCCTAAAAAATCACCTTGTATATAGGTCGGTAATATTATTATGATATTCGTTCTTGAAATTAGTTTTTGCGCTATAGCTAATAAATATTATATTTTTTTTATGCTACGTAAATAATAGATTTGTAGTTCTTGAACTATAGGTCTCCTCTAGAAACCATCCTGGTTGAACCAATGCTCGGATACAAACGTAATTAATTTAGTTCAAGTTTGCATAATAACTGTTCAAAACTCCTGATAGATATCCGAAACCATATTATTTCCCTTGAATATGATAACCGTACTTATATTATATTTGTATTGTTATACACTTATACTGTATACATACATATTATGTTATAATCATAATTATTTAAACATTATTCGTGTGAATACAATTTTTGTTGGCATTTGTTATGTATAATAAATATGTCACAAACGATTTATCGACGGATGGCGATAACTTATTGAGCACTATTGACAATGTCCGTATTGCCGTTTTTACTCGAATTCGGCTATAAAGCATAATAATTATATATAGGTATTAATTAATATAATTACATTTAAATTCTGATTTTTTTCCTATATATCTTTGAGCTACATTACCAGTTAAGACATCAACACCCAAAACACATTTTATACCCCGAAAATAAATTAAAAAACTAATAACAAAACTCATCAGACAATCAGACCAAGAACGTCGGAGTGACCTCTGAAAGCTCTGACCGGACTCGGATCAGATGTGTGTGAAACTGTAAAAGAACCTACACAGGTAGGTCTAGCTCTTTAGTCTATTAAGTGTACATAGTAGGTAGGTACATAGACAATTTTGTTAAATTTGTCATCACCTTTTAGGACAGTGAAAGTGCTTGGATTTTCTTCAATAGTAACTTTTCTGATAGGAAAGTGAATCTAGTTGGTACTTTGAGGGGTAAAAAGTGAAAATTTCCTAGTAGTTTTCAAAAGCGCCGTGAAAAACAAAAGAAAAATTAAGGAAAAACGGGAATTTTTACGCAAAATCTGTCTTCGAGAAAATCGATTTTGGTTTTTGGTGCAACTCAAAAACAAATGACCGTAGATACTTGAAAATTTCACTGAATGTATATATTAGCATTTTCTATACACCATAAAATTGAAAATAATTTGACTCTTTTTGAGCTGTTTACGGACATTGTCAGTTTTCAATTTATTTAGTTTTTTTTTCTATAAATTTCAATAAAATGTTATTTGTTGGGTAGAAAAGCGTGAACATTTAATCCGAGGCTCCTGATATATTGTTACAATAACAGTTGAAAAATATTGAAACTACATGGACACAATTTTTTTTTATTAGCATTTAAAGTTCAAATTTTGACAAAATTTATCAAATTTAAAATGTAATAATAATTTTGTAGTTAAAAATTTATAAAATGTTCAACTTTTGTAGCTAAAGATTGAAAATTTAAAACAAGGTTCCACGTAAATAAGTATATATATAAATTACTTTATTCACAATAATATCATCAAATATACTTAGTAATATCATAGGCTGACTGACTGTTTTTGCTCAAAATCGTTTTTCTTATACAATGATATTATATAATTGAATTCAAATTTAACACCACCCATTACAGTAACCCAATTATAACCTACTGTACAGCAGAGCGACATCCACTTACCCACCTTTTAGATTCTAAGTGGAACGACGAATGTATTTTTTAGTTGGTTTTTTATATTATGAAAATATACGATTTGGTTTTAAGCCCCTCCTGAAAATTTGTTCTAGCTATAGCTGAGTAGCTTAGATTACGTATTTGTGTTATTACTTATTACTTTTAAATGATGTTTCTAATATGTTTACAATACTGAACCAAACGAAAAATGACAATATTAATTATTAATTATTATATTGGTATTCTTCGTGTGTGAAACGCCTGCAGATATTAACTTATTAACGCGTTGTATGAGCGTTTTTATCAGCATGCTTATAATAATGTATATAATAATTATATACAGTTCATAATATTATACACGTATAGTCAATATACAGTGTAATCGCAATTCAACATTCATAGAATTTCTTTTCTTTATTAACGTTTTCCAAATAATGACATAAATATTAAATATTTTCGTTGCTATCGGTTGATAAGAGACCTACGGGCAACAGTCAACGGATATTAAGCTGATATTATTCAATACAACATAAAATACGATAGGGTTTAACTTTAAATATACCTAATAAAATTATACAGTTATTATTTAATATTTATCTAGTAAACATACACTACAGACCGTTAATAATATAAAAGCCTATTAGAAAAAAATTATTATTGGTAGCCCGTTCTTGATAACAGTTAAACGGGACCCGGACATTTTGGCGTGGCCATTTCGGCGTGGCCGTATTGGCGTTGCCACTTCGGCGTAAACCATTCTGGCGTATGACTATTTTGGCGTAAGACTATTTTGGCGTTAGGTTTTGGCGTAATAAAATATATATATAATATAACTACAAAAGCAGACTGATGTGACTGTATATCTGTCGTTTGTGCGTGTATGTTGAGGGTAATCAGTTGTCAGTAATCAGTTGTCATACAATTTAATATTTACTAATCAGTTGTAATCGATAATGGCTCAACTAAAGATCATTTGAGATCGAGGTATATTCACCTAATCAGTTGTAATCGACAATGGCTCAAGTAAAGAGCATTCGCGGTCGAGAAATATACACCCACGATGGATATATGTACACATTTGATGCATAAAATTTTAATAAAACAAAACAATTTTGGAGATGCCGATACAAAAATGATTGTCCTTGTCGTATTCATACATCAACTGAAACGTCCAAGGTAAAAATATTTTTACTATTCAATAAATGTATGTATATATGTTTTAATTAATAGTTATTTAAATAATAATATGGAAAATATTATAGGTGTTAAAGATTCCAAATGATCATAACCATGATTCAGAGGCAGCTTTGATTGAAGCAAATGTGGCAATTACAAATATGAAACAACGAGCTAAAGACACTCTAGATAAATAGTCTTACGCCAAAATAACTATACGCCAAAATTGCCATACGCCAAATTGGTTTACGCCAAAGTGGCCACGCCAAAATGGCCACGCCAAGATGTCCTAGATCGCAGTTAAACAGTATATTATAAAATAAGTGGTGGTTGCTGGTACAAACTGTCGTACTACATACCCATATAAGACAATGTGGAATCAATAACAGGTATAAATTAATTATTTAAAATTTTTAGTAAGAGAGTGAGACAAATATTGAAATATTATAATCATTATACATTATACATAATATTATTATTATTATTATTATAGTTGACGGTTGGAGATATGGATACATAAAAATTGTAGCCATCGTGCTTGCAAGAGAGAGAGAGAGAGAGTGTGTGTGTGTGTGTGCGCTGTACGCTCTCCAGTCTCGATTTAGATTAAGGGGTAGGTAAAGTGTTGGTTGGTAAACCGAGTCCGATACAACTTTTTGTGGTAAGCTGAGTCCCAGTTTTTAAAAAAGGTTTATATTAAACTGAATTCCCTAAATAGCAAGTTTTCTCAATTGTTTTTTAATAATTATTTTAATCCACAATATTGTCATATTTATACATAAAGATCATAATTAAGTACATTATATATTTAGCCATAATAGTCAATAGGCATAATTATTAGTAATATTTATTTTATTACTATATCTGAATACTAGTATGTATAATCGATGATGTGCTCATGGTCACGTTTGTAAGATAATATTATACGAGTATACGACTTGTATAAAACTCAAACAAAAATAAAATCGTACTTTACGATACCGTAATAATATTATGTTAATTGAAAACAAATAGTTATAATGTTCAACATTTGATTTTCAAAAAGTAAAAAATTACACCACCAGAAACTTATTTTTCGTATGCCATAGGTTTTTAACCTACAGCGGTGATGATAATTGATAGCATTTTATATATATTATTATTTATTACTGTCTTGGTGGTGCTGGAGTGCCACTTAATTTACCTAGCCACAACTTGACAGTAAGTATATTCTATTATTATTACCACCCACCCAATTTTATAGGCAATTTTATTAAACTACCTGAAGTACGTGTTCGCCACCACTAATGCGTAGATCTCAAGCTGAAAAAGACTCAATATTTATAGCAGTTTGATTTTTTTAAATTATTTATTTATAATCTTTTACTAAGTAGGTACACATATTTTATTTTTTATTTGTCCTCTAGTACCTATATGGGCTGTATAGGTATATATATTAATGTGCAACTTTTAAAATATTGACACAACTAATACACTAGTTAATTAATAATTATTATTAACAGCATTCTATACCTACTACATTATAAACTATATTTTCATTAAATTTTACATACAACTATTTCACTAGTCTATTTTAAAATTTACCTTCCAAAATCACAAAAATAAATAGAAATAATCCTTTCAGAACTAATTCAGATGGCTGGTCACTGGTTATATACATATATTATGTTTTACTGATATTTATATAATTTATGCCATTAGTACATAAATAATTTATTAGATACTTAAATGTGTCAGACTTATTAAACGATCAATAATAAAAACTTTACAAAAATAAATAATTAGGTACCTATATTATGTACCTATTAAACTTTCATAAAAATTAGAGTTAAACTAATTTTTAAATTATTGACAAATTAGTTTAAATATAATAAAACTAATAAGACACTTATCTCGAATTCGAAAAACAATATGATATTATAATTTATAAATTACTATATTATACAATTTAATAACATGCTGAACATAGGAAATCTCGATGCATGACGTAACTCAAAATATTTAACTGCCTATTAAATTAATTAGGTTAAGTATACGAATTTAATTTATGGTTACGGGTTACCTATACATTTTAATGATATATAGTACATAATAATATAAAATATATATTTATTTTTTTCGATAATCCATTATCCATTGATATTCAATTTAAAACAATTTTGTATATCTCTCAATTTGGATTTGGAAAAATAAATACATTTTAATGTAACTTAATATTAGCTATTAGCACGATTTAAGATAGTATCTTAAATCGTGGTTATTGAATACTGGTAATCATAATTATATATTTATAATAATTTATGTAAGTATAATAATATAATATAATTATTACATTACAGTCCTGGATGATTAAAAGCATCTAAACAGCAGCTTAGTCATGTCCTATTAAATAAAACAAGTCAACGTATGGTCGCCATATGTAGATATTATAAAGGGAATAAATTAATGCACAGTTTAAAATACAATGCTATTATATTCGTTGTTTGCTGTTATGATTTATGAGAATATACATTAATTATTTCATGAGATGCACGTTCGTATGATTTTAAACGATTTTTGGGACTCAAACTTCGCTCTTGCCTCTTTTATAATACAATTTATTAAAATAGTGTATTTGTATATGAATACGAAAATATGAATGCAACATATATATTAATATGATGCTGTACAATTATCGATGGTGATTGTAATAATTATTAATTGGTACTGTAATTTAAAATTAATAATTAATAATTATTTATTTATTCTGCAGATTAGTATATAAGATTAGGTCATGTTGGTATAAAAATCCATTCATTAAATTTATGTTACTATCTATAACTTATAGGTATTTAATTAAAATGTATAAGTCATTAATACAGATATTGTAAGATCACTAAAATCATATTATATAATTCATATAAATGAATTAGTGAATTTTTGTATATTATACTCAAACATATTAGTTAGAATATACTATAATATACCATGTTATAATGAGCGTAGGACGTTTGCGAATTGCTATATAAGTAACGAATGACTTTTTTTAGAGTCTGTTTGCGCAGAATTATTGTTTAATTGTTGTAACATTTTTTTTTTAAATAATTAAAATAAAGAATGATTTGTTAATTGTTCATTATCATTTGTTTATACATTCACAAAACAATTACAAAAATATAGATTGTTTTATGAAAAATTATAAAAATAATATGTAATGGGGGACAGAGTGGCCGAGCGGTTAGAATCTCGGTAACCACTAACCGACGGCACTTCTCTTCGGGCAAACATCTGTCTGGAGACAGAGGCTGCCATTCCCCGACCGGGCATGGCAGAAACCTACAGGTGCCCAATTTGAAATTTTACCAAACTAAAACGCACGTGTTTACGAAAACCTACAGTACCCTCCCCCACAATTAAAAATCACCCAATGGCCTAAGTTACCGCGATTTAATTAATAAAAAAAAATTTATGTCATTGTCTTAGTTTGACTATAGATTCGTAAAATGTCTAAGCTTGGAACAGACTATTGTCATGTCACGTGGGCTCACGTGTTATCACATGAAATATATGAGATTTCATCACATTTCTCTTTCGTCTATCTTCTTTAGGATATGTCGATATCCTCTAGCCTGATATTATTAAACTGTATTATTAGAATATTATGAAAATAAGTAAGTATTTCTAAATACTTTTAATAATTTTTAAATTGTAATTTAATTAAATCTATTATTAAAATAATAACTAAATGCCAGTCATATCCCAATATTTAAATTGTTTAAAAAAATATGAATGATAATAATATAGTTAGACGCCCAGACTCCAGTAAGCATTTTTATGGAACTGACTGCGCTGGTCTGAGGGCGCGGACGCAGGCATAGTCCTGATCGCTATGCCCTAGAGCCTAGAGACGGCCCTAACGAACATGTAATATACATATGCATACATTAAACTTATGCATGTATATGTATATAATATAAGTAATAACTAATAATTGATAAGTATAACTAGCATAAGTATGTATACAAAATGTATGATGTGCATAATTATATGTGACTTACTGAAATAATACATAGTCTGATAAAATTGTAGGCTGTAAAGAGAATTAGGTACAAAAAATAAATGTTATAGATTTATGTATAATCATGATTGATGAATCATAATTATTAATTAATAACAGAAACATAATATAATATGTATATATAATAATATAGCCAGTGTTGATTATTTTATTCAATACCTAATATTTATATACAATAAAAATAAAAAATCATTTCCGTTTTTAAATTATATTTTATAGTTTATACTATCTTTTTTTATGGTAAAAATACGGACAAAGGTTATAGCTATTGTACCTATTATAAGTGGTATGCCGATACCTATATAGTTAAATATTTTTTTTTTACTATATGTACTAAATAAAATAATGCAATGCCTAATATACCTACCGGCTATGCCGAACAATCATAGAACATAGGTAATATTTTAACACAGGTATGATTCATATACTGTATTATAGCACATTAGTACCTATAGTCTATATAATATAATAATTTATGATATATAGTCCTGTGTTAAATGTAAATTGTAACAATGCGATATTTTTATTTTCAAACTATTTCAACTGTACCTACAATATACATTCTAAACACTTGTATGATATAATATATACATATACTATTTCAATAATTTTGTTTACATTTATCAATCAATGATAATAATTTATTGTAAAATTACTCATATTAATATTTATATGATAACTTAGATACTATATTATTACTGTACTTACTACTGTAGTCTGTAGTCCGTAAGTATTAAGTATTTACTACATAATATAAGATATTATTATTTTTTTTTACAGTATAATTTACATAGCCAATGAATAATAATATACTACTTAATATAATTTGGTTTAATTGTATAATATTAGTTTAACATAATATACGATATACTACAAGTCTACAACATAGTCCTGTATATGTGTTATTCAAACTTAAACAACAGACCACAGACTTTATTGGCATATATACATATTTAAATTATAGTTTAAGCACAAACATTAAACTTTTAATTAAAATACAATAAAATATTCTGTGTTGATACCAGATTAAAAATAATAACAGTTTTTAGTTTAATAGTATTAGTTTAGGCTTTTATGTAATTAATAATCAATAATCACTAATCAGGGGTCAGGATATCCCTATTAGCAGTGACATTGGTTATCAAAAGCCGCGTATATGCATATACTATATTTCTGTAAATAACGGTATTTTATCATAATTGAATTGATTACTATCGATAGTTGGTAAACAAAAATGTATGATAAAAAATATATTAAATAATTATGCACTACAACCTGTTATAAAAGAAATCCGAGAAATAAGCTTTTAGATTTTTTTACATCATGGAACAACGTGGACGGTTTTTGTTGTATGTCATTTTCGTGCAGTAAAATAACTGAAAAAAATTAAATTAGAAAAAACCAGACTCACCAAAAAATCATAAAGAACTATCAACTAATATTGAATTAATTTCCAAGCTTAATATTATTTTATATTTAAAAGTCACTGAAGAAATAAATAAAAATAATAATAAAAAAAGGACCAAATAGTCTTCAAATCAATAAACGTCGGGGACCTATAAACCAAATGTCTAGAAATGTCTACCTACATAACGCCAACATGTCCAAATATCAAGGACTAATTTCAGTCATTTATAATAATAACTTTTCAACAAATTTTTTCCGTGGAAACCTTACCAGAAGACACCATAACCACATAAACACACGCCGAAATGCTGTAATTTGATTGAGGGAGGGGCTATGATGTTCAATTTCTATCGTTATCCTATACAGCTACAGACCTCTTAATTTTGATTAACATAATATTTTCTCATACAACAAAACATAAAAAAAAAAATTATTATAAATTAATTAACATATTATATTGTTATTACCTTCTTTAACCTTGATAATACACCATGATTTAAGATATTTAAAAAAAATGTTTGAAATCGTGTAAAATAATATATTATAATATTATATATATGTATGATAGGGACACAATCTATATACCTGTATAAAAGAACTTGTCATCATCATTTAGCCTGAACCGCTAAATCTACAAGTATGAAATTTGGTCGGAAATTTCGTTTTATGATATAGAAACCCACTAAGAGAGGATTTTCCAGAATTCACATTTTTAAGAGTTCCTCAAACAAGGAAAAACAACAAGAGATTGACGGTGGAAATTGAGATTTTTTTATGAAAGGTTGCTATTCGTTGCAGATTATAATAGAAATAATAGAAATGAGTATTTTTTTGTATATTAATGGTTGCCATTGATTACTCGGGCAGATGAGGTAAAATCCGATGTGGTGACTTATAACTTTTTAGAAGAGTTCCCAGAAACAACCATTTTAATAAATTAAGGTGATTTGATAACTAATAATAGTAATAATAATTATAATATTAATAATGGTAAAGGTATAAACTATTCTATAAGGGCAATCTCTATCTGTAATATAAAAACTGATGGAAAAAAGTTATGACACAAAAAAATTGCGCACCGGGAAGCCGAGTTATTCAGCTAGTATTATAGACTATAGTATATAGGTACGGTATAACATATATTTTAGTATGTAAGTCTAACATGGGAAGTTTCCGAGATGTAAATTGTGCTGTGGTCACATAACGCTAACGCCGCTGCGTGTGCGAGGAAGAGCCCCCGCCGTATTGCTGCTGTCGTTCGGCAGGTGTTTGTTCACGGTCGTAACGAACCGACTGGATGGGCCAACGACTGTCATACGAACCTCCAGAGAGATATTTTGGGTTTGTTTCGAATGCAATAAAAGTGTTTCCTACAATAAATTGTGTTAAACTTTTCTTGCCATCGTTTGAGTGTTTGACGTTCGACCTTTAAAATCTGAACTATATCGGGGTATAAAATATATCGAATCTAGATTCTAGAGTCGGACGGACGTAAAACTATAAACGTATTATGTCATTGCCCTCACTTTAAGTTAATAATGCTGGCCTAATTGAATTTCGGATATAGTCATTAACTTGTGTCCTCGGGTAAGAGTGTAATATGTTGATTTTAGTGCGTGTCCGTCGTCACTATGTTAATTAATAGTGTAGGTAATTTATATAATTTTAATTATTGGACAAATTTCACGTGTGTGACAGGTGGAGCAATACAAAATTTAGCCATTTGCGTTTTACCCTTTCCTCCCATAGTCCCATGGCGCCAGTGTAGAGTCGTCGCTGTTGTGTTGTGTACATTCCAAAAGTATGGCGGAAAAATCGAGATAATTTTAAATAGCAAAATCTTTCGATCTGATCCGAATGTTGCCAACAAATTTAAATTTCTTAATATTTTTCTCGTAGGGGGGATGGGTTAAAAGTTCTCCTGGGAATCTAAACGATGACAAGAAATACACTCAAAGAAGTAGCACTAATAACATTATACGTTACACCCATTGTATATTTAAACTATAAAAAAAAAAGTCATGCTTAAGCAGTCAAGCGTTTCCCTTGGCGGCCACTGACAAGGCGTCTTCGGTTCAACCCCGAAAAATAAGGAACACCACTAACATATTTTACTATCTTTATTATATACTATCTCAAAAAATATACCTAGACAATTTGTAACTATTTTCAATTGATTTTGATTAGGTATTGTCTATGGAACTCAATCCTCCGTAAATATAAATGTAAACTATCATATTTTTTTTTGATTTCTAGTAATTTTGTGGAAATTACAATATATATATTTTAGTGATAAGTGATAACCAAGAAACTTATTATAACTTTGTTATTATAACAAAAATTCTCGGTAACCAATCGATAGTTTACCTGACATTATTTCTCTGTTCTTCGATTGTCAAACTTCGTGGAAAAAGGTGAAGAAATATAATATTATCTACTTACCTGGATACCTTTCAATGATACTAGTATTTAAAATAAATGTTAGTAGTATAGTACCCATCTCACGGTTATTACGGTCAATTTTTTTCCGTATAGTTGAGACGTATTGTGGTACTTACTAGTTAGATACTCAGCCACTCGGGCCGTATAATTCCGGTGTTCAGAATTATAGCATTAGCAGGTTAGGTTTTTTTTTATTCTGAATACACTTACAACATACAGTATTCCAGTTTATAAGATCAAATGATTATGAAGCTATCGAATATAGCCAATAATCTTTGATTATTTTTTACTTTTCAGTTTGAAGACAATATTTGTTACTCATTAAATCCAAAATACTGAATCTGAAATTCTGAACTATTATTTAGTAATTTTATACATTTTAATTATAAATATTCTTATTATGTTACGGTCTGACTGTCCTCTATAGGTAAGTACGGTGTATAATAATATATTTATTTATTTAAAAGTCGACAAGCAGTAAGATGAGTAAATCATTTTTTATTTTAATGAATCCAATATCCATTACCTACCTAACCATAATTGATTAATGTACGAAAGGGGTTAATGAAATAATTAATTCGAGATAAATTATCGTGCTAAGCGCCATACTCTCCACCATTTACGCCTATACTCTATACAGTACCATTGTACTGCAATGGAAAAAGGTTGAATATAGCTAATGGACAATGACACAATGTTCTTTTATTTATAAATAAAATAAATTTGTAATATTTTGTATTTTGGGGGCTTATATAATACAATAATATAATATGCATATAGATGTATAGGTATGATAATCGTTGTTTCTTACTATGGGAAAAAAGTAAAAACTACTTAATATTTTGCATATGTCGGCATATTATAATGAAATATAATCATATTCTTATGACTGCAGCATTCAGAAGTTAAGGATTTTTTCGTTATCTGAATGGTGAATATACACTAGCAACATAACACACTGAACAAGTGAACACGTTCGTAGAATCGAAAAAAAATGCGTTTTGAAAATGCTACTTCAATAACAATACAAAATACATTATTTTTATATTTTAAATGAACAATAATGATCGTTTTTCTAACCGAGTACCTAATGAAATTATTAGTGTTATTATATAGTTATATTGTACCTATTACTGTTATAACTATTATTGGCACCGGTTCGTGCGATTTCATATTTTTATTCGAAATATTTATAATCAAAAATTAAATTGGTAACTTAATTAATCGTACACCTGCTTATTATATCTACCTATAGACATAACACGTTTGTTTATTGCGTGTGCATCTTTATATAAATGACTACAATTCATGTTATAATGACCGTATTTACATATTATATAATATTATTTAAATAGTTATTCTTAACCATCGTAATCCGGTTGGATTGTTTTCGTGGTCTACATGGGACAATACAGTCGACTGTCAACGTTAAAAGCGGCGTAATAATAAACAATAATATTGACTTATTGTTGTAATTTTTAACATAGTCTACTCGAAAAGGGTCGTAGGGTCAAAATCGTTCGACCGTGTACGATTGAGGATACCTTCTGCACAGGCGCACAGTAATCGAATGTGGCGATAGGCGGGGGAGTGGGGGGGCCGCGTTTAATTTATGCCGGACACTCGTCTGGTCTTGCCAGCCAAGCCGGAATTTCGACGTCCATACATTATTTTAATTCACGTTTGTCTCGTACGCACAATAATATAGGCGTCCTGCAAAACGTATAAATGCCGCGTGGTATGCGTTATTTTATTTACGGTCTCAAAACGATAAACCCGTCTCGCGCACTTAGCATTATAATAATAATTATTTATACGATAGTGTAATACATATTATTATATGCATATAATAATATTATGCATATACCTGATACATATTATGTGAATATAATATTATACGGGCTTCTGCAGTCTTGCTACTTTGCGAACGGCAAAGATTCTCTACGCGCGTAATATTGTGTTCGAACAATCCAATTTGATTTTATAGTGCTCGGGATGCTGACGAACGCCCTGATATTTTTATGGCTTTTATACTGCGCCACTGTGGTTATGAATATTTATGTACCTATATAAACGATAGGTACTGACACGCGATCCGAATATTGTGGAATGTGGAAAACAGACGGGGATAGCGAATTATTGTAAAAACGTTGATATTTCTCAATAATAATAATAATAATAATATTATCAGCACACATCACATTATGTGTCTATATATATATATATATAAATATTTTATACGACCAAGTGTTGGGCGGGAATACCCCGGCGTAAAATTACACCAAGAAAATTGTCGGAAATTTAAACAAATATCAGCGTACAATACGTAGTATTGTGATAATCATAGACCTATAATAGGTCCATAGAGCATTGGTGCTAATGTTGTACAAATATAAAACAAGTGTGGAAGTTTAGGTACCTACATATTAAAATAAGAAATAACGATATTTATATAACATTATATATATACCTAATATATACTGCTTTTGAATTTTTAATATCACTGAATAGAAATCCTACTCATTGTGTATGCATTATACATATTTTGTACATTTTATTAGCACGGACGCGGTGAATACCATAGTAAAAGCAACTTGGTTGCTAGTCACGAGGTTTGAAGTTGTGTCAAAATTCAAATGGCGAAAAGGCCGTTAACGAGATAATCATTTTAAAACCACCACAGTAGGATCTACTTCATACCTAGGCTCATGGCGGGTTGCGTGTGGTCATACTACAGTCTACCCTCCGGGGGAGGGGGCGGCATCCCATAAGCAAAGCTACGGATGGAATAAATCTCAAACAAATTTTGCAAAAATACAAAATAATATTAAATACAACAATATTAACTGTCGGGGGCCCGTTCCCGGTATCGTTATTCGATTTTTTTTTCTACGGATTATGACGCCGTACGAGTACTAGTACTGTTCTCAGACGACCGGGCGATATCCATTCAGTATTCTACAAACAACCGGTCGTCGGCACTCTGAACGGTCTACGCAGAAAACGCGTTTGGATTGTTTGGAATTTATTATTTTATTTTTTTCCTTTCTTTTCGAGTTTCGACCGTTGTTGTGTACGGTTTCGCTCGTTCGGCTCTGTTCGTGTCCGGTACTCCGGTTGCCGCCGCCGCCGTCGCCACCGCCGCATCCGCAGCCTCCCATTGGCCGACCGGCCGGCTGTTACCTTGTCCCCGTCCGTCCGCCCGTCCACCCCACCATTCGCGCCGGCGGCATGGTACACATGTTCTCCGGTTCCCGTCAGCCGAGACCGAGTTTCGAATCCTAACCGACAATCCGATCCGGCATTCCTAGTGAGTACTGATAAAATTCGTTTTGTTGCCGCGGAAGAATTATTATTGTCGTTGTCTGCCGAATTCAGCATCGTTATTCGTTATCATGTGCCGCTGCCGCTGCGATCATCCCACGGCAGAAGGACGCAAATCGTCGGCGTGACCCACGGCAATCCGTCGTGTTTTTATACGCGATCGTGAACCTCGTCGGCGGGACGTTTTGCGCGCGCGTCTCATCGTCCACCTTACAACGACGGAACAGGTAAAGTAAATGATAACTAATGTACAGCGACGACTAATTATCGTTTAATCGGCACTCTTGCCGTAGTTAGTTAATGGGCATAATAACGATCCACTGGGCACTGAACGTACCGCCGCCAATTAGCGTAATTGCGCGTCGTTAGGGGTGCTCGATCGTCGCGCGTTTGACCTTCGCCGTTAAAAAAAATAATAAAAAATTACTACTTTGGCCGGGTGCGCATACCGTCCCGTTTAAATGTTTGCGTTCAGAGCTCACCTTTGGCGTTCGCAGGGCCGTTTGTTGCGGCAGGCAAAACCATTGATGTCGAAACGGCCGAGTGCGCCAAATCACTTTCTCGCCAATAAGTGGGTCGCGATCGGGGATTCTGTCGCGTTAGGGTTTTTGTGGATTAACACTGTGATACTTGGACACATTCTACACCGTTACACTTCGTCATGCACCTTTCGACTTGTGCTTGACGCGTCCGTTACGACGATATTATCATGGGATTAAGGGTACTTACCTTTGTCCGTGTACTTGCCGCCAAATTTTTTTCCATCGGATTTTTGTCGGTGAAATTTTTAAACGTCGATTGTTCAAGACTCGTTTATTATGAGTTGATTGAGCGATCGGAACAGTCGACTTATATTCAAAATTTTTTTTTCATACTTTCAAAGTGAATTATCTCGTTGTCTGGCAATATGCATTAGGTCATAGCGTACCTAGATATGGTTTTCTTAGACAAAGCGTACCTAATTATAATTAATGCTAACAAAATTATTCATAACACATCGATTATTATTTTTTAAACCTGCCTAACGTTTATAAGAATACATTTTTTTTAATCTGGTATTTAATTGCTACCTATAATATAATATAATATTATAATGTACCTCATTTAGTGGTAGGTAAATATTTGTTTTTAAAATATTTTTATTAAATTAGCAGTTTGATATGTTTCTTTATACCTTACTACTTGTTATTTTGTTAATCAATTACTTTTTTAGTACGTACATACCTAAAACAATTTGGTATTTATATTTTTTAAAAATTCAAAGTTAATCTAATGATTACCATTTTTATTCCAGTTAATATAAAGTTCGATAATTTAAATACATTAACATTATTTTGAATTTTTTCCTTCTCTAGGTTTTAGAGAAAATGTAAATTAACGTATTTTTCGGCAACAACTAACAATCATTGATGTTGGGATGTTCCTAATAGCTCAGGTGATAATAGTTTGACCCTAGTGTTAGGGTTATATAGTTGTACACCAAGTCTGAATGAATAGCGCTTAATTATTCCTAACTGATTGAATGAGTTGAGTAATATGTATTTTGAATTTTATTTCAAAGAATAAGATAAAATGTTAATAACAATGTTCTAGCCACACACATCGGTATTATTGTAACAAATTAATGATAACATGTTCTGAATAATATTTAATACTACCTATTAGTTATTACCTATCTCTGTATATTTATTATTTTATTATGTAACTAATTTTGTAAATATTATATAATATAAATTTCACTAGTATTTTTAATTTCTAATTTTTGTATAATGTCTTGGATTTGTTCTTTTTTTTTAATAGACAGAATAAAATAGGTAAGTAGGCTTGAAGTGAACCTAAGTGAAAACGTGCTAAGGCCAAATTATACCTAATTAGTTGATGTACAAATTTCATTGACATTTATTTTAATTGATTGAGGCACATGTTTAACCTAGACAGTACAAAATTATTCATTAATTCATTAATTAACTCTTTAGCAGGCAATTTTTAACTAGGTACCTACAGAAATAATTAAATATAAAAAAAACAATAGAAAATGAAGACTATAATAATCAGAATAATAAACATTAGGTACATTTTTAATTGTTAAAATGTATCAACCTAAGCGCTAAATAATTTATCCAATTTTTTAATTTCACATGTAATTATTTTATAAGTAGGTATATAGGTACCTATATTTTTTTAATTGTATTTTAAATTTTTTTTAGATAATCAAAAAAAAACAATGGCAGACATATCTCTAAAAGAATCTCCTTGTTACAACAATACATTAGTAACTACCTCAACACCTTACAAAAGCATAGATGATCATGACAGTGGTTACAATACTCCAAGTTATAATGTTTCTTCTAATCTCAGTCAGATATCCGAAGTATCTATTTCGTTTGATCATACACCATCAGATATTGATTCACTTCAACTATCTTCACCAACTCATGATTTTACCCTAGACAAAAACTATAGTAAATTAGAAGATATTACCAATACCGTGGAGTCTCCAACGAAAAAATTAAAACTGTGCTCTAACTTACAATTTAGTTTTCGTTTACATGAAAGTTCAAAGAATGATGATAGTCAGTTCTTAAAAAGAAAAAACTACACTCAACCAAAAAATGTGAACTGTGAACGTACTTCTATAGAAGGTCGAGAAAAAGTTGATTTAATGTATTTTTTGTCGGAGCGTTATCATTTCCAACCAGTCATAGAAAAAATAATATCTTTTTTATCTGGAAGTGACGTTTTGTCAATGTCTATGGTTTCTAAAATTTGGTCTACTGCTGTTGAAAATTCCCCAATTGCTCAAAAAAAAAAACAAAAGTATTTTAAATTATCAAAAGAAAATCGCTGTGGATATGTTGGCCGAGACCGTTCAGCTTTTAATAACAAAGGATGTCTAGCAAATATTAGCAATCTTATGCGTTCTCCATCAAAAAGAGATTTACCTCAAAGAAGTCCTCCTGTCAGTCCGAGTAAATACAGATTCCATGTATTTCAAAAAGTAAGTAAAAATGTTAAATTTATCTAAGCATTTTTCTAATTTATTATACTTGTGGTAGATCAGTGGTTTATAAATAAATTTATCTCAAATAATAAAAAAATAAAACCAATAAACATTATAATATTACATAATACGAGTACCTTTACATTATTATTATATTAAAACAGAAAACACACTATTATTAATTTTATAGCAAGAGTCGGGTATAGAAAATAAAATATATGTAGGGTGGCCCGCTAAAAAATTAAAATTCAGTTCATAGTTCAATTAACCAAAATATTTATGAGCTTATGAAAGTTTACAAATGTAAAGATTAATTTTGTTATTTGAAAAATTAGTAAATTGGTCTGTTCTAAGAACATTTATAATTATTGTAATGTTTTTACGAAAATCGTATATTATGTATAGATAATGTAATATTGACTTATATTTTCGTTTTAGGAAGCCAAAAAATTAAGTTCAGATCAGCAATTGGTACCTTGTCCACGTTGTTCAAGGCCAGCATCTTGGTCACCCTCCCAATCAACTCGAGCTGAATGTAAAGGTTTTCATTGTAAATTCATTTTTTGCACAGAGTGTAAGTGTGAATATTCTAACAAATTTGAACACAAATGTTTATCTGTACCAATTTTGTCAATGTCAACATATAACAACTGTCGTCCAATGGTGTATAATATCAGTAGAAGAAAACACAACTTGCGAAGATTGTAAGTAAGTGTACATTTTATCAAAACATTTTACCTCTCGACATAGTGTCTTAAAATGTTACCTAAACATTAGGAGTTGTATGCTTTTATTAAAAAAATGTATTTGTAACAGATGAGAATCATAATTTTTTTTATGTTGTTGTTATTAATATAATTAATTTTTTTTTTTTAATGTTCTGACCAATTTGGTTTTTATACAGTTACTTGTTTGTAATTATAATTTTTTTTTTTTTTTTTTGAATTTTAATTATGTAACTAATTTATTTCACATAATTATTATTTTTCAAGTCGATAATTGAAATTATTTGCTCAAAATATTAATATATAAAGAAAAAAGGAAATGATTAAATATAAGATTTTGAATTAAATTTTGAATCGACTGAACTTTAAAAAGTAATGTTACCAATGGCTTATTGTCATAAGATGTATCTGTATACTATTATAAGAAAATAGTTTTAGTTGAAAACTCATGTACAAATTGATGAATCTTAGCTCTCTAATTTATTTTTAAGTACTTTGTTTTTATATTTTTAAATATACAATTAACATCTCTACTTAATTTTTGTATCTTTTTTATTTTAATTAGGTTTTTATATTTGCGTAAAGTGATTTTTATAAATAATTTAATGTGTTTAATATATTTTAATTTGTGTTCCCATATTTTATAACTTTACGGGTACAATTTTTTGATTTTCATGACTTAATTTTACACTTGAATCTCATATAATTTAATTTTGTATTAATCACTTTGTTTATTTGCCATATGGTTTTTGCTAACCAGAATTTTATTATTTCATTAAGAATACCTTTTATATTTTATAAATACTTGATCAAACATTCCTCTGCTCAATTTTTTTTATACTGTGAATCTTTTGTATAGTTCTTAAAAGTAAAGTAATACAAAAAGTTGAATGAACTTTATAGTTGTTAAGATTACTTAAATTTATTTTTATAAAATAAGAAAATTTTATATACATAAAAAATAAATATTAAATTGATTTGAAATAAAAATTAATTTATATGATATTGTTTAATACTTTTATTTTTGTTCTAAATGCTATTGTTTGTAAAATATTTTACATAGGCACTACTGTTATTTTTTTAAATTAATATGTTGTTTTATTTATAACATATTGCCTTTAATTGTAAATATTTTTTAGCATAATTCAGTAGTATTACTTGTATCCAACTGATAGTTATAGAAAATAACATGAGGTAGGAACTTGAAATCTAATGGTCTGTACATTTAAGTTGTAATCAAAATAATTTAAGATTGTCTTTGGTTGACTTAAAATCAATAAAACATGATATTACACAATATATAAAGGAGTTAAAATCTCCCCTATAACTAAAAATGTAAAATGTTTATATTTATATACTTTTCTATTTATTTACAAATAAATTATTTTATTAACCTATTTTAAAATGCTATATACAATAAATAGTATCCATCAACAGACTTTTTAGCGCATAATTAATAAATATGTTTGCATTAATAGTTGCATACAACATGTTAATGCTGGTAAAAAAAAAAATATGTCAATAATATATACTCAAACATACTTGCACATACATATCAGTGTGTGTTTGTGTGTATGTATGTATATTTAAATCCATATTGTGGCCCATGGCCGCGTGTTGTTTGATTATTCTCTAAGTGTAAAAGCAACCTACTTTTAATCACATCACTTTTGTTTGATCGTTGTAATGAGCAAATGTTTCAGAATAAATGTTTTGTCATCCAACTTATCTGATCTGACCGTGGCTGTAATTTGTACTCCATTAAATTGTTTCACAATTCTGCTCACCTTGTATATCCTAGTAGGTATTTAGGTATCTGGTATGTGTAGCGAGGTATGGACATGATAACAGACATCCTAATAATAAGACAGTTTGAATATTAATACAACACTTTAAATAAGACAGTAAATTAATGGCTGTTGCTTGTTGTAATATTGAATTATTGTGTTGTACATGCCACCTACTGTGCTATTCACTAATTTTGTCTATTAAATCGTCTTTTAATTGAACATGTGGCATGTACAAATAAAACTACTACACATTATTCAATAATCAATACAACTATTAATTAACAGTCAAATACAGTTAGTTCCAGAACCATTGCAAATTGCTTAGTAATTAATAATAATTCATTTAGGTCATTTTTTTTCTCATTATTAGCTAATAGATGCTATTTATTTATCACTTGGATCGAACATAAATTGTATTTTGAAATAATTATAACTTAAACGCGTGGAACTGGAACAGCCTGTATGAGAATGATATTATAATATAATTTTAATTTTTAAGACAAAATTGAATTTTTTTGTAGTTTTTTGAACAATATTGACAAATACAGTTTTTAGTAAAATGTTTGTTTCTTAATTAACATTATTTAATTGATGAAATATATATATATTATAATATATTGTCATAAAATCTAGTAGTATTTTATTCAGTTATTTTAGTTATAAATTTTAGTCTGAACTTATATAAATAGTTAATTTGTTTTTTTTTTTAAATATTTGTATGCATACTATTTGGTAAATTGATCAAATATCTTAGCTATTTATTTTATGTTACCCAATTTCTAAAAGAAATCAAATACAATTTAACTGTCCACTTTTTTAAATTAAATCTAATTTTTAAAAATATAAAATAATTTGGTAGGTAGGTACCTACTTTGATGTTAAAAGATTATGAGAGTAGATATGCAAAATACTAAAATTGTATTTAACAATATTATACTTATATATTTTTTTCTCTTCTATTTTGTCTTAATATTATTTTATATCTAAGTATTTCTATAAGGTACTAAAATAAACCCACTCACCAATAAATAAAAGATTTCTGTAGGTGAATATACAGTGATAGTTACAGATGACCGTCACCTTAGAATTTAGATCATTGTCACTCTTAGAAATAGTAAAAATGAAAATATTATTTTTTTCCTTTGTGTTTAGTTATTAAAAAAGCAGGTATAGCGGTTAGTATAGCATTAGTTTTAATTTCAAGCCCTGTGTTTTGTTGGCTGGCATGTATGGTACTATAGCAGGCACCCAATAATATTTTATAGATATTAAAGAAACATACGAGGCTGTGAACCCATTGTAAAGCCACGCACTCCAACTAATCCGTGAACCAGCATCAATACGTGATTCAATTTCTTGACATAAGATCTTTCGGTCATGCGAACGGCCTGATCTGAGATCACATATCATACGTTTTTTGCACTCTGCATCACATGCAGGTCTTGTTGGTGAGTTTTTCCAGTAATGCCTGTAAAAATCATTAATATATTTTATATTACTATTTGATTATTATTTATCACAGTGTAATATTTACTTATAATATAGATCAAATAAAGTTTGATCTTCAGCTAAATTATTAATAAACACATCCCAATCCTCGGGCCTCAATGAAGGTAGACTATATGCCGCTTGTGTAGAATATAATTTTTGCCAGATAGGATAGTCGTATAAATTAGCTTCTTTCAAATTCATCACCCACGTTTCGTGGTCCAGCACTGCCTGCAGATAGATTAGTAAATATTATGTTCACTTGGCATTTTCAAGTTGGATAATTTAAATTTTATTACTCTGGTTGAATGCTCTCTATCCCCATCTACATAATATATTCTGTAACCTGGATTGAGATCGTAGTATGGAGTGACAGAAGGACCAACATATGCAATGCTTACTGGTCTACCAAGGTCTTGTGTATCGTAGAACAGTTCAAATTCATCGAAATGGGTATGGCCAAAAAATTGAGCTGTAATTGTGCTTTCATACCTGTTGAAATAAATATTTACTTTGTAATATTAGTTTAATCCAATGTAATAATTATATTTTTACGTTTATATGGAACTTTTTTTAGTTGATAAACCTACCTAATATTAGATATTTTGGTTTTGGTAGGTATGTACCTTATTTAACTTAAATTCAATTTGAAATTGTACACAATGTTATTTCAATTACAAAAATGTCTAATGAACATTGACCGAGTAGTTCATAATAATTTAATATTTTAATGTACCTATTTTTTAATCTAATTTATATTTTGATATTATTTAATCGGTAGGTACCAGGAAAGGTACCCATGTGCTATGTAGTTATACATATTATTTTGTTCTATGACAAAACATTATTACAGTCATTACTCAATAGACATCTAAGCATACTTCGGCACTCGTAAATCTTACTAAATCAAAAAAGTATTATTATTTATCACTAGGGAACGGATTTGAATGCAAATTGCATTTTTTTCTGAATGTCCGAAAATATTGGTTTCCAAGCAAAAAGTTAATTTCATACATCAAAGAATTAAAAAATGTAACTTTTATTTTGCATTTTTTGAAATTTTAAGTGCATTTTGTGGTTTTTAAGTAATTTTTTCAACATTTTTTCCACATTCATTCTAAAAAAAAATAAAATACCTAAATGGTAAAAGGTAAAAGTATAACGAATATACCTATCTAAATGGTATACCTATTAAATTTTAAATTTTTTAGGGTAAAAAGAAGATAGACAGAAGATAATTGAAAGTTAATTAATTAAGTTTGTATTGTATTTAAATATTTTTTATTAGATTTTTCATAATAAAGTGTTTTTTATAAGTTTTAAATTCAAAATTTTGTTTTTATTGAATATAAACCCATTTTTAAAGTTTTTTAGGGCATTTTTTTAGTGCATTTTTTGATGTCAAAGCATTTTTTTAAGGCATTAAATCGTATTTTTTTAAGGCATTTTTCTTGTTTTTTAGAGCATTTAAATCCGTTCCCTATTTATCACTAATAATTAGGCAAGTGACGAGGAGTAAGCTTTGTAAAAAAAAATAATACCTAGTTATGACAGTTACCTAATAGTTGATAGTATAATAATAATAATAATAATAATAATAATTAATACCCAGTTAATTATAATAGTCATTAGTCATTACTGATCATTATAGATACCTAGGTGCCATAATATTATTGTGGTGCCGGCCAAATATAATTATAATGTAAAACCCACCTGGAGATTATGGCGTAATAGTTTCGACTCCAGACTTTCAAACAATCCGGATGCCCAGGTGGTATGTGTCCCAACACGTGGACCTTTTCGCCGTTGAATTCGGCATTCTGTAGTTCGTATATGAACCACTGGAGTTCTTTGACCGGATCAGTGCTGTTCATCAATAGCCACCAATTTTTATTGTTGCAATAGTTCATGTTCAACGATATTATGCGGAACCCAGGTCGGACCAATACACTGTAGAAAGCTCCACGTTTGATGGTCCTGCTCACCGAACCCGGTAACCAACGTCGCCATTGTGTGTCCAATTCGCTGTACAGCCAGTCGATGGCGTACTCGGGTTTGTTGACCAGCGAAGACGGTGGAAAACTGAACATTAGATTAATATTAATACAGAATAATATGGTCATTGGTCTGTGATCATAAAAACCGTTTTAATTGTCCAAAATTCGAATATTACAATTATTTCAACGCACAATATTAAACGTTTGGCACAATGGAAAATATGTAGAAGTATGTATATAATATAAGTACCTATTCACCGGAACTGCTTCGTGATTCCCAAGTGCTGGAAATATGGGAATTCCAGGAAACATTTTGAGTAACTGCGCCACAGTTTCCTTTAATATGCTCAAGTTTTCTTCTTTCGTCTGGTTCCAAATATCGTGCGCTGGTAGATCACCCGTCCATATGATGTAATCAATGTCCTTAAATAAAATGTCAATTTTTAGTTCCAGATTTTACAATTGATTTATTCTAAAATCGTTTACAGTGTGTGTAGCAACAATGTGTTGAAGCATATTGTCAATGGTTCGTTTAGGAGTATCACATTTTCTGTAGTCTCCCCATCTTCCCGCTCGGCTTTGAGGACTGACTGCTGGGCCATTGGTCAAACGGCAACATAAAGGTTCGTTGCATTCGGCATTTGTTCCTTCTTCATAATACGGATCAAAATGTGTGTCGGACAAATGGAGAACTTTGAACTGAGGAACTGGTTCCTAAAAATGTTCAAGGTTATCAATAATTTTTAAATGTACAGATCGAATTACCATGGCATATCTATATATATTCCCTATGGGCCATGGACTACCTATGGATAGTAACTTAACATTATACTTTTATGACGAAAGATTCCTAAGAGGCTTCGCTGCGGCTATTAATTAAGGGACAACATTTAGGCAATTTATAATCTCGTCTTACCCGTCCTCGATCTATGCGTAGTTGTAAACGATTATTAGTGTGAGTGAAATTCAATGTGGACACCACTCTTACGCGCATGCGCATGTCAATAACTATATAAAATCCCCCTTACGAATTTCACGACAATTTACTTAATGTTTTGATAAAATTAGAGTTAGTTAACGTTGTCTGATTTTGATTCTGAACAAATTTTTGAATTCAGCTGAAAAATGTCTCAGCGTACGGAACATTTTCCGTTTTTAATTTTAATTTGAAAAAAATCAATATTTTCAAGTTTTCAATTACAGTTCACAATAATATAAGACTTAATTTTTACAAATTAGTGTAATCTATGGACAATTTTCTGACGAGTTGAAATTTTATTTCAGAGTCAAAATCGGACAACGTAAACTAACTTTCATTTTGTCAAAACTGACGGCAGTAGCGAGGCTCCTTAATGGATGTACCTACATTTTGATTTATTTATGATATTTTATATGTTTGATTAGAAGTACATAAGATGTCAAAAGTGAAAATAATTTATCTAAGTAGTTAGGAATTATCTAAACCTGTATGTTTTAAACGAATAATTGTCATTTTTACAGGTGTTTATAGGTACTTAATATCCATATTATATTGTATTTTTATTCAGTTTGAAATATTTTACCTACTGAAACTGATAACAATCTTCATATTTAAATTATTTTTAGTTCGACAAAGTTATATTGATACCTTGGTAAAATGGTATCTAGTTACGTGTTTTAAATATGTGTTAGGAGCACGCACGGTCCATAGTATACCTAATACTGCATACAATATTTATTATTTACTACCCATATATTACTTTTAATATTTTAATTTCGTTCGGAGTGGGTTTGGGAACAGGAGGAAAAACTACATCCCATTCATGTGTTGGGTTGTACACATCTCCACATGCGTCGCCAATGACAAAGCTGCAGATTTCTTCGGGTCCGATATTTATTCTTTGTAGAACGTAAACCACTTCACCCTAAAGTTAGTAAATCAATTAACCATATAGTTGTAGCTATAATTATTTATACGCATATTAGGTATCTCATACCTATTACATATTATTATGTTATTCAACAATATTATTGTCAAAGTGACTTACACTAAATAGCTCGGTAATGCCCTCGCAGACACGTGGCGTCTGTAATTTAAAGCTCGTGCAGAACTGGTAGGTAATCTTTACAATGTCATCGCGTGTTTTACCGTGTTTTATATAGTGCTGTAGTAGACCAGCGCCAGCTTTACAAGCGGTACATGACATTTTAGACATGACGCTAGTTTCCACCTCGCCCACGACCTGGTTTAAGTTGAGTAATTGCAATGCTTTGTCCACGAACCCGGGCAGCGCAGCCCGCGAAGCTCGACTGTCTTCTTTATTTTTTCCACCACTAACGTCATAGAAATACTTTGTGTAATTTGCCTGAATAGAGAAAATAAAGATATTTAATACACATTAACATTTAATTTTGATATATTATGTAAATATAAATATCGATATTTTTTTAATTTTTATTATTAGGCTTCGACAACTGAGGGCATTAGCCCGTTACTGTGGGGGAGGATACTGTTGGTTTAAACACGTGTGCAGTGTATGTCTGGCAAGGATTTGTCACTAAAAAATCTCAGGTGGTCACCCATCCGGGAACTAGAGACACGGGCCGGTGCGTACACTCAGAGCACATGCATGACTGAATGCAAACACCACGCCACCCCGAGCCATGCCGATAATTTATTTGTTTAACTTGAACAATTTATATAGTTTAATATAATTATACACGAAAATAAGTTTTAAAAGAATCCCTCCAACGAACAAGAAGTGATGAAGGTCAAGTGTTTATTTGGAAACTAATTTTTGAAACACTTGGTATTATTAACCCATTTATATCAATATGTAAAATATATATTGAAAATTAACGATACTCTTCACTTAAAATTAAAATTAATTATTGTGACGTGTTATTATAAAGTTATTTAATTAAAAAAATTATTTTCTTTTTTAAATAAATTACTTTTAATATTTGAAACTTTCTTAATGTCTCGTTTTCCATTTTTTCGATGTCTGGGGCAGTGTAAACTCCAGTTTGGTTGATCACTAGCAACGGTTGATGATCGGAATCTGAGCTCAATAATACTACGTCTTCCCATAGGGACATGTTGTGAGTGGTCCATTGTGGTGCTGTCGTTAGTGGTTTTTCTATTGGAACACCTACAATAAAAATAGCATGATGATTAATGTCATAACTCATAATATATAAGGTTAAGATATGTATACATAACGTCTGAGAAATATGTGTTATGTACGTAAAGTTTTAAAATACGAAGAATCTTTTTTTTTTATTTTAGTTATAATAAAATGTTATTTTATAATTGAAAGAAAATTTACTGAAGACAATTGATGTATCTTTTCATACTCATTATTGATTATTAATTACCTACTGTCTATTTTTTGAATTAAGAAGATCAATATGTATTTTTTGTATATAGGTACTTCTACATTTTGTAAATTACCTAACAATACAACATAATCAAATATTTTTAAACTTTATAAACTTAAATTTAGCTAGTTTAGGTTTATGAATATAATGATACAATTTTTTATTTTACTCAATCGTCGTTTCAAACGTATAGGTAATTAAAATAATATTTATGATTTGGTTCATGGGGTTTCAGTTAATAAGTAAAATTTATTTAGTTTCTAAAAAAAAGGCTTATATCTATGTGTAGTACAAATATATCACCATTTTGAACAAACCAAGGGAAGTAGTTACCTAGGTAACTATATTCATCACTTTGTTTATCACATTCTTCAAATCGGTGGCCATTTACTAATTTATATACTTAGAATGTGTGTGTTATAAATAATTAAGAATTTCAAATGTGGTGTACTTGTGTTTATAATAATAAATTATTTATATCTATTATGATCTGTCCTCGCCATTATTGTAGTTATTACCTGCTGTGAAGACTGCACACACAGTAATGAACGTTACTATTTGACGTGACCATGTTGTTAACAGACTGAACTGCATAATATGTTGAGAATCTAAAAATAACAACAGAATAATAATAATAATAATTAAAAATAAGTTCATGTTGTAGGCTGTAAGACAATTAATAACGATACATAATAGTACAGGTAATAGGTATTGTCTTAATATTTAATTTATCTGTGGTCACACAGATTTGGATACTACAGGAAGTGTTAGATAAAAAATAAATCATTCATTTAATTAATCATATTATGAAATATAATATAAAAGGTGGAGTACAGTCAGTCTACCAAAACCTTAGCGCTTTAGAAAAATATTGTCTCGTCATAACATGTTTGACTCATTTTTTAGTAAGTAGCCACTAGCCAGGTATTACATTTATATAGCATAAGATATAAATGTTATTTATAATAAGTAATAACATATTATTATTTAAGACACTCAAACAGTCTCAATTATTTCCTGTAAATATAATGTATTTTATGTTTACATTCTGATAGTTTATTAATTGTACAGGAATATTAGGATGTAGGTATTATGGCATACAAACATAGTGATATACTGTATACAAATGAACTACCTACATAGTACATATTATCATATTATTATTACATTATAATAACCTAACCTTTATAGGTATTCCGGTATTCGAATTCGCAACTCATGTCATTGGCATGTGGCCGCGTAGTTACGAAAATATACTGCCAAATAACACTAAAATGTGTTATTAATTATTATTGCCTCGATTGCCTTTTATATGATGATTTACGACGGATTTACAACAAATATTACATACCATTAATACAATAATACCTTTGGATTAAGGAGTATTGGATAGACAATTTTCGTATAATATGCGAATATAATATACCAATGCGTCTATTCGTTTTTTCTTTTGTGATAACTGATAACTGGTTAGTAGGTAATTTACTTTATTTTATATTAATATGCTGGCTTGTATTCTTCAATGTTATTTCCTTCACTACGCTTTCGCCCTCGCATGGCATTGATGCATTATGTATATTATATTAAATATATTATGTTAAAATCAGCGCACTGCGATGAAAAATATGTATGACTTAAATTTAGGTTACTAAATTAGATCACGGCTGGCACGGTGCTAATTTTTTTTTTTTTTTATTTTTTTTTGGGGGAGGGGGGTTGGTGATCCTCCCTGTCATCACATTTATTTTTTACACCTCGGTTTCAATCGGAAAAATGCATCTGGTACTTGATCTTTAATTTAAATTTTAGATATTATATATCTTAATTTATTGGTATCTTTAGTTGTAATTATTGGACAAAAAATACTTTTATGATGATATATTCTACTAGTTTGTTAAAAAAGTTAAAAAATAATGATTTTTAACCAATTATTCAATATTTTTTTTGTATCTAAATGGTTCATTTTAAGTACCAAGTTAGAAACTAACAAAGTTACATTAATATTAATTATTTTGTATCGAACCGGGGTACACTTAAATATATAACAAGGTATTACAGAAAAAAAAATATGTATACAATTAGTACATTCCTTGTTTAGAGCCATTATAATCTAAAACATAAGGCGACTAAAGATTATTCAAACGTGTAAAGATAAACTATGTAAATTATTCACTGATAAAATTTCTTTGATAAAATGACCTGATTTTGTAATGAAACTGCAATTAATAATTGTATTAATTTTTATTCATACAGGCAGTAGAAAAGTAAAAAGTAATATTTTAATCATTATATTCATTATTTTCGAACAATAAATTAGTTATGATTTAAGCATGATATTACTATAGTAATATTTTTTAAATAACGGTGTTAAGACTAGAAATGAAATAAAAAGAAAATGAATGGTTTTTTTTATAAATTGTATTTTTCAATATAATAGGTGTAAAGTTATAAACTATAATCGTTATTATAACCATTTTCTCTAATAGAAAATAAAAATGTATACCTATACCTACCAACAATATCCATATCAATATTGCCAGATTAGCAATTTATTTTATATATTATAAAAAAAAATATTTCATTTATACGAAGCTTATAATAATAAGTTCAGCTATTAGTTCGTAAGAAATATTTGGAATATAAAATATATACAATATAATATTCTGTATTAAATTTTGGCCAATAGGCATAAGAAATGAAATTTGACTACCTACCTAATAATTATTTTTACTTTTTATACCACATATTGTATATTAATTTTATTGTTTCGTTAATAAACATCTCACAATTCTTAATCGGATATATGATTTCCACTTTCCATGATATGTTTGCGTTTGCGTTTCTTAATTTGTATACTTTCATGATTAATGATGACCTGATTAAAATTTCATACATTTGTATAGGCACATGTATATGTATTCAGTATTTATATACTTAATAACATAAATATGAATTTCGTACAAATGTATAGCTCAACTTAATTTATTATTTAATTATTATGGCATTTCCATGAAGAGTTATGCAAATATAATTGGATTATATTTTTTTTGCATTGAGGATTTGTTGTTTGGCCATTAGTTGGTGCCTTTAAATGGTAACTAATATGGATAATATACGAATCGGTATAATCCGGTATTCGGAGTTAGGTACTTGAAAATCTGCTTCACGATTTTTCGACAGTTGAAATTTATTTTAGTAGTCGATATTCGTTTATTGACATTTTGAAGTAACGTTAATAGCTTTTTTGAATGTTTATACTTTAATATTTAAGTACTTACACCTATATAGTTAGATTATAAAAAGTGATAGATTAGGTAGTTAAATTGATATAAGGCTGAAAAAATGGATTTCTGTATTTTAATAGCTTATAATATCTATATTATATTCTCGTAATATATAGTTTATATTATATATTTAAAAATTCTTTAGAAAAGTATTGTCAGCACATAAAAGTATTTTTTTCTTTATTTAAAAAAAATGTTCATTCAATAATAATATAGCAACAAAAAAATTGACAACAATAAAATAATAAAATAAGATAAACGTTTTTAAATTTATTATGCTTTATAGCACATCTCTGAACCAGAGAAAAAATGATTGAATTGAAAAAAAAATGAACGCCTATAATATACTAATACAGTCAACAATAAAACAGGAAATAATATTTGAATAAATTTTTCTTTATTTAAAAAAAATGTTCATTCAATAATAATATAGCAACAAAAAAATTGACAACAATAAAATAATAAAATAAGATAAACGTTTTAAATTTATTATGCTTTATAGCACATCCTCTGAACCAGAGAAAAAAATGATTGAATAAAAAAACGCCTATGAAATTTAAATTTAATAATATAATAATATAGTCAACAATAAAACAGGAAATAATATTTGAATAAATGCATACTATAAGTTGACTATTCTCCATTATTCGTACCTACACGTATATTATAGTGATGTATACTGAAGTCTGAAATTTGCTATAGTACTTGAATAAAAAGTTAAAAGATAGAGGTATTAGCCATTATATGAATAGATTATATGAAACCTACGTATTAAGACGTATTATAGTAAGTAGTAACCATCAACGACGTAAAATCAATATTGTTTTTTATTTAAATTGTTTTATAATACATACGACATTATTAAAAGTCAAGGTGAAAGCAATAATTACATACCAGCTATATAAACACATTGTATTTTTATTTATTTTTTTTTTAATGCTTTTAATAATAAATTGATCTATATTTTTTAATGTGTATGATAATTTAAATACGCGGGTGAATACCTATATAATATATTTTATTACCTATGTTGTAATGTGTTCGTAGTATCCTTAACATATTAAAAATATTTGAGAATATTGTATCATAATAATATTGATTGACTATCTTTTTTTATTCATTTATAAATAAATAACCCCTAGCTGTGGATAGGTAGGTTTTTAGGATTTTGAATATAATACGTTTGGCGTTATATAAATGAGACCTGACCAGACCTATCTCTTATGTGTAGACGTGTAGTATCCATATGTACAAGATTTATTTTTTGTTCATAAAAAGATTTAATACATATTTCAGCCATATTTCTATTAGATACATTTTACTAATATGGTTGCAATAAACAATTTTTAATATGATTTATGCGTGTGATTGAACTAATACTATATACAGAAAACCTAAATGAGTATGGTCTAGTATACCTATCTGTCTTATATGTGACTTAAATTTTCTCCTGTTATCAATAATATGAAACGTGTACAAGCACGTATGTTTCTCTTTTCTACATGCCACTAATCATTAAAAATCGAAAACAAACAACAATCCGTAATGATCTCGTCAAGCATTTTATACATGTAGATAAAAGTATAAAAGTAACATTTTTCACATCTTTCGAGTTTCACTCTTTTTATAATAATTGTCTGTGCGTGTATGAGAAACTGGTGAGAAGTAATGATTATCTACTATGATTACTAGTGTGCATTTTATTTTATCGTTTGATAATATTTTATTAGTTAACTTCTCTACAAACGTAAAAGTTTGATATTTTATTTAAAATTAAAATTAACGAATTTCGATTTTTAATAGATTTTATTATCTAGTTGTATTATAAAATAAGTATATTATAGTATTGGTTAATTATAATTGTTCTTATTATTTTACACGAACAAATTAAATTTAGTTAATCTTGCCATCTTCAAAATATTCGAATTTATAAAAAAAAAATATAAATTAGAAAAATAAAATATTATTTATATAAGAAAAAAATAATTGATTGTTATTCAACTGCACATTAGAATAACATAAATTAGTAAATTTATGTGTATAAAAATATAGATTGTTATACATTGTTGTCCTTTTTTGTCGAGTACAAAAAAAAATCTATTTGGCTTAAATATTATACTTGTGTTTTATTGGTATTTACCTATGATTTAGATGTTTGTCACAACTATCTAATAGAATAATTGATTATAATATAGATGACAACTTTAGGACTAGAATTACTGCAGGCTACAGTGAATTGTGCTTTATGATTAGCACAACACTAACTATTTTTAAAAACAGTAATTTATTATTTTTGATGTGCAATTTTTTTATTTTTATCTATACTTTTCAATTATGTTTTATGATTATAAAATTATATTACGTATTTACGTTTTGCATCTAAATATCTAATATACAAAATTGTATATGTGTGTATTGAGAATAAAAATAATATACCACAAGCCAATTCTCCAGCTGCCGTGGTATAGCATCAATAAAAAAAATAAATATATACCTATACCTTGTAAAATAAATATTTGATGATGTTTGTCTTTTACTTTTTATTGAGTCCATTAGTTTTCATATACATTTCCTTAAATATGCAATTTAATGAAAACGACATCATTGGAATTTCGTTCAGATTTTTAAAAGTAATAATCTAATAGCTATTAACTATGGAAGTCGGTCGTCTAAATTATTCTCGAATTAAAAGATGATGTCTTTAGCACAGCATTCGTCCTTGACCATTCGTAATACTTGTAGTAGGGTATAGGTAGGTATAGTGTTAGGTTGATTGGCGCCGTACTACAATCGTCTGAATCTGATCAATTGCACGCCGTTCTCCTTTATACATCGATAATATTTATAACGGTATTTATGTATTTAATAATACGCGTTTCATTTGATCAAACAACCTTTTAAAAACATAATCGGGGTCACGTCACCACATACGAAAATAGTAAGTATAGCTTCATGTCTGATAAAAAAAATATTCGCAAGAATATAGGTATTATGATTTATGATAATAAATTATTAATTTTTTTTATTCAAAATTCAATATTATCGAGGGAACAACTAGTGACATGTTTGAACATTAGACCATTATGTAATTCAATAATTTGAAATGTGTACTAAAACATCAAATTATATCATTTTAAAAGATTTAAGATTTTGAGGATTTTGAAAACAACTAGTGACATGTTTGAACATTAGACCATTATGTAATTCAATAATTTGAAATGTGTACTATTTAATAAGTAGGTATATTTAAAGTGTATTAAGTAGCTATATATACCGACATGTTTTAGTACTTGCACAAATAATTACCTGATTGAATATAAATAATGTTAAGTATTATATATTTATGTAGGTATATAATGTATAATGTATAATGTATATAAATATTAATAAAAATAAACAACAGTAAGTAGCTGATTTTTTTTTGAAAAATCTGATTTACAAATTCTAAATATTAACTTTGCTAATAATTTGAATAGTTAGTAACAAGCTGTAACATTTTTATTACACACAATGCAAACACATTTATACAGTTTCTATTTTAAATATCACTGTTTTTTTTTTAACCGTAATCATAATTAGAAAAATAAATATTTAGTTGATATACAGACCTTATTAAAAAAATTAATCCATTCTGCAAATAATATGAAATAGAAATACACAAACTACGTAAGAACCTTTATACCTTACTACACGTAACCGATCACTGAATGGACAATGGGCTCTCGACTCTCGACTAGGTTCTACTGCATTGCTATTACTCACCCCCTCTTAACGACAATGGACGTTCAACCACTGTTTTAGTGTTTAATAATTCAGTAATCAGTGGTCTTATTAATTATTTTATAATACGATAATATGCGTCATTTACTGGCTACTGCACAGTAAATAGTTTAATCTAAACACTTAATATGTGATTTAAACAAATTATATTTATCTCAATAGGTAACAAATTAGTAATTACTAAATTTAATAAGAAAATTAAAGATAAGTACCACACTGGTAAAATTATGTTAACGATTTCAATATATTTAATTAATTATAATAGCAAAACAATTTAATGGTAACTTATAAATAACGAACAGGAGGTATGTTACCTATAACTTTTTTTTGTTTGTATTTAAATATATTATTTTATTTGTGGGAGTGTTAAGGATACAGTTTTAATGGACATGCTTTATTTTATATAATACAAAATAAAGGTATTCCTTTTTCGATATAAATACTCGTCAAAAAAAATTAAGCTTTACTCTTCTTAGGTATCTTAGAATGGATTTGTATACGAGCTAAAAGCTAATTAAAAATTAAATTATATGGATTAACTTAATTTTTTTTATCAATTTCGCAGTATAGGTATCATTTTTTTTAGCATTTTATAATTAAGTAAGAAATATTCTCTCAGAGTAGAAATGTGCCTATTAAATAATTTTACAACCTATTATAGTTATTTAACCATAAGATTTGAAAAAGAGTTTTTATTATAACATTGATAGGTTAGTCATGAATCATATAGTCGTGTGCACGGAGGGAGGGAGCGGGAGTGCCCGGGCACCCCCGAAAATGTTGTAACTAGGGTACTACAATTTAAGTCCCAGACTCCAGAGCATAAGGGGCCCGTATTTTAATTGATGTTACTAGAATAAAATATATTTTTTTCCAAAATATTTGGTAAAAAGTAAATTATTTTTCGTGATAAAAATAATATAATAAAACGTAAAATAGTTTTAATTTGCGCGTAATAACTTATTAGTTGTTATGATAATAACAGCTATATAAATGTTATTGACTATTAAAGTATAAATAATATATAAACATTGTAATTAACAAGAAATAGATATTAGATCTAAGGGAATATAATATAACTTAGTACTAGTAATATGATTTGTGAACTGTTAACTTTTAACTTATTGATCTTGTGTTCTATTAATTTAACTTGAGTTGATTATTTTCATTATCTTGCTCACCTTTTCATGGTATTTTTCTCAATAAAAATGTATATCATATTTTTTTTTTGAAACACGCTTGATATATGATTATAATATATAATAATTATTATCATCATAATAGTATAAGACCTATAGTACCTACCTATCTATGTAAATTGGATGTCACTTGAAAAAGCTTACTTCCCGCTTTAATAATAAGTACATTGAATTTCTTCAATTGCGCCGGAAAAAACGTGAATTTTTGGTTTTTGGTGTTCAAAATATTAAAGAAAGTACATACCTATTCAAGATTTATTTTTATAACCATTTAAAGTTTAAATTTCGATAATATTATATTATCATCGAATTTAAATTTAATACGCTTTTTTAATTTAAATCCCATTAGCCGAGTTTACATGTAAGAATTTTGTAAGAGTTAATTCGCACATTAGAGTGTGTAGTGTTTACCCATCCAAGCTCTGATAAGTAAAATTGTAAAAACTTGGGATTTTTCAGCAAAGTGGGATTCGGCCAAATGGGATGTGTTATCAATCCATATACCTACAACTGGTTTTTTTGTCAGCGAAATGGCACGAAACGTAGTAATTATATAACTTTGATTAATATGCACATGTCTTGTTGTACAAAAATATTGTAGCCTCCCCCCCCAAAAAAATTCAGGTCTGTGAACGCCTACGACGAATCGTGAATATTAGGTTCATAGCAAGTATTTTTTAAGTAGGTACTAAATATATACAACATTCCAATGATGACATACTGACATCCAATAGGAAACAGAACAAGATTAACCATATATTATATAGAATAATTTCAAATACTATGAATTTACAAATTATTATTTAATTGTGTGGACATTATATTATATTTTTCTTATTATTAATAAATAGCATTTATTTCATTATTTGTATATTGAACTTATTAAATCTACATTTATTAATTATTACATAATTTATTAAAAAAGTCCAAGATCTAGGAATATTTTACCAAATTTAACAAAATACGTTTTTGTCTTGTTATATACAATAGTATCGACCATTATTGGAAAGTAATAAGCTTGTCGAGGTTTTTTGTTATAACGTATTTGTTAGTGAAATATATTGTTATTTAGGTACTTATTTTTACTTCAGTTATTTCTTATCTGTCTTAAAGATACTATAGGAACATACGATTACAGATTAGGTAGATTATTTCTTGTTAAGGTCATTTTTTTAGAAAAATAGGAAATAATTTCGAATGTTTAGATTATATATTATTAACTATTTAGAATCTACAGTACTCTTTTATATTTTAGACTTTTAGAGTAGGTACTCATTTTAATTATATATATTTTATAGTTAAAGTAGTATAGTTAAACTTATGTAAAATAGTTATTTGTAAAAATCAATTGCAGTGTGTACAAGAAATTATTTCATCCATCGAGAAGTATTTTTCCGGTTGGAATATAATATATTTTATTCACGTACCTATTCATATTTTATAAATCCTTGACTCAGTAGAAATTAATGCTTATAACGCCAATAACGGAACTAGAAATTAAACATAATATTACAGGTTTAAATACCTACTTGAAGGTAATTCCGCAATACAAATCGAATGAGGACTTCGTTAAAAAATTGATCCTTAGATAAGTATTATATATTATTTAATATCTGATGAAATAAGTATGTTAGTAACTGAGAGACACCGAGACCATATTATATATACAATGAATTTTTACAATTTATTCTCCGTTAGTTGACATATATTCATTTTTGCAAATATTATGTAAATTAGGTAATGTAGGTAGGTAATATATACATTTTCAAAGGAGTGAAAGTAAGTTAAAATTAAAAAAGAAACCTAATTAAAATTTAGGATTTTACAACATAAGCTAAATATTTTCCAAATAAAGTACGTTTTATTAAAAACTAATAATTACTATTTTATTATTTTGTATTATTTGTATCGTTATAATCTAAGAAACATCTACAATAATATGTCATTATAGAATACAATCTAAAATTGTAGACGGAATCGGAATGTACTTAAATTAATAAAATAATTTTCATTTTTATTAGAAATCTTTTTCTTGTTTATTTCAAATAACACGATGATAGAGAAAAATACCAAGATAACCGATATGTATAAAAACAAAATAATAACTCAACGATAAGATCTTTAAGAGGGATACACGTTAAATAATAGAATGGAGAGAAATTCTCGTCGTTTTATATCATTGTAAAAGGGCTGTTTGGTTAAAACTTAAAACTCCAACGGTGCCGTAAAACTACCTGTAAGATTGAGTCATTTTTTATTTCAAAATACGTATAATTTTATAAATATATCATATGGGTTTTTATTATTTTACGTAATTTTTACTATTTGTTTAATTGATGGGTATTATAATATATTTTATAATTACATTGTTCCTAGGTTTGGTTGAAGTTTGAAAGACATAACAATAATACATAGTATTATATAGGTAAGTATTACCTATATGTATACTATAAATTCGCATTAATTTTCGATTTAAATAACCTGGTATAATTTTTATCTTGATAATTGATATACATAAGCCTCATTACCTGAGGACATAATTTAAATCTTGCGTAATTTAAAATGACATGTTCAGTTTTATTGATTTTGTTGATTACACTGTTCAATGAAACTAATGTATACCTAATACCTACTCAAAATCAATGATACAATTTGAACGTAAGTACTTCACTATTAAAATAATAGCACCTATAAAGTTAATATCTATCAAATTGAATATGAATTGGAAAAAAATTGTAAACAGGGTTTGTATTTTTTTGCGATATCCGTGATTATATAATGCCGATATAGATTTTCATATTAGTTTATTGCAATTTATTGTACACATATTTAGTTTATTTGGAATAATACAAGTCAAAATATTTTATTAAATTAACGAAGTTAAAGCAATAAAATTAATAATTTTACTACTTGTATACCTATCAACAACTTACAATGAATACATATTATATAATAATATATAATATATTGTAAGTAGAAAATCCGAGAGATAATATTGTATTATAAATGGTAAATGGAAGATGCAAACATGTGCAATAGCATACACTATATGGCGTATATGGAAAACTTTCCCCCGCCCCACACATAGTTTTTTTTAATTTTTTCGGGAGCTGTGTTTGAGCATTATTACTTTTTACATAGCTGCACTTCTTTCATTATAATTTTACACCGAAATTCATTTATTTTTTATCGTATATAATTGAATGAATCGAATGATGATAGTTTTTGCTTATACTAATTAGGTATTTCGTGTATCTACATAATATATTTTTTTATGCCTTAATTATAGAAATAATGATCATAAGTGGGCAGTGGCGTGAGTTGTTACCTAACGGCTAACAATACGATACATAGTTGTTATCGAGCGTATATAAGTGGTAAGCAATTGTTATGATTTTACAATATAAGCCTTAAGTGTTTCTGAAAACAATTTAAAATGTAAGCCTCTACTACGCTCGTAATAGAAAAATCTATACATTTGACAGGGTTGAATTATCGTTTTTTTTATTTAAAAAAAAAGATAAATTATTCAACCATAAAAACAACAGTGCCATTCAACACAAACATTGTGCTATTTAATTTCAAAAACTATAATCACTAGCATTAAATATATAAATACGATTTATATATTTTAATTTTTCGAATTTTATTTATGAAATATTATTTGTTCACGAATTTATGCAAATTTAAAGTAAAAAAGTGGCATTATGTCTTTTTACGGTTAATGATATAAATTAGTTGTTTTTGACACGTAAATAACTATACACTATATTAGATCTTTGTCAAGCGTGGAATTACGAAATAGGACAGGTATAGTTTTCAAACTAAGTGGCCAATTATATGTTTTGAGAACATATTGAAAATAAATAGGGAATAGAAATTATTGTGAAAATAAAATAAAAAAACGTGTTTTATCTGCCAGAGGTACATGGCAATTTAAGCAATTATTTTGAATTGGAAATATTTTCAGTACTGAATTTTTTTGTCTATAACACAAATTGTTTAAAGTATAGGTATAGTTATTATATATAAAACAACGTTTGATAAAGAAATTAAAAAACAGTTAGCTACCAAATTTTTTTCTGTTATCATTATCCAGTTTTAAAAATTTAGGTTTGTATCAATATTTAACGATTATTATAAAGATTGTTGCTATTGTAACCTTGACCTAGTCTCGGTGGTCCGCTACATGACCGAATCAACCGGTTGATATAGTATTTTTTTTCTTTTGGAATAGTTGTATTAAATTGTCACGGTTGTTACACGCGGGGAGTCTTGTTGAATCATAACTTAAGTATATCTACATTTCCTATTATTATTATTTTTAACACCATCAGATATAATAACAAAATTGTAACGGAAAACTAGCATACTCTAAATTTACGTAGTCTTAAAAGTTAAAACATTTATGGTATCAAAATGCACGCATTTGAATAATTTAAGGTATAGTCAGAAATCATAATGCGGACAGTAGTTAACTAAATAAATATGTACTTGGATGATATTATGTTATATTTTGTAACATTGTAACATTGTACATTATAATAGTATGGACGTAATTCGAGTTTTAACAATAGGACGAAAGAGAAACAATTAGTAGATAAAACGCTCTGATATTATGCACATAATACAACATGTAATAGTTCGTGAAGAATATAGATAAGTATGTAGGAAATACGAGTATATACAATTATTATGTAAATTATAAATACACATAATAATCATAATAATATTAGATAAATAAAAACGTGTTGTAAACAATATTATTGTTGAAAATTGAAAAACAGAAAGAAAAATTGTATTTTCACAGTTTTCATTTAAATGATTTATATTGTGATGTTTATTTCTGATGACCGATAAATGTTATAACTTATAATGTCATCATGAACGTTTTAAACATTAATCTTAGTGTTTCGTTATTATAGGCGCAATAAGCGTTTGGGATTTGGAGGGGAGGGGGCTAAAGCCTTGATTTGGTAATACTGAATAAGCTTAAAACAAAATGTAGGAAATGTTTGAGGGGCTATGGACACTTTTCGAGGGCTAAGCCCCTAATAAAAACGATAAAAAAATTGTTGTCGTCACTCGTTTGATGTTTATGAACATAATATATTTATAATTTATATAATATTTTATAATGTTTATTAATTTGTACCTACTCCTGGGTCATATTATTATTCCTAAACGGTAGTACGCACATTGCATTTCCCGGTGCCCTGCAGCAGATGTCGTCGACCATACTATAGCGATAATAATAATATAATAATATTGGTACGTGACCAGTGTGTCGAGATTAACCTACTTGGAAATGACACTCACCACCGATCGACAGTCATACAACCGTTTTGACGTGCCACTCTCACTATATAATATACATTACACACACATGCCAGGTATATAGCAGTATAGAACACGCGTACCGCAACAGACCATCATCAATCTACACCCAGATGAAAATCATAACTAACCGCATCGTCTGATTTGCGATCGAGGATTAGAGAAAAAACGACTTTCGCTCACATTTGATCACTATAATATACTTGTGGTGTGCGCACAAATATTATGGCTGGTGTGTGGTCAGAAGTGATAAAAGAACTTCTAAAAGTGAACAATTATAACGCTGAAAGTGTACCTTGTAAAACGATATTTTAGTGTTTGAAATAGTCAATAATATTCTATAACACTTTTCGGAAAACTATGAAACACATTTACTATTGCATTGAACTAATAAAATATAAATATAATATAGGTAATGACAATTAACGATTTTCAAACTTTATAATTGTATTGTAATTTATACTTGTATTATTCTTTTACAATCACGACAATGTATTCAGAAAAATTAAATTTGACAAATTTACATCTAACGATTTACTACAATTAATTTTGATTGATTATTTTAAATCAGAGCATATAGCATACTATGGCGTATAAACAAATAAAATGAATAATAGATATAGAAGAAAAGCTTGAACTTTTTCAAGGTTAATTTATTATGCAGACACATTGCTTATTTATCGTTATCGATTTACCAGACCTATATTTTTCTATTCTATATACTTAGGTAAATATAAAAATATCCATACAAAACTAACAAAATTAAATTATTGTTTTTAAAATGTGATTTATTTTGGACATGAAGTTTTTAAAAATAATTCGATATTATGTTAAGATCACACTTTATGTAAAATAAATTTAATATTTAATTCATTGTGTACCTTATAGATAATAAGGTCGAACTATGCGCTTGTTTTTATGTGTAAATTGTGTTATTAGGTATAATATAGTATAATATAATATCATTAGGTATAACAATTGGTATAGTACTACTACAGTAGTAGGTATTATAATAATGTTCTCACCAAAATAGTTATTTTTTTTAATTCAAACTGCCGAGAAACGGGTTTTTGTAAAACATCATTCATGAAAATAAAAGAACCCAATTTGTTATAATTATGTATCTTTCATATCTGTCATGACTGATGACTGATAATATGAGTTATTTACGCGGTTACACCTAATGAATCTACAACTAGAGTAGTATTTTATACAACCGTTAATAATTCGCGTATTTATTTTCGTACTAATATTTTGATTGATACACCATCGTAATAAGCAACAACAAAACACCAATTGTCAATATTCTGGTAACAATAGCTAGACTAATGATATTGATATTTACTATTATGTTTTACATGGTTAGAGATAACTTCCTACTGAGACGTACGTACCTACTGTTATTATTATTAATATATAAAAAGAAAATACGATGAACCCGTTTGGTGTGTGTGCGCTGGATGATTAATTATTTTACATCGGTAAATATTTACAGTGTTTCAAATAAAAGTTGGCAAAAACTTGTTTTACTCGATCGTGGTTACTAACAGAATAGTGGGTTAGAATTAATGTACATACCTACGAAAATTAAAATACAGTCATGGTGAGTTTCTTCTACAACTAGAGTAGATATATTGTGTTACCTCAGATACCTCACACAGTCACACTTATATATTAATATTATAATATAATCCGTTATACACCTCAAACGGTCGCACTCGGAAATATGGGACACCTATTTATAGCAATGGGGTTAAAATCTACATATTTCTTATAGAATCAATCTTATATAGGTGCGAGTATAGGTGCTAATGTAGATATAATATTAAAGGCTGTGGTTTTTGAAAGAATAATGTTATTGTTCGTTTATTTTATATATGTACTCGTGATCTTTTGCCCAGTGGTCGTGAAGATAAAAATACTGCCAGCGAACCAACCGTTTCCGGATCCAAAAGATTTCACCTCCGTTCCCGGAACTTTAAAAAATGTGTTTACAATGGTCGCGTGCGCGTACTTACGACTTGGATAGGTTCGAGTGAAAGCGATATTCACATGTGTGAGTGTGTCAATAAAACGTATGATTTATTAATTTCTTTTTTTATACTCACGTGCGAGCCACTTATTTCGTGTTCAAAATATCCACCATGAATCGGCGATCAACACGCTTTTTCCTCTTTTTCTTTTTGTCGTAATTTTTTACGTTCCGACGGGAAAAAATTGCGTTTTTACAGAGTCGACATACCTACCGCCGAGATCACGTCTAACAGTAACACACAATGTATTGGCAAGTAAAAGAAAACAAATTTCCAAGAACAAAACGCGGTTTCGAACGTGGTCTGTGCACTCTGTCGATTTTATTTATTTTATTATATTATATGTACCGCGGTGGTCGAAATACGCGCATCTGATGGTGATTTATCGTAACTTATAATATCGAACTAATCACAGGGAAGAAAACATCGAGTGAGCATAATTATTATTATAACACAATATTATTTTAATAAAATTATATTCGAGTAAAACCGTTCACTGTGTTATTTTTCGAATACGGGACGGCGCGCGGCGACGGCGACGACTGCGCGGTGTAGGCAACACGAGAAAGTATCACAGTGGACACGATATTACCGACTGCACCAGTGCACCAGTGGATTTTCGTATACCGTTGGCCGCGAGAGCACACACACACACCGACACGTTATATAGATATAGTAATAATTAGCACAGTGCTGCCACGTACCGGACGCTCACTTAAGTCTCCGAGATACCATTAATATTATTTATACATATTGTAATACAACTACTACTGCCTAAACACGCATAATATTACGCTTTTGGCGTTTTGTTAATTATTATTATTATTATTGGCGTTCGTCTTCGTATATAGGTTTTTGTTTTTTTTTTTTTTTTTTGCGTCGGCACCGAAAATCGTCTACGACAATAATATTGTATATTGCTATATTGTTCGTTTGTTCGTTATTTACGATATTATTATAATAATTCACGCGACGCCGCTTGTTAGCCGGTCGTTGTTAGACATTATATATTTATATTATGACGACCGAGCTCGCCGCAGAACTCTCGAACTTGTGTATTTCTGCATAATAACCACCGTTGTTGAAGACGATTTTCGAAAATTATTATTGCGCAGGTACATTCAACGTTTTTAAGGACACGACTCTAGAAGACCACATTTTTTAGATTATGCTATTATTTTTTACCACAGCTTGAAACTAGTTTCGAAATATGATTTGTAAACCGGTTAAATAAAATTGAAAAATAACTGAAAATAGAATTTTAAAGCAAAATTGAAACTGAAAATGGGAACAAATGGACAGAAGAATATTAAATCTAGACTTATATAAAAAACAAAACGCTTTAAAAATTAAAAAGAAAGCGCGTACACAAAGTTTAAATTTTTGTTTTCAAGTGAGGTTATCATAATATACACTATAAATTTAAAATTAACTATTTATAGCCAATAGTTATGTATTAGTAGATTAATAAATTTGGATTGTTATGTGAATATAGTTATTAGTTAGGTACTTAATAATATTATAGTATAGACAATTCACTCACTATTTTAGTATGGTAGTAATTATGTGATCGACTGAATTATATGATAATTTATTCAACGTCACTACCCAATGTGTTCATTTAATTACTTTTTCTTTTTATTTAAAATAAAGAAGCATTTGTGTATAATCGTAAGTTGTTTTCAGTGGCGTAGCCAGGATTTTTCTTCCAGGGGGGGGGGGGTGTGGCTGATAAACTTTTACCGATGCACAATGTTATATGCATTAAATACGTATTAGCACAATACTTATAGACAATTTTTAAACATTTTAAATACAATCTAAGACTTTTTGAGCAACTATCATAGACCATTAAAATAATTTTTAAATTTTCATAACATTTCGGAGGTGCTGCAGCACCTTCAGCCACCCCCCTAGCTACGCCACTGGTTGTTTTATTGAATTTTCACTTAAACTTGATTTGTAAATAGTAAATACATAATATATAAAATAATGCTACATCAAAAAATGTTGACACAGACGTTAACAATCAATTGATATAAAGGTACGGTACATGAATGAACCATGTACAATAAACATAATATACTGTATTGTTATCTCACTACTACTAAATATCCATTAAATAGATAATAATTAAATAATTTTAATTTTAAATTAAAATCACTGCTATTTATATGCGCAGAGTTCATAATTCACGGTAATCGGTAATTCGTGATCGTAATGAAACTTTCTAAATTTGATTGATGCAATTTAGGCCTTGTAAAATACTATAACAATTATTTAGTTACGATGCAAAATATTAACTGTTGAACTTTAAACCATTTAGTATTGTGAAATGCAGGTACGTAGTTTTTTATTAAAATACGAATTAGTATCTATTTATATTTATTCTTATCGAATAAATTATATCAATTAAGTCAATAAGTGGTGATATAAAATTCTTTACAACGTATTTTAGATTCTGAGCGGAGCGATGATGTGTTTTTTTTTTTTTTGTTTATTTTTCTTTTTTTTTTTTTTGTGTCTGCCATCACCGTTTGGGGAAGTAACACTGCTTCGATTTTCTTCAACAGTATCTTGTTCGATGGGAAAGTGAATCTAGTTGGTGCATTCAGGAGGTCAAATATTAAAATTGCCAATAGGTTTCAAAAGCGCCGGAAAAGACAAAATGAAAATTAAGGAAAAACGGGAATTTTTACGCAAAATCGGTTTTTGACAAATTCGATTTTGGTTTTTGGTGTAACTCTAAAACAAATAATCGTAGATACATTAAATATTCACTGGTTGTTTATATTATCATTTTCTATATTTGATAAAATTTTCAAAATATTTTGACTTATTTTGAGCTGTTTACGGACATTATTAATTTTCTTAATATATTTTTTGGGTCAAAAAGTGTGAAAATTTAATGGCAAGGTCCTGTACGTAGTTTTTTATTAAAATACGAATTAGTATCTATTTATATTTATTCTTATCGAATAAATTATATCAATTAAGTCAATAAGTGGTGATATAAATTCCTTTACAACGTATTTTAGATTCTGAGCGGAGCGATGATGTGTTTTTTTTTTTTTTGTTTTGTTTATTTATTTTTTTTTTGTGTCTGCCATCACCGTTTGGGGAAGTACACTGCTTTGATTTTCTTCAACATTCTGTTCGATGGGAAAGTGAATCTAGTTGGTGCATTCAGGAGGTCAAATATTAAAATTGCCAATAGGTTTCAAAAGCGCCGGAAAAGACAAAATGAAAATTAAGGAAAAACGGGATTTTTACGCAAATCGGTTTTTGACAAATCGATTTGGTTTTTGTGTAACTCTAAAACAAATAACCGTAGATACATTAAATATTCACTGGTTGTTTATATTATCATTTTCTATATTTGATAAAATTTTCAAAATATTTTGACTTATTTTGAGTTGTTTACGGACATTATTAATTTTCTTAATATATTTTTTGGGTCAAAAAGTGTGAAAATTTAATGGCTCCTGATATATTGTTACAATAGCAGTTGAAAAATAATAAAAATACATATGCTCACATTTTTTTTATAAGCATTTAAAGTTTACATTTTGACAAAATTTATCAAATTTAAAATTGAAATTCACAAAAAATTTGATAAATTTTGTCAAAATGCAAACTTTAAATGCTTATAAAAAAAATGTGTGCATATGTATTTTTATTATTTAAAATTAAAATTCACAAAATTTGAAAATTTTTAAACAAGGTTCCACGTAAGTAGGTTATTCTGTAACCAAAATATAAAGCACAGTTATTTTTTATAGTTATTTTATGTTCATATTTGGTTGAAATCAGATATTCAAACAATGAAGAGCGGTTTTAGTTTTGTGTTGTATTTTAATATATTGTTCGTGGGTACTTGAAACTACTAAAGTATATTGTTATGTACAAACATGATAATAAACAAATAGTAATAATAATAACTTAACCGGCTACCGTATTAATAGTAACAATTTAAATATAGTATAAAATATCCTAGGTAGGCCGTCAAACCGTCTTCGCTCATAATCGTTTTTCGTATACAATGATATCATATCATTGATTATTTAAATCAAATTTTACACTATCCGTTACAGCGACCCACTTGTAACCTACTGTACAGCAGAGTGACACCTACTTGCCCACTTTTTTTTATTTATTTTTTTTATCGATCAGCGATCTTAAGCATCGGCAAGTGGCAACTATAGTCATTAACATTTTGTAGGGCGGTTACCGTGGTTAGTTGAGGAACACGTGTTTGTGGGGTGAGGATTCGTCACTAAAAACCCGGGTGGGGTTACCCATCTAGGAACTGTCGGGCGATGCTTGACCTCAGAAAACGTCAGTGACTAAGGCCAACCACAGAACCACACCAGGCCCCAAACAACGCAATTTATGAGGACATTCAAACAAATTCAACTGGCCTTTTTATCTTTTATTCTAATTCAGATTATAATAGTAGGTGTACCTACAATACTAATATTTATTTATATTCATAATTCAATAAACCATGTGATGTTGTTAAATTTAATGTCGTACACGATTAGTATAAATACATAAGTAATAATATTTTTTTATTAATTTTAAAATTATATTTTTATGCAGAGTATCTATATGTAAAGACTTTAATTCAAAATGTAACAATAATTTAGGTAATTGTCGCCTGTCCGTTATATTAAATTAAATCGTTATAATAATGGTTATTAGTTTTTTTTATTACCTACCAGATACAATATTTATATGTTATTATTATAATAATGTATATACTGTTAAATACGTATAATGAAGGAGAATGGCCTGATAATGGGTAAGCAACTGTTTTTGCGTGATTGAGTGACAAGAATACCACTCTTATTTTGTAATAATGGGCAATTTTCAACCAAGTTGGCGACCACCGGAGAATCAGATTTCAACACACCATGGTAATAACTTTACAAGTAGTTAGTATACCTACATTAAATCATTTTCCTGAAACTTTTGGCTATGAATATCAATAAATAATAAGGCCGTCGCATGTCAGCGTGTGCTTCATATTTAGTTTAAAGTTCTTATGTTTGGGTTAAGGCTCACACGAACAAGTGGATAATTTGTTTAGGCTGACACCTCTTATAAAATACACAAAAGCAAGAACTTATCACTACAGTTATAAATGTATAACCCTTACGTCATTTAATAATTATAATAGTTTGTAAACACTCAGATATTTTGAAATATAATGTGGAATTATGAATTAAATAAAAATCATTGAATAGAAAGCGAGAGGTTTGAAAACATGTACCAATTATTATTCAAGATTGGGTTTGTCGAATTCGGAACAAAAAAATTAAAAATTATAAAGCCAAACATAATTAGCACACAAAGAAAACTTAATATACCATAATATAGTATATTATACGTAGGTACTCGAGCAAATAAGGTCACTGGGTAGGCCATCATTTTGAAATTTTGGTGGGTGTGTATATTTTAGTGTAGAACCGGTGTGTGTGTAATGCGTGTGTAAGTACATTATTATTTTAAATATTTGAAAATGATATTACTATATTATATTATACTCTACTTATCAATGCATTACAATATAGCTTGGCATCCGAAAAAAAAAACAACGATTATATAAGATCTAATCTCTATGTATAGTTAAAGTAGGTACCTACAAAGTATTTAGGATTATAAGAATTTTCAATTTTACAATAATATATTAAAAAATTGATTGTATTACGTTTAATATGTTTTATGTTGTAGTATCTATAACTTGTAGGCGATAAGCTTCTATAATATTTAATCGGAATTTTCTTTTTTTAATGCCATAGTGCAATGAGTGTTATTACTATTATTTGTTTTTTATGGAATTCGTTATACTTTTGGAAAAATCACGAACCCTAAATTAAAATGCCAATGTAAATTCTTTGCATCAGATATTGGATACTGGATAGCTAATTATTATTAAGTACCTAAAAGGAATTAACTAAGTCTCAAAGGGATCGTCCTACCACCCCCTTAAAACCACTACCGGTGCATTGTAATACGATCGGAATAAATATCAAGGTATATTATTTATTTACGTAGCACTGCGTGGTGTAAAGTACGGTAACCTCTGTGGTACATCTGCGGGTGTGTGGGGAAAAAAGTATACCTATAATGGCTACTACCTATATTATTAGCCGTTAGGTAATTATAAAGCCGGGTTCACACTACACCGTGCCGTGTTCTGTAAATTTAATACACGTCAGGTACAAAACATTGGTACCACGTTACCTCCAAGTTTAATATAATATTAAACTCTTCACGATACGGCGTAGTGAGAACCACGAACTAAGATAATATTATATAGTTAAGATATATCTAAGTTTATGGTGAGAACTGACTAACAGATTAACAGATTAACTTATAACCCGGGTAAAGGGTGATTCATGACATGTGGTGATGATTTCGGTGGGCGTCAGTCGTTTCCAAAAAAAATATATAAATTCCAATATATTCGATAAATAGTAAATACGTATATATTATTCATATTCATGCGACTATGTTGTAATATGCGACCAATACTCGTAATTTCGTCGTTGTTGCAACAGTACTCACAGATCCGATCACAGAACTCCGATCCCGATAACACAGAAATTACAGACACTATGATATCCACACGTGATATTGGTTAGATCGATTTATATAATATATATTTATAAAATGTATAGGAATTTCTACGTTTAAAATCAATTATCTCTTTATGATATCTTCAACATCAAATGGTCTATGGGTACATCGATGCGCGATGGTCGATAGCACTGCAGACAGACAGGGGTTCTCAAACTCCATCTCAATAAGATAAGTAGAAATAAATTTGGCGGAAACTCCTACTCGTGATATTTAATATTAATAATGTTGAAGTGTTGTTTATATGGATTAAATACAATTTACTCATTGTTAGGGTTCGTATGCCGCTACGCGTTACATATAATATTATACAGCATAAATGATTGTTGTCTGAAAATTTGTTCCGTTCCTTATCATCAGAACTAAAGCGTTGTTGCGCACGCTATGACAATCATCATTCGTACCGTGATGACGGTATCGACTATCGGCTCTACGTAATCGTGTAATACAATACGTCAATACTGTCTGGAAAGAACTAAAAACGAGTATTTTTTATTGGTCCGGTGGAGACGTCATATTATTATGTACCCAAGTATATGTACATTATTACCCTCGCCGGTCTCTCCACGAGATGAACAATCGTTTACGACAGTGATAATAATTGTATGCAATAATAATTAATAATTATCATTGATCGAACTCGACAGGTTGTCGTTTATCTCTGCAGTACGATACGTCAGTCATAAATAATATATACCTATACCTACATAATATAATAATTCATATAAATAACCAAAATTTTACTAATCGAAAATTCTATAGGAGGAACACAACACTCGTAATGTTGGTGCCGGACCGAGGTCGTCCTCTGTCACCGGAGTCGGAAGTCCGCTACAGTGGATAAAACGAGCTTATGTAAAGTGGCGGTGTCCGCATCCGACCAATAATTGTTGTAATTTTGTCGGAGAACAATGTGTAACAGCTTCAGTACTGCGGCTTTTGTCGGTTTACGAGTAATTGCTATAAATTTTTCGTTCACAAACACCGTCGAAATATTATATCGAATCACATTTAAAAAAAAATAAGCATCGTGTATAACTATTAATAATATCACATATACGCTATACCTATAGCGAGAACAGCGAACATTTGCAGAGACAATACCGACGTGACATTTGATTTATAACTTTTGTGGTGTTATCTTTGTATATTTAATAAATATATAGTTCTTCTGTCCGCGTGTGTCACTGAACTCCTCCTAGACGACTGGACCGATTTTGATGACATTTTTTGTGTGTTTGAGTGGTTTCCTGGATGGTTTAGATTCACAATTATTGGACCTAGTAGGTCCAACTAGGAAAGGTTCTCAAACGGGATTTTGAGATTTTATGATGGAAATTTTTGTTTTCCATTTTTGGTTGCTAACCTAACTCACTAGTTATTCGGGCAGATGAGGTAAAAGCATCAATCAAATCGTCACGTTTATAATTCCGAATAAAGAAATTATATCTATTATACACAAATATGAGAGTTAAATGTATATTAATTGGTACTCAAAAGATACTTGACCGACTATGTGAAAATTTCAAATTATTCTTGGAGATATCAGAAAAGTTTAACGAGTAGTTTAAACCACGTTCGATTTATAGCAAGTGCTATATCGAATCTACAACTAATAGATTGTCTATCTTGGTCGAATTATTTCACAAATCGACGTAAGTTTGCTTGTGAACTGAGATAGGTAGGTACATCAAAACAAAGAGACACTTATATAATCTTAATTTTGTATTTTTTCATTTTCTCACGGGCAAAATCGGGTTATACTACTAAAATTGAATGTTGGTTTATCCAAAGTTAATAACCTCAAAAAAATGACTGACCGTTTTTAATAAAAGTTATATCAATTGATTACTTGAAACTTGAAGAGTGTTTATAGCTTAATTTTTAACTATAGTTAGCTAAAGGGTAACTCACACTTAATTTTTTTTTCGAAATACTAAGTTTGAACTTTAAATTTCATATTTCATCGACGAAAATAATGGAAATTTTACGAACTTAAATGAATTACACTTATGGAATTTATGTGAGTATAAAATAATTTTGTAATGCTGGTGTCGATGTGTTTATTTATACAATATACTCATAACTTATATCTAACGTCGTAAATTATAGAATAATTAAAATTGTTCGTAATAATTAGAGGTATTCATATCGAGTTGTGCTGATCCCGGCAGTTCAATGTACCTTTATTATATAGTACTATACTCATTATTCATGTGCACTGATTTGTGAATGATTTTTTACAATATCCCGAATGGCACAGTGCTGGTCAAATGATACGGTCATGTGGTAAGGGAGGGGGATTAGTCTTTTAATATCCACTATTCGATTATTAAAAATATAATTTATGGTTATCAGATCTTAAACATTAAAAAAAAGGTCATGGGGATTTATTCCTCTCACTCACCGCCTTGTTTGACCAACCCTAGAATGACAACAAAATAATTTAGCGATTGTGTATTAATTCTTAAATGTTAAAACATGATTTATGTAAATTACGACGACGGTCTTGTCCCACTCAATGAATATTATCTTATTATTTATCGCAATGCGATAAGACACTGGTACCTAAGTGGTAATTAGTAAATACGAAATATCAATAATATCATAGTTGAAAATATGTGTGATTGTTTCTATAAGTATTATTGACTATTTTAACACCACAAAATACTAGTATACTACTTTTTTTACCATATCTATTCTGGTTGTCTTATCGTAATAAATTCGCTAAAAAGTTATTATCCTCGTGCCTTTACAAATTGTTTTCAATTACTTATATTTATTTATTTATTACAATAATGTCATATAGGCATATAGCTAGGTGCCTATAGGCTATGATACATGTATAGTACACGTGACAAGATTTAACAAAAAATTATTATTCTCTTACTTATTAGTTACCTATAATAGCTAATAATATGATAGTACTGTGTTCAGGTTTTACCTAGATTTTCAAAACAAACATAAATAATGTTGTCAACCAACTGAATTGAGTGCAATATTTGTCTACTTATCAGGATAATTTTGGCTAACACTGATAACTATTATTTACACAACAAATCAAGAGTTATACGGTATTAGATACAGCTATAATACTTACAGGTGAAGTTCGCCATGGTGGTTGTAGCCTTTGTTCGATCGCGGTCTGCCCACTACTGAATAACTACTGCTTACTATCACCGACCGTATATAATTTTAATAATGCATATATGATTATTGATTACCTAGAATATTGCTGTAAGTCCTTAGCAATTCAAATGCGTCATAATAATTTATTATTTTAATTTTTTGAAATTTCTAAATTAAATTACTTCTACCTACTTAAAAAAGTATTACTTATAATTTCATATAATTATTTTCGTTTTTATTTTAAACAAATTTAATTAGTTTCTGCACCACCGTCATTGTTTTAACAGTCATTATATTTTATAAGTCACAATTGTCACACAAAACGTTTCTCAATTAAATATTTGAGCTATTGTCGTGTGTAATTACTAATAAACAATACATAATTTAAAACATATACAATCTATTAGAATTCCTCAATAGTATTGATATTAGTAATTATACCAATATCGTGGAATATTTGGTAGACTTCTTCTTTACCTGAAGTTATAGACTATGGACAAAATTCGGATTTATGTGCCGTCTACTTATTTTAGACTATTGCATAGGTAATAAACCTAATTACTATGCATTTATTAATTTATTGTTCTCTGTGATTTTATTCCAATAATTTATTAATTTACATTTTGTTTTTAATCTATCGTCTAAATAGACAATAGTTATTGATTAATATACCTATTAAAATTAATCAAAGTCATAACTACTGTGATACTGCTATTGCTTTCACACAACCTTTGTAGTATGAAAATGCAGTAATTACCCATAATATTATACTTGTTGGCAATGCAATGTTCAATATTAATTGCTGAAGTGTCAAAAAAATTCCATTACCTGTCGTTGCAAAACTATAAATTAATAAAATGATTGACCTTAAACGGTATCGTTGTTTGTCGTATTTAATTATTTAAATGTGCCATTGTATTTATTTTCCAATTTACCATCCTACAGTTATTATAGTAACTTATTATTATAGGATCTTCAGACGTTTAACGATTGTAAGTAATGAGATACTGAACGAACAATTATAACTATTATTTGGTAAAGAATATTAAGGTGATTATATTTTATATTTATGTACTATGTAGTTACTAGATTGTTAACGAATAACGTGTACAATGTACATTTGCCACTTTTATATAATTTTATAGTAATTATTTGTATATTGGTTATATTATTAAGATACTTATGTAGTGTAATAAATATTATTTTCATTTAATTAGGTAAACGTAATGGTAAAGTTGGTCGAAAACTGTCTATTGCAGTGTATATAGGTATAAAGCTTTAAATTTTAGGCATTTAATTCTACAATATTAATAAGTATTATAATTATCAGTAGGTACAATACTCGTCCAACAGTTCAATTGGTACGGACTACAGGTATAGCCGTATATTACATAAAACTGACAAAGTAGACAATAAAATATAATCCGGACGTTGGCAAAATATTATTTACAAATTACAATTTGTGTATGTCTTCTACTCTTTTAATGTATTATTACATTTTTATTATTTAAAAAGCGGGTAAGTGGATATCACTCTGCTGTACAGTAGGTTACAAGTGGGTCACTGTATAATGGATTGTATTACATTTTAATTCAATGATATCATATCATTGTACCTATACGAAAAACGATTCTGAGCGGGGACGGTTCGTCGGTTTGGATATTTTATATTGTTATTATATTTTATTATAGCCTGTATGTTAGTTTAATGTTATAAATTACAAAAAAATAACCAAAATTGTTATTTTTATTTTCATTCGTTTCTATGGTGATAAACAAAGCGTTAGAAATTAAAATCCCATTTTTAGTGGTTTTTGTAATTTGTCGGTAGTTTTTCCCGTGGCATAAAATAACTATTGAGAAAAACGAAAAATTACCCCTCTAAAGTACTATCTTGATCCAATTTGCTAAAATATAAGATACTAATATTGAAATCGAAGTACTCCTTCAGGTAAAAATTTTGTATACAGAATAAAAAAAAATAAAAAATAAACACCATTGTAAAACCACTAGCTTCCTCGCTCCGCTCAGAATCTAAAATGTCCGGTGTATATTTACTATTTAGTTTTTGGTATAAATATACATTACAATATTGGCCTTTACATATTTTTATTATATATTTTATGATTGCATATTAAATGTACGTTGCACCTAATATTATAAATAACAATACAGTCCATTTGACAACATAATTGAATTGCGTAGTAATAATAGTCTTGTCATAACTGTTTTTTTCTCAAAATATTTTCAATGTTTTATGTATTTAAATTTTTTGTTGTATGAAAAATACAAGGTCATCAGCCTTGGTTGTATTATATTGATGATAGATTTTTTTTTTATAATATTTGATAGTTTTTAGATTTTGATCGAATCGAGAAAAATATTTGCAATATGATAATATGTTGTTTTTGAATTTGTTATTTGATTTATTTTTTGTTGTGAACACTGGGTCGTTGGGGGCTAGAAAATTTTTTTGTAAATACTTTAAATACAATAAATCTAGTCTGATCTATCTGGAATCTGGATAGTGGAGGTTCTTTCTACATTTTCTCAATGTTTCTCAAAACATAATGAAAAATAACTGTCGAAAATAGTAATAAATTGTATTAATGGTAACTTAATGTCTTTATTGTCTATTTAGTGTTTAATGTGTAAAAAGTACAAAGTAATAAATTCCACATTGATTTTTCTATAAAAAAATATTATGTTTATTTTATTAAGTTGAAATATCTTATTTAAATATAATATTGTCTTTCGAATCCTATGGTTCTTTACTTTCAAATTCATTTTAATACCGAACCACTGACTCATCCATTTCCTCAGCTGACCCACTTGCAATGTTTCTTGCTAGGTACTATTTCAAACGATATGAATTAAATGTAGTAGGTACATAAATGCATTCTAGAAATTCAAAATTCAAAATGTTAATAGGGTCTTAATGTTTGAGATTTTATTAAACATTTTAAGTATGTGAAAACAATTTAATGGTAATAATTATTTATTTTTCTCGACTGTATGTGATATCATTGAGGTACCTAATAATATTATGATACTGTAATATTATTAACACGTGTTTGGAATTGTCACTAGATACGTTTGTTTATATTGACGTAAATGATAAATGTTTATGATTATTGTTTATTAATAGTGTTATGTATTATGTATAAGTTGACTCGGCCCTAACGCACTTGAGGCCGCGTCAAAGTGTGTAACCGATCAATAACATTTTAACCAATCAATAAAATATGTGTAAGTTACTTAAAATTATTACGTAACAGTCTTGAATAAGGTGTACAAATACAGTATTTACCTAGGTACATGGCCTGATTTAATTTATATTGTAATTTATTTTGAACAATCATCATAGCCATTCTATACGGACGAATAGATTCATTTATAAATTAATACTTTGTTTATAAGTATAATATGTACAATGCATAAAATGTGCTATCCACATTCAAAACAAGTTCGGTGTTTGTACAAATCCCATCTCATTAATAGCTAAATGGTAACTACAGACTATAGAAATACTTGTGAATTGCTACCGATTACTATAATAATATATTAATATTATATCTACGCGATTGCCTCTTTTGAAATACCTATAGTCTTACAGTCGTCTAACAGCATCAGGGTCATAGTTAAAAATTATGCACCCCGCGGCATTTTTAAAATTCAGTCTCTCCTGCCACTTGGGGCATTGAACCTTTCACCCCCTCCCTTAAATTCACCACATGTATTACATCATAATAATATCATGGTTTAATGAAAACAATTATTATTTTTGAATTTATAAAATTCAAATTACGCCGCACTTCGCTACAATCTTTCGGTTACCTCTATAATTATTATTTTCATATTAATCTCATTGACATTGAGACTGTTCGAATACAAACGTATCTTTAAAACCATATTTATCATAAATTCCAATATTTGTGTACGATACATTTTAACCTCAGAATAATAATAACACATTAGACATATACTTACGTGTTTGTGGAGAACTGTGGATAGATATAATTATATTATGATATTAATATTACCTAAATATCGTATATTTATCAAAACTAGGCATTGGCCTTGAAGAAAAATTTTCTCATAGTTCACAATATAATATAAGTTCTACACTTCTACAGATTAGGATAATTGTGCGTATATTGTTTTTGTATTTTATATTACATTTTTCATTCATTCGCATAATTAATATGATATACCTAATATTCTATACAGGATAAACGTAATTAAAAATTATCATAAAAATGAGATTTAAAATAGATTGTTAGGTTTTATTAGATGTGATATTTTAATTACGGTTCTTTAAATATGAATAAAACTTTTTTTTTTAATGGATGTGTATAAATACCGTGATAAATGATGAAATTATCCATCGAGAAATAATAAGGAATATTATAAAAAAAGAACGGTTATTTTATTTGTATTATAATATGTGTATTTTATAATATAAAAAAAAGAGAGTTTATCGGAGTAAAAGGTCACAAATCCGCTTTTACAGAAACACAGTTATTATTTATTAGTGTTTATGATGAAGTCGGCGGAGTCGGGTCAAATCCTATCACTGTTTTCAATGCAGCTGGATATACTTAAAGAAACCATTTTAACCATTTTAAAGATTTCAGTTTAGGTTGAGGTTATTAATTTATCATTTCAGTTACCTTAATGTTGGTATTATTTTTCGTAGTTTAATTATCAAATACGAAGTTTTACATCATTTTCTAGTATTTGATAATTTACACAGTATTTTACTTTACTTAGTAATAATTAACGTTAAAACGAAACAAGATAATATTTTATATTTTTAAGTAACATGTTGTCTGTAAAACGCTTTTGCTCCTTCATGCACGGATTTAAGATTCAGATATAAACGGAGAGTATCATTAGTGACGTAGGGAGGTATTAGAAATTATGTGTTAGGGGAGATCTGATGTTATGTACAGTTTGCATTTTATTAAAATTTTTTTGGCATTAACGCAATCTTTGAGACTGTATGTTTAAATAATATGCTTGATTAGTACATAATTTATAAAGCAGCTGACGAGTACCTAAGTTAATATAATTTAATTGAAAATATGTTAGGTTATAATATTTGAGTTATAAAAATAAAATAAATGACTTTGTTATTGCATGCATAAAGTTTTTTGTGTATCGTTTTTTACAATTTGGTAATTATGTATCCCGTCACATTTGTTCGGTCCTTGACATAATATCTTCAACGATTTTCACTGTACAATATTGTGTGGAGGTATATACTTAATAGTAATATAAATACGATTGCGTTGGTTATGCATCTCTGATTACCAAAGTCGTATACACAGATTATTGATTTCAAATTTAATATTACAACACATCACTTTCCTCCACTGAGCTGAGCGATGGGAGCCAAGTATTCAATACACAGTGTGTCAATGTGTATGTTTTTCGAATTTTGAAGTAAAATATCTAATGCAGCTGGTGAGGCCGCCCGGCTATTGACATCGCCATGCATTCGAATCTCTGCGAAAAGTTATTCTGGTGTTGTACAAAATTATAAAATTTTCAATTTTTATAGCTAAGGATTGAAATTTAAAACAAGGATTCTCATAAATAGTTCATACCTATACTGTAACCAACGAATTCAAAATATAATATATAAACACATATGTGTTTAATATATATTTAAAGTTCAAATTTGGACGAAATGAAATATTAAAAAGAATAATAGTGATTTTAGTTATTTTTTTGTAATTAAAAAATAACTGCAAAAATGTAGTTAACCGATGCCCCAAACTTTATTGCTTAATCATACAATTCACTCAGAAAATGTAAAACAAGTAAAATTTGTATGGAAATGGCCAGCAATAAGTATCGGCAGCACTTAAGTTAGAAAATTAACATTTACGAATTGTTTTTCTTCAAAGTCTTTATCGCCAGTTATATAATTGGTCAAACTCATTTTGGAAAATCGCTTGACGTTCCTTCCCATAACTCATAAGTAACATAAACTGAATTTGAAAAACTATATTCCATCTCTATCCTAGTTAAAACTAGTATTTTCGGAATAATGTGATGTTATTATTATAATGTAATGTTATTACGTATATACAAATCATTTTTGACCTATGTGTAGACCTCTGATAAACGTGCCGACGCAAATTGAATAGGTTGATAATATTGTTAATTTTAACGTTAACGGATAAGCTTTTTTAAACTTATTTGTCTTAATGTTTCATTGGTACAAGATAGATATAATAACGTATTTTTCTTAATTTGGTATGTTATCAGGTTTATTTAAATATTTTAGTACGTATTATGGTAAGTTATTATGACGTCCATGGAAATATTTTTGTAATAATTGCTCAATAAGTATTACGTAATTATCACTGAATTATTTTTGATGAACAAGATGTAAAAAGTTGATAAAAATGTAATGAATTAAACTAATAAAACAGTACATAGTTAGGTACTTCATTATTATTTTATCTATGAGAACTTTTTGTTGATGGTTTAAAATAAAACAATTAAGTTTGTTTTGATCAATGATTTATTATTCATACCTAATTTAACTTATAAAGGGATTATTTGTTTTTATTTATTGTATAGCAACTTATAAACAAATAATGCAAAAAAGTTGACCATTGCCCATTGGGCACTTGTGTTACTTTGATCACCTTGGCCCAGAATAGTGTTGCATTAATATTATAAACTGGAAAGTAATGATAAATAAACGATTCCTTATATTATATTATCTTCAATATATTTACGGTTGTAGTTTTAAATAAAAACCAACAATAATAAATAATATCTAAGGTAGCAACTATTTAATATCATATGAAATGAACTCACAAATCTTAAGATTTTATAATTTATTTATTTAACAAAATTATTAATGTATATCTATTTTACAACATAATAGAAACAATTGGCAATACCATAATTATTATCAACAATTATTGTAACTGATACTTGGAGATTATTTACACAAAACTGAAATATCTTGGGAGGTTTTAAATTGTTAGAGAAATAAATCGTCTGGCTGGGTCATAGTAATGAAGTGTTAAATTGGAATTCAATGATATAAAGTCATAGTATTACAACAACGATTCTGAGCGTATATATTCAGCCTTTATTATTAACTACATAGTATATTTTATGATATTATAGCTGTTAAGGTAATTTATTTTACCATTAGTATTACAGTAAATTGAATAAATTTTTTCCGAAAAATTGCATTTCAAAATGACATTTAGCATAATATAAAATTTAATAATATACTTTAAAAGTTTCATGTACCCACGAATAATTTTAACTTTCAACAAATCGTTATATTTTCCGTTTACATATCCAATTTCGTCCAAATTTAAACTTAAAATATTTATTGAAAAAAACTGTGTTTATACAACTTTTAGATATGTTTGGTTACAGTATGAAATACTTATAAGAAACCTTGTCTTAAATTAAAAAACTTTGCTAAAAAAGTCAAACATTTTATGCATTTTTAATTACAACATTTTATTTATATTGACAAACTTTGTTTTAAAACTCTATCATGCATGGCATATAAACATTTGGTGAAAATTTAAAGTATCTAAGGTTTAACGGTTATTGGTTTTTTAGTCACACCAAACTATTTTGCGTTAGAAACTTAATTTTGTTTTTGGTTTTTCTAGATGTTTTTGGAAATATACTAGCAATTATTTACTTTTTATACCCCAAAGTTCTAAGTATATTCACTTTTCCACCAGAAAAGATGCTGTTTAAGAAAATCAATATCAATCAATACTGTTCTGAAAGGTGACGCAGACAAAAAAAACACACATCATTGTAAAATTAATACATTAACCATTCCGCTCTCAGAATCTAAAACACATATTATTGTAAAATCAATACATTCATCACTACTCAGAATGTAAAATATGAATACTAATGTTGTTGTTGATATGAACATGTTGTTGGACGGCGTTTTATATATGCAATTCCAATACAATTCATACGTGAAAGCAAAAATATGTCATAATAATAATATGTAGGTAAGTATATTATTTCTTGTTGTATAACGTCCTGTCGGAAATTAATACCTATGATTAATATCATGTATATAAGTACCATTTATTAAGGCTTTGCAGTTTGTTGCATTATTTTCTAATCACGAATATAGGTACACGTTTGGTGTGCACCGTGTTGAGTGTTGTTTGTAATTATTAAGAAAAGACGAACCTCGAACCACGAAAACGCTACGTAAAATGAACAGCTACGTTTATAGTAATACCATTGATTATAAATACTATATACTATATATAGATTAAATATTTAGACCACATGCAAATAGTTAAAACTGTACATAATCATGCAATCAAATTTATTTTGAAATTTTTTATTATATATGATTTTATATGACAGACCTATTATATTTAACCAGAATATAAAGTTATGTTTACAAATTAAACTATGCACTTGTGGATAATATTATGTAGGTACTTAAATTCCAATGTGAAATATCGTGAAATATAAATACCGGAGTGTTGCACAATAGATCAATGTCCATTATTGTCCAAGGAACGATTATCATTGTCATATTCGACAAGTAATACAACACCCAATAGTAGTACCGATATGGGGCCATAGGATATTTTTTAATCGATTCGCTAATAATTATAGAACCAAAATAATAAGCTACTCTTTATAGTGTCTACCAAACACTTGTGTAACACTTTTGGTCAATCCAAATCTAACATAGAATACACTATATGCATACATAGTTTATGCTTAATATTTTTAAATTCCCTTAGTTATTTCGATTATTAGTCGATAGTCGAAAGGTCTCAACAACTACTATCTATATAGTCGTCCGTAATAAGGGGGCTTCAGCGTGTCATGTTTTAAGGAGTAATATTTAGGCAATTCACATGACATAAACATTTGGGTTATGTCTGTGTGTGAGTAGTAAATTAGCATTAGTGTGTATTTCAGAGAATCTCTGTAATGCCACGTCGGGCAACCGCCGCCAGATGTGACTCTCGTCTCTCATAATTCGTGAAAATATTCTTGTTTGCATAACTATAAAAACTATTAAAAGCGGTAGTAAATCAAACATACTTCCTGAAGTTCGATTGTAATTTTGTAAAAAACGGTTGAATTTATAAGCTTCTAGACTAGGCTCTTTAGGAATCACTTTTTTCATTTAAAATCAGTTGTGCCCAAAATAAATACAAATGTAAAGGAATTATTTCATGGGATTTTCGAAAATAAAATCTAAGCTTTAAGGTCTTTTAAAATTGAAAATTGAAAATCGACTTCCTAAAAAGCCTAGATATTTTGTCAAAGAGTTCATACGTCATGTATAAAAAAATAAGATGGGACATTCCGAAGTATGTGTTATTTACCACCATTTATTGTTCTAAAACGTATGCAAACTACGTGTGCTGTGATCCCCTTAAAGTGAAAAAGGTTACCGGCAGGCGGCAAATACGTACTGCAAAACTAATTATTTTATTTTAAGTGTTGTGTTTAGGTAGGACGTACGTACAGTATTGAATTTAGGCAACACTGCAGTTCACAAAAATATTACATGTATCTATATATAATATGATTTGTTGTATAATAAAATATTAAATAAACATGTGGATGTATCATGTACAGTGTTTTAAGTTAATTATCGTTCACAATTGTCACAACGATAATTATACTGTAATATTACCTAGATATAGTTAAAGGTATAGCCGAAAATGATTGGTTGTAAGCTACTTATATACAAATGTATGAATGTGTTACATAATAATTATTGTAATAATACTATGAAAATTAATATTAACCACACGACATTACAGTATAAAGTATTTCAGTATCAACTATCAATATATTTCTATTAGTAATTTATGGTTATTTACTCATGAATTGTTGGATACAATAGTAATGCATTGTATAAACATATGTTTGTTCAAATAAAGACAATATTCGCCAAAATTGAATGTAATTATGTAGAACTGTTTATAGATATTTAATTTTGAATATGAATAGAGAATTTCAAACATTTGTAGGAATAATTATTCATAAACACTATAATCCTATAAAGCCATATATATTTGGATTTAATAGTAAATATATATTTTTTGTGAAACTACTGACGTTAGTAAACTTATTCCTTTATTCTTTTATTTAGGTTTGTTGAAATTATTTACAAAATGTTCACGGTATACTTATGCTTAGTCAGTGTTATTTTACCTCCATTTGTGTCCTCAAAGTAAGTAAAAATATTATTATTTATTATTTTCGTAATATTAAAGTATGAGTTATTTGAATTTTTAGAATTTCTCTAATATCTTTTGGAGGAAAAACATATTTGAATGGTCAGCACATAGTCAAAGTACCTGATAATGGAAATATAAAAGATGGTATTAATTATATATTATAATTTTATTTATTTTAATTATAGGTACTTGAATAACTGAGTATAGCCGTACATATAGGTACCGGTTTTATTTACTAAAAAATAAAATGTTTGAATGTATTTAATATATATAAAAGTATTATAGAATGATATATCTTAAGTATGTATAATCGTTAACACATTGAGTATCTATGAAAAAATTACTGTTTGAGATGCTAATAATTAAATTAATTAATATTAATATATAAATATGTAATTACATACATTTCAATTAAATAATTTATACAATAAGTATAAAATCTAAGCAACCATAATACTAAAATCCTTATTTACTTGTTTTTTAAAAATTTAACCGGTATTTGGTTTATTTGTTAATCATACTTTTTGTTATTTTTACGATTCTACATAATACATATTATGTAGAAGTATAGTAGTACTACATAGTGTGTTTTAATTTTTCTTAAAACATGAATGAAATATTTTATTAATTATTTGTATGTACAATTTGTCACCGAGGTATATTTACTAAAATCACAGATTAAATACCATTCAGAAGGATCTATGTAAAAATATTTACTAATTATTTTATTTCAATTTGATTAACATTTAGGTATTACAAATACGTTTATGTTTTTATAATAGCGACCGTATAAGAGAAATCTTAATGATTTCTATATAATTAAAAACTTTGAATTTGTATGGTACATTGTGTTTATTTGAGTTATAAATTATGTTTTTAATGATATAATATGATCTTTAATCACAATGAAAAATTCAATTATTTATACATTCGTTTTGGTAAGTAGCCATAGGTAGTAGAAAAATCCGTAACGCGTATAACAATGTATCAATATCATTATTCTCTGTGAAATATTATATGCTTAAGTTTTTAGTTTTGAAATCTATGGGTTTACCAACCAACTGAATATTAACATATTATATATTTTTATTTTTAATATTTATGGGAATTGTGAATGGTCATACCAAAGGAATGAAATTAGTCATTGTGAAAACATTGACACTTCAAGAAAGAATAACTCTTGGAGAGCGATTAAAGAAATCAAATGACAAATTAACCAAACTGGAGGAGAAAAAAGTGAAAAGATTAGAGGATCGTGAAAATGATTTGGAGAAATTGCTCAAAGGAAAAGAAGAGCAACGACATAAAGACTTAACAAATGAAAATAAAGTCCCACAGGAAACTATAAGTCGTAAGAAATTTAATGATGAAGAAATGCCGGAACAGAACAATATAATATAGGTCGATGGTGTGGGAGATGACTCACGAACGATGTAGTAAGATGTAACAGAATGATGAAAGTAGCCAACAATGTCAACATGACAGTTATTAGTAATATATATGATAATAATAATCAATAAATGAAGACCTGTATCTAATATTAAGTTGTAACTTTCAATATTCCATATGTAAACTTTACCAGAAAGTAGAATACCAGCTATTATTGTCATTTTTATTATTAAACTATTATTATTGGAAATCGTGACAGTTAAACTTTACTCTTCAGTTTTTTTTTTATTAATATTTCACAATATTAAACTATTTGTATACACATGGACATTTTGTTAGGTATGTTTAAAAAGCTCTTAAAAATATAAAATAATTTTTTTAATCGAACTACAATAATAATTGCAATTGTAGTGTATTCTCATCAGGCCCGGTGGCCAGACCGATTGTCGGTTGAGCTCTCGGGGACGACGAAAACGACCGCGAAATGTTCCCTCCCGCAAATGATCGGGAGGGGGAGTGGCCTGGTCGTTGATGGTCACCTACATGGTCTCGATCCTCTTTTCCACCACGGCCAGCTGGGGGAAGGGGGTTCGCCCTCGATCAAACAGGGCTTATGTGGTTTGGCTTAGCCGTATCCGGCTGAAGGATGCAGTGGCTGCGGGACAGTTGAATCTAGAGAGCCTAGATAATAAAAGAGTGACCAACTGGGCAGATAGCAGCAATGTTTCATCAAAAAAATTCCCACGTATTTTTAAAATCTAAAAAACATAAATTAGGAAATAATATAATATATTAGTCAGTTTTTAAAATATAAAAGAAATATGTTTACTGCACACCAACAACTAAAATAATACATTATTGTATAATGTGATATGCCATATGGGTATACTAACTTTTTAGGTATTTCTTAACTTATATAATACATAACCGTAGTCAGTAATACAAAATATGAATACGGGTAATATATATATTTATGCAACAAAATCATGTAAATAATAAATAAGTTAATTTTAATAGTTACATATTATTAAAATTAAAATTTCGTGTAGGTAAAAACAAATAGCAATTGATGTATTCAACATTGGTAAAATATAAACAAATTTGGATAAAAATGGCGTTCATTATCAATAATAACAGCCAGCCAATAGAAAACGTTCACCAAGTTTAGCTACTCTCTTATATATATAAAGGCTCTGTAGTTGAATCTATTGACTCGTAATATTATCATCTGAATCGGTACATACCGTTATTGGTAAGACGGTAAACAATCTGAAATTATCCATGTACAATAATTATTAATTGTAATTTTTCACGAACGAGATGATAAGCTGTACCTCAAAAAGGTAGGCAACTATATGTGCACGCAGTCATTAAAAAAATTCTAGAAGACAAGGGGAACACGTGTTATCTAGTTCTGCATCCTAGATGATCTGTTAATACCATCGTGACTTGCGATAATTCTAGCGCAATAATTTCTATAACATGGAAAAGTCACCCACCACCAGATTGGAGGAGTTAGTATTAATTTGGTTCGACGTGCTAGTGGTTTCGTGAAGGTTACATTTTGTTACTTTGTTGGTTTCTCGTGTGTGTAGTGTCTTGTGTGATACCTTTATTTATACGGTGTTTATATTAAACTATATTGTTCACATTGGTCGTGTTTTATTTACTTTCTGAACATGGGGACATTGACATTACCAGACATTTAGGAATCAAGAGTCTAGTGTTTGATAGTTTGTATACAATAAACATGACTATGTACCCTGTATCCTGCCAACCATGTAACCTGTACACCAACCATGTACCCTGTTATTGGTTTTTTTAAACATCGATTGGGTGCAAAGAAAAATAATTAAAATAATCATTTATTCTATTAACTGACCATGAAAAATAACATCGATAATCATCTCTTATTCAATTTTGTTTAGGGATTTTCATACAGTATTTATCTCTATTTTGTGGATTTTCCGTAGTAAGTGTGGTACGAGTGTGCAGAAGAAAATAGTTAACTAAAGAGTAAGGATATCATATTGTGTCAGTGGCCTAATGAGATAAGGAGCAAAATGAATTACTTAGTCTTGCTTTTAATCCTGTGAGATTGTTATCGTTTTTCATTTATTCATAAATAGGTTAGATATTAATGGAATATACGTAATAATCGTAAGATCCCTATATTATAGTAAGACATACTTGTTTTAAATATTGTAACGAATTAAACGATTACTTCAGTATTAAGTACACCAAATATTATATACGCGTATAATGTATAATTTTCTGTATGAGTACAATTATTATGACGTGTATAAATTATAATACAATATTTTATGTAGATATTTATTATTTTAAAGGATGATTTATTATGAGGTTTAACTGTGAATGATAATAGTATAATATTATTATACTATGTGATTATGGAATTGAGTATTGTTTTGATAATAGGTAGTTGAAGTGACCAACACAATGCAAATAAAACAGTGTAATTGAACTACGCATGATTAAACTAAAATAGAAATAAATAATTTTAATAGGTATGAGATTTGTTTGAGCCACAAGTGAATTTAAGCTTCAATACTAAAATATGGCATTATTAAATTATTAACTTTTTTTTATGGGTCTCTGTTTTCTGATCGTTGTTGATTTCGTATATTATTATTATAGGTTAGGTTCTGTCTTTTCGGTGCATCCGTTCCACGTTCACAACTTTCTACACGTTGTTCATATTGTCGATTCTTGATGTTCACTCCACCTAATTGTAGCCCAGCATTGAGTTTTACTCTTTCCATCTCACGTTGTGCTCTTTCGTCATCGCGTTGTCTTCGCTCCATTTCATTGTCTTCGACTCACGTTGTTTTTGTTCCATTTCACGTCTTTGATGTTCCCATTTACTGTCTTCTTCACTTTTTTTTGTTCTCTCTGTCTTTCTAATTCAAGTATTTTCTATTTCATTTCATTTAGTGATCTTTTAGTATCAAAGTACTCTTTTGGTCCAGTATTTAAATGGTAAACAAAAAACAAAAAGATTTACAAAATAAAAATCAAATCTAACATTTATAAATTTTAATATAATAAAAATTTTAACAAATCTTAAAAAAAAATAAATTTTTCTCCAAAAATCATAAAAAGCAACATCTTTTATACCATTTGCATATTTCTTTATCCCTCGTATTTAAGTATAAAACAAAAAAGATAGGTAAGTGGATGTCGCTCTGCTGTACAGTAGGTTACAAGTGGGTCACTGTAATGTAATCACTGTTATGTTAAATTTGAATTCAATGATATAATATCATTGTATAAGAAAAACGATTCTGAGCGAAAACGGTCAGTCAGACTATATATTATAAATTTTATAAGTTTTGTTGAAATTTGAACTTTAAATACTTATAAAAAAAAATTGTGCCTATGTATTTTTAATATTTTTCAACTGCTATTGTAAAAATATATCAGGAGCCTTGTATTAAATTTTCCCAAACAAATAAAATTATAATGATATTTACAGAAAAAAAAACTAGAAAAATTGAGAACTGACAATGTCCGTAAACAGCTCAAAAAGAGTCAAATTATTTTCAAAATCTTATCGTGTATAGGAAATGCTAATATAAACATCCAGTGAAATTTTCAATTATCTACAGTCATACGTTTTTTCATTACAACAAAATAAGAAAATCGTTACACGAGAAATCGAGTGAATATCAAATATTGTAAAAATATGAATTTCAAACGCTCATAAAAATTTAATTTGATTTGCTTGTAGACATTTTTTTTTTTTTAATAAAGGTAGACAAACTTATGGGTAATCTTGTATTACATTTTCAAATCTTAGATTTAAAAAGAAAAATTTTTATGAATTCTCAACTCAAAATAATTTGCTAATTTTCGTGGTTTTTCCTTATTTTGTTAAGATTTGAATTTTAAATGGTAATAAATAAAAACTGTGACTAAGGATTTTTAATTTTTTTCATCTGCCTTTGAAACAATAACCTAGGAGCCTTCTATTACATTTTCAAGCTTTTTTACTCAACAGACAAAATTGTATTGATATTTATAGAAAAAAAAACTAAAAAAAATGGAAACTGACAATGTCCGAAAACAGTTCAAAACAAATCAAAATATTTTGAAAATTTTATCGTGTATAGAAAATGCAAATATCAACAACCAGTGAAAATTTCATGTATATACGTTCATTTGTTTTAGAGTTGCACTAAAAACCAAAATCGATTTTCTCGAAAACAGATTTTGCCTGAAAATTCCCGTTTTTCTTTTGTTTTTCACGGCGCTTTTGAAAACTACTGAGAAATTTTTACTTTTGACCCCCTAAAGTACCAACTAGATTCAATTTCCTATTGGAAAAGTTACTTTTGAAGAAAATCCAAGCACTTTTACTGTCCTAAAAGGTGATGACAAACACAAAAATAAAAAAAAACAAAAAAAAAACACACATCATTGTAAAATCAAAACATAACCTACGATGACTTTAAAAGCTCATTGAAAACTTATATTAGAAAAAAAATGGCACTTTTCCTGGAATAGCCAGAATACTAAATTAAACCAGATCAAGTCAACAACTTTCAGTTGGGATAATCCCAACCTCAATCGAAAAGAAGAAACCGCCTTAAATCGTTTAAGAATAGGACATACTAGACTTACCCACGGATATCTCATATCCAATGATGAACCTCCCTTCTGCGAAGCCTGCGGCCAACATCTCACCGTCAAACACATATTGACTGAATGTCATGTTTACGACCAGGAGCGAATGGACCTCAACTTGACCGAAACCCTCGATTCAACTCTCGGACCACAGCCTGATCAGAACAAAAAAAAACGCTTAAATTTCTCAAACTAACTAATTTAATTAACAAAATATAATTGTATCTATGAACCCTATGTATATTATCTAAACTGTTATTAAGAATTGTGAACTAATGGCTTTTGCTGCCTAGTTGTTTTTAAGATCAATAAAAAAAATAAATATATTCGTCATTCCACTCAGAATCTAAAATAATTGTGATTTATGACACATTGTAAACATATTTAACATTTATATGAGTATATTAGTATATGGTTTAACTTTTAATATGCAAATGATAATAATTTAACACTAGTAGTCAGTATGGTACAGTAGTAAGCATAGAGACAAGAACCATACACATGAAGAATATTTTTTTTTACGTGAAAAATACTTTAAATATTTATATATTTTTTTTAGCTAATTATTTTTATTCTATTTTTAATTCTTAATTGCATTACGATCATTATTATTTAAATTCAAAATTAATGATAATAAACCCCAAAAAAATAATTTATCAAATAACCAATTTTTTTTTCGTGTGAAGCAACCTTTGTACATAAATATGATAGGTAGTTGATGTGAAATTAACAAAGTGAGTAGATAACATAAAAAAATATATAATTATGACAAACATGTATACAATTACAATCTATATGTAGGTATACAAATGAATGTCTGTCTGTATGTCCTTTATGCATTCCTAAACGGCTAGACCGATTTTGATGAAATTTTTTGTATGTGTTTGAGTAGTTCCCTGGACGATTTAGATTCACAATTTATTGAACCAGGTAGGTCTAATCCGTGGAGGTGATTAAACAGGAATTTTGAGATTTATGTTGGGCATTTTTTTTTATTAATGGTTGCTATTGGCTTTAATAATAAATAGTTGCTATTTAACAAGCATGTATAAAATTTAATTTTCGAACATAGCCACCAGGGTGGCTGAGTTGCATTTATAGCTTCTCATCGGCGCGCCAAATTCGATATTTGATATGCTTTCGTACATTGTCCTCGATCCGACATAGGTAGTCAGATCATCTACCAGGGTGGTAGAGTTGCACTTACTGTAGCGACTTCTGGCGTGAGCACTGAGCTGAATAAATACGATATTTACATATTTATGAGGTTTTAGTTTTTAGCTATGCACAACCTGGCGTGGTCTACGTATATGCGCAGAACAACACGATCACCTCTACTTACGTTGACTGTGGGAACTACTACCATACTCCTGTCTATGGTAAAACCGCATATTATGAAAACTGTCAACGATCTGGATAAAATTTGGTGACCACTGCTCTTAACAGTAATCGTGGTTTTATTCATTATATTCGCCGTATGCCCGTATGTGAGCGAAATTTTATCGGTTTATGGTTAATCCAATCAAATGTCTATGGGCAATTATGAATTACGATAGCGAACATTGATAATGTAAATATACGAGTAATATTATTATTTTTACCTTTAAATTCTTATATACATAGTATTTTACTTGTTGTGCTATCGTATACAAATTGTATAGGTGTATTAACTTATTTTAGTAATAATAATTTAAAAAAAAACATAAAATATTACAAAAAAACTGTAGCCACACATTTTTGTAGGCCCAAAAATATTCGTATAGGTCCTATGCACAGTGCGGCCCTAGGGCGTACAATCATAGCGTCACGTGAAGCAATAACAAAAAATGGTATAGGTAAAGGAAAAGTGGGGAACCGAAGATTGTCATCGAGTTCGTAGTGACACTGAGTGTTCGTTTTATTTATTGGCCCATACTCGTCTCTTATTCACTTTTATACAAGAATTTACATTGCCCATACGTGTTTAATGTGGATTTTATGTATATTAAATTATCATTCGTATAGTACATACCGGAGAAATTAGTTATCCGAGGACAGAGGTGTAAGGATATCATGTCGTGATAGTAGTTAGTGGGTAAGGCATATAAGTGATGATAGGAACAAAATAAATTACGTAGTATTGCATTTTGATACTATTAGACTGCTGTAGGTTTTCATTTATTCGTAAATAAATATAGACATTATACAAAATAACTTAAGATATAAAGTAAAACATATTATTTTGAATATCGTAATGTGTTGATAATTTACAATTTTACACCAAATATGTAAGCGTAAGTATACCTTATAATGTATAACAACAATTATAGTACTAAATACTTATGATTTTAAACGGTAATTCATTATGAGGTTTATGCTATGGCTTATGTGTGATGATGTTAGTTGTAGGTACTAGGTATACTATGTCATTATAGATTACAGAATCTTGTTAATAATGAAGTGACCGACACAACGCAATCTTAACAATGGTATTGAATTACTTGACCAAATAAATAATTTTAGTATAAGATTTGTTTGAGTCACAGCTCACAAATTAATTTAAACTTAAACTATTTAATTTTTTTGGGGTAACATTTATTTTACCCGGTCTACCATTGCGTTGTTTATTTTGTATATTATTAGGTGTACGCCGTTTCTGTCTTATCGGTGCGTTTGTTTTACGTTTTGCTATTGCCGCTTCTCGATGTGCACTTTTCGCATCTCGTTTTTTCTGATCCATTTCTCTTTTCTCCTCACGTTGTCTTAGCTCCATTTCTCTGTCTTCTTCGCGTTGTTTTTGTTCCATTTCACGTATTTGCTGTTCCCTTCTTCTTTCTTCTTCTCGATTTTTTTGTTCCCTCTGTCTTTCCAAATCACGCAATTTCCTTTCCTCTTCACGTCTTCGTTGCTCCTTTTCTCTTTCTGCATCACGCTGTCTTCGCTCTCTCTCCCTTGTTTCTTCTCGTAGTTGTCGCTCTTTTTCACGTTGTCTTCGCTCCATCTCCCTTTCTTCTTCTCGTAATTTTCGCTCCCTCTCTCTTTCCGCTTCACGCGTTTGTCGCTCTTTTTCACGTTGTATCCGTTCTTTCTCCCTTTCAGCCTCACGCAATACTCGTTCCCTTTCGTATTCTTTTGCCCGCTCCTCCGTATCCTCTTCACTCTGCATAGACCATTTTTCCTTCATCTCCTGTAGTTTTAATTTTTCATTAGCAGTTAATAGCCTATAGCTTTTCAATCCCGAAATAGAAATTCCATCTACTTCTGAAATAATAAACCATTCGAAAAAAATAATTAAAAATTAGGATATAACACACGTAATTCGTGTTTGAGTGTTAAAATCCTACATATTATATTGATAAATAACAAAAGTTATATATTTATAAATTCAATAAAATAAAAAAAACCGGTCGTGCTTGTATAAAATTGTGTAGAATTTTAATTTATATATTTATTATTGTTTATTTAATTAAAAGAAATTATTTATTGTTTGGAATGGTTGGAGAAGGAGAGGTCTGCATATCGTCCATTACTGAATTGTCTACCAATGCCAGCCAAACATACAATTTTTTCGTTACACCTCTTCCACCACAGAACCTTCCTCTATCAATATTTTGGTAATTCATACTGAACTGTTCTTTCCGTTCTCAGTGTCTATATTTGCTTAACTGTTTCATAGAACAGCCTAATATGAACAACTAATCTTCCAGTCAATATTTGATATATTAGATAAAACGTGTCGATACGCCCATCGCCCATGTACCAGGTACCTATATTTATCTGATTTAAAATATAACTTTTTTGGCCGTTGGGTAAAAAAAATGATTTAAATTTACTTAATGTAATTTTCAAAACATCAACTGACAACAAAAAATTAAACTTTCGGCACGTCCACGAAGTTACTTTCGGCGCAAGCGTGACAAAATCATTTTACATTTTATTAAGTCACAGTATAATTAACTGAGTTAATTCACCTTAATAATTTAAAATTTTAGCATGTGTTTACTGTTTAATATGTAATATTATAATCTAATTTTTAATTTATATTTACTTAAAACTTTGCTTCCTCCATAAACTATTTCATATTTTGAATTTAAATACGTTTTTCCATTTGAACCGAAAATTGATATTGAACTGAAATTAAATTGTATCAATTAACATGCAATTAAAACTGATTTGTAACTTACGAGGATAACGCCGCAGAAATAATCACCGAAAAAAGGAACGTGTAAAGTGGATTTAAAATATAGACCTTCATGTTCACCAGTCTAAATAAGTCACTGCAGTTATAACGTGTAATATTCGTCAGTGAATTTTGTTTCACTATGTACTGATGGTTAACAACTGCTTTGAAATATTAATATATATGTCATGTGTTAAATAATTTTGTAAAATAAATGTATATTAATTATATTGTTCTAATTCAAAAATCACAATTAAACTGTATACTATTATACTGTTAGCACATTTTGTTTCAATGTATGGGTTAAGTAACTTATGATAATTTTGAAAACAGCAACTGCTTTGATATAATTATAGGTATGACATCTGTTATATACTTATATATTGTAAATAATGTATAGATTTGTGTTGTTCGTATACAATTTTAATATGCACAGATAGTTTAAATATTTAAAATAACTGACAGTTTGAACGTTAGTCATTAAGTGTTCGGTAAATTATATGAAATTGTAAATCTAACACAATAGGTACACCGAAGAACAATTTATAACAAGTCGTTGCGTAATAATAAAGCAATTCTATTGCTTGAAATATTGCAAATCTTGTGCTACAATAATAATATATTAATAGATATCTATCATCTCATATTATATTCAAATAGTTTGGCGAAGCTTGTTCAATTTTATTTTTCTCCAAATTTTTAACTGACAAATATCTAATTTATAGGAGCAAATTAGGGGTGCTAAAATAATTTGTTCCACAATATCTTAGAGATCATCGCTAACATACGATATATTATGCTAATTTGTTTTTTAAATCAATATGACAGTTTGTTAATATGATAATAAATTTAAAAAAATCAATGTTAAAAGTTATAAACATAATTTATTCAAGATTTAGTTTTCGATTTGAAGACAAACTTTTGTTGTATAAATATTTATTTTTTAAAGCGATTAAATAGGAATAGAAGAAATCAAAATTCCGACCACATTAGTTTGAAAGCGATTTGTGAAATTAATTATTTGGGGAAATATGAGTACTGATATGAAATCTGGGCTTTGCATATCCATATGATCAACATCGGCCATATATTTACGTGTGTGAAGTTAGCCCCCCACTTTACTAAAAAACTTTCAAAATATTTGTAACCTAATTTTTTTAATTTGTAACTATTTGTAACTAACTTTTCAAAATTTGTAACTACGTAGTTCAAAAGTTACAACTGGTTTCTCAATGAGGGGCCAACTTCACGCCAGCCCCCCCACTTTAACTAAATCTATAGAAATTAAATTCATTATTTTCCTTTTAATTTGTAACTATTTGTAACCAACTTTTTAAAATTTGTAACCTCACTGAATCAGAGTTATGACCATTTCCAAATGGGGGGGCCAGCCCCCCCAGTCAACTAAATTAACTCCAAAATATTTGTAACTCATTAAGCTTAATTTGTAACTATTTGTAACCGACTTTTTGAAATTTGTAACTTCATAGTTCAAAAGTTACAACTGGTTTCTCAATGAGGGGCTAGCCCCCCAAACCAACTAAATCAATTCCAAAATATTTGTAACTCGTTAAGCTTTATTTGTAACCATTTGTAACCGAATTTTTAAAATTTGTAACCTCGTTGTACTAGAGTTATGGCCATTTCAAAATGGGGGACTAGCCCCCCCAACCAACTAAATCAATTCCAAAATATTTGTAACTCGTAAAGGTTTATTTGTAACCATTTGTAACCGACTTTTTAAAATTTGTAACTTCGTTGTACCAGAGTTATGGCCATTTCCACATGAAGGGGTAGCCCTCCTAACAAACTGAAATATAGCCAACCATATCATACACTTATTTGTTGGACATTGTTCGAATACTATTCAATTTTGTTGGACATTATCTTAATTCAAACAGTACAAACATTCAAGAGCAAAATTGGGGAGTGCTCCAAAATAATAACTAACTCATTATTCATGATATTATATTATATTTGTATATTCCTTACATGTTTTAATATAAAATGAAAGAATTAATACAATTGGTATTGTTTTGAATATATTATTATATAGATTTTAATGCCATATACAAAAATGATAAGAATTCAACGGAATTGAATTTCATAATTTGTAAATAATTACTTTTGGATTCTGTCGATATTCTATTGATGAGCACCTCCCCCCCCCCAACACAACCCACGAGTCAGCCCCCCGACTTTGTCCGATCGACTCGGGACCAATGTCAATATTTTGTAACTCATTTGTAACCAATTGTAACTAACTTTTCATAATTTGTAACCAACTTCTTTTGTACTCTGTCGATTTTCTAAAACCATGCCATGTGTAAAAAAAATGTCAGAATGGCCTCTTAAATGGATGACTGATAGTAAAGCAACTTTTGGCGAAAGGTTAGTGGCATTTGCTGTCGTTAAAGATATGTTTTTATCTGGAATTGTTCCTTCAATAATATGGTTGAGGAAAAGAGAATTAATGCCAGGTTTAACTTTTAGCCACAAACTGATTTCTAGAGATTAGGTATGTTAACATTTTCAAGGATAATATTATAATGCATATAACATATTTTATTATTTTAATGTTTATTTAGGGTTTACACACCGATTTTAACTGTCTCTTATTTAGATCAAAAGCCCCCTCAAGCTGTTATCACATAGATCATTTGTGAAGCCGTGACTATTGAACAAGATTTTTTTAAAAATGCTTTACCAGTTAGGTTGATTAGAACGAACTGTGAAAAGATGGCCATGTTTAATGAATTTGTTGCTGAAAGACTGTTAATAGAAATGGGATGTTCTATAATACGTACATATATTGATCATAGTAGGATTAATTAAAATATTTAATTAACAGATCGTCAAATCCGTTCCCATTCATGGAACTTACTTATCAACAAGAAAAGACAAACTTCTTTAAATGAAGACTAAGCAAACGCCAAATACCTGCAGTTGCACTCTGAATCATGTTTGTGAATGACTTATTTATCATTATAAAAAAACTTATTTTTATAGTAAAAATGTAATGTATTTAAAATCTAAATAAATTATACAATCATACTTTTCATTTTTATCGTATTTATAGTTAGTTTAATTGTTTTGTAAAATTTAGAAAATATGACTTATGTGTTGTAATTTATTGTTATACTTGCGGCAGTTATTTGTTCAAACAAAATAGAAAAGTTAAATACTAAACTCAAAAGAAGGATTATTCATAGGGCACCAGGTTATCAATGTTCAAGACTACACAAAAATTCAACTAGAATCAAATTACTAAAAAAAAAAATTGAAAGAAAGGGTTGGCACACGCAGGCAAATGCATTTAAGAAAACAAAAAAAAAGATTAGAAAAAATTAAATAGTAGGAACACACATTAAAGAGTTCAAACTAAGATTTCCATAATCTTAAACGGAAAAAATTATTCATAATATTTAGTTCCTTATAGAAGGATTATTCCTATGAGTCAAGGTTATCAATGTTTAATAATTCGGCTAAAGACAATATCATAAAAAAAATTAGAAGGGAGGTGTTGGCGCCCACAGGCAAATGCATTTTAGAAAACAAAAAAAAAATTTAGAAAAAATTAAATAGTAGGAACACACGTTAAAGGGTTCAAACTAAAATGTCCATAATCATAAATGTAAAAACCATTCAAAATAATTGTAGGCAGTTCATTTAAGAAGGATTATTCATAGAGTATTAGATTATCAATGTTCAAGTCTATACAAAAATTCAACTAGAGTCACATTACTAAAAAAAAAAATTGAAAGGGGGGTATTGGCGCCCGCAGACAAATGCATTTTAGAAACCAAAAAAAAAATATGGAGAAAATTATACTTAAGGAATACACATGACAAAGTACAAACAAAAATGCTCAATAATTTTAAACAGAAAAACTATTCAAAACATATAGTTTATTAAAGAAGGATTATTCATAGGGTACCAGAATATCAATGTTCAAGTCTACACAGAAATGTAAATAGAGTCATATTACTAAAAAAAAAAAATTGAAAGGGGGGTGTGGGCGCCCGCAGGCAAATGCATTTAAGAAAACAAAAAAAAAATTAAGAAAAAATTAAATAGTTGGAACACACATTAAAGAGTTCAAACTAAGATGTCCATTATCTTAAACGGAAGAAACTATTCAAAATATTTAGTTTATTAAAGAA